>JAUESE010000062.1:1550386-1578731 GCA_032274725.1 Malacoctenus triangulatus
AGTAGTAATTCCTGTATGGTGAATCCGTCGCCTCAGAAACCTTTCTCTGTTGTGCTCCCCTGCAATGAACTTCCGCCCTTGTTCTCATTTCTTCTTGGAGAATGTATGACTTCTTCTCCGGTATATCGGGGTCGTTTCGGCAAATACATCCAAAAGCATTACATCGGTATTGGATTGGTTAACCAAAGCGTAAAACAGACTTAAGATTAAAGATCAGCTACCAATACTACAGTTTTACCAACGGCAGCGCTACAACCTCCCCGGACCACGTGACCGCTGTGGTACAGGCAGTGGCGGGTCCTCCTTCCCTCACTGTTGGTCAAAACATAGCTGTCCGTCTGATTGGTCAGCACGCTCGGAGCTTCTCTCCTGATTGGTCGAAGGCAGTCGACAGGTCCGGGTCTTTTCTTAGCGTTCTTCCGGCTTACATGTTGGGGAAAAAAAGAAAAGACGTATGGAAAAACTGTAATCCACAAAACGACCCTTACCTACTAACTCAGCAATACGGTAAGGTCAACACAAAGTGAGAAGCGTGTTTGCTTGTTTTGCTGCGCTGAGTTTGTGCCTCTCTGCGGTATACAAACTTGAAAATCTACCCTGTAGAGTAGGCGGCAGCGGAGTTAGCGACTTTAACGTTAGCCTGCTACTAGCTAAGATAGCTTGCTAACAAGGTAGCTTTAGGTTTTCAGATTGCTGAATCTAAACCTGAGGCAACAGTGGGTAATTTCTGACTGAACTGGGTTCGCGTGTGTAAAAAATATGTAAAGCAGTGGAAATACAGGCCCTCGACCCCAAGGTTTATAACGTTGTTGGATATCAGCGGTGCAGTGTTTGTCAAGCAGTTTGTCAGACGATATTGACCAAATGCGTCAAACAAAGGTCTATGATAGAGCGTTGTTTTTTAGTCTTTATTGCAAATAAATGTTAATCGAAATCGATAGTTTCCTGTTTCGGAGTTGCTTTGGTGTCTTCTGTTGCTGTGATACCGCGGCTCTATTAGCCCGTTCCGGTCCCCGCTCAGTCTTTCAAGGGTTAAGTTGTTGGGCTTTTTGTTGTTGTAGTGCTCGGACACGACTAATGTAAAGACTACTATTATTAACGTGCTTCAGCCTTGTGTGAAACCCAATGTTGTTCCGTTACCGGAGTTAATGACCAATCTGTCTTTGTTTATAGGTCAAGTATAGTTGAAAATGAGCTCACAGCAATTCCCCCGACACGGACTGCCTGCTCCCGGCGGGGGAACACCTCAGATCCCTGCAGCCGGAAACCTGGTGTCGGTCAATCAGCCCTCAACTGTTTCAGGTAGCGTGTCATTGCTGCAGTCACTTCAGCTCTGCATCGTGCACAGGTGGGAGGACAATGTCAATCTTTGTGTCTTCAGGCGGTGGAGAATCAGAAAGCACACGAGATGCTGACCATGGACAGCAGGATCACCCTCCTCCCGGGGGAGGGGGAACCCTGGCGTTTAGAGATGACAAGCAAGAGACAATGGTGGTCCGACCGTACCCGCAGGTGCAAGCACATGGTCAGCCGCAAGCCGCTCCGCAAGCCGTGCCCATCCAGCCGGGGACGCCTGTGACGGTCCCCGCCCCAGCTGTCCACCTCCCACAGGGCCAACCTGCAGTCCTCACCGAGGGACAGATGAAGGTGACGGCTTCTCAAACTGTTGGATACAACTGCTGACTGAATTTTACAAGGGAGATCAGGTTGCTTTCAAATTACCTTGCTGTGAACGGATGAAAAAATGCGTTGCAGGATTATATCACTCCGATTAGATATCCACTCTGGACTGCCTGTACAAAAATTGTAATATCACACACAGTAGCACAAAGTGAAAAAGAGCAAGCGATGCAAGTCTCTGAACAACAACTAGTTGCTTGCTTGACTGATTTTACCACCCTGGCAAGGATGAAAGGCAAACGTTTTGAATGTTTTAGTGTATTTATTTGTGTGTTTTGGGAGGCTTTTTTGTTGCTTTTTTTAGGAAATGGATGCAGAATTTTGAAAAGAAATCCATAATCACTTCCTTATTGCCCTTCTCGGCCATGACAGTTGCTATCAGTTTGTTGATCGTGCCCGAGTTGTGTCTGTCTTTGTGTCCTGGGTCACAGCTAGAAAAAAAGTAAAACTAAAATACTGTATTCGTGCTGTGTCTTTTATTTCCAGGCTGTCCTGAAGTCACCAATGCCGAGCCGACACATTGCTCCCGCACCAGCCGCCAACCAGTCCCACATCCCCATCCCTCCAAAGGTGCCTGGTCACATCACTGTCACCTTAGAGAGTAGTATTGCTCCAACTCCATCCATCCCTGTGGCGACCATCAGTGGGCAGCAGGTGAGAGAGAGTACTGTTCGTTGCAGAGGTGGGCTCTTCTGACTCTGGGGGGGCCACATTCCTGCATGTTTTCAATCTTACTAGTTTTGTTTCCATCCACCTTTTCTAATGCGCATTATGTGAAAATGTGCATTAAAACGGAAACACCGGAAATGGAAACACCGCAAATTCGAATAAAGGTAGTTAATTTGCATTAAAGTTTATTCGCTTGGGGGAGGTGGATTCGTTAGCAAATCAAAGAAAGGAAATGCGAATTTGTGTGATGGAAACAGGTTGTGCGAATAAAAAAAATCAAACCCGGATGTGGCGTCGGGCTCCGTCACATGAAGCAATGTTGGGCAATGTGATGCACTGGGTCATCATCTTTGATTTTATTGCTCCGCACGCAACGATGGACTGTGGACTTGTTCATGCCGAAAGTCTCCCACAGGCGGCCGGTGGCTCGGGAGAAATGGTCCCACAAATGGCCCGACTATACCACAGATATGTTGAAATGTTTAGTGTCAGCTGGTTATCAGCCGTCAGCTCTCAACTGTCCCTTGAGCGTCAACTGTTGGCATGGATACAGGCACGCTCTCTGATGACGTAATCTTGCGGCGCATTTCTCCTCTCCCAATATTCGCATAAGAATAACGGATGGAAGCGGGGATAGACTCACTTTGCTTAATGCGCATTTTTACAAAATTTGCTTTTAAATTTAATTCGACTTGGATGGAAACCCAGTTACTATTTAACAAATCTGAATTATATGAGGGTGTTACCATGAAAGAGCTTTTGTCAAACATTTATATCTCCAAATCTATTTCACCACATTTCAATGAAATAAACAACATTTATTCATCACTTTGAAGCAGAAATTTAGTTTTAGATGTGACGTAAACAGTGTGCAGCATAAATGTGTCCCAAGCAAATCACACCTGGTTACTAGGCAACATGCTTTCATTCATTTGGCCAGATGTGCCACAGATTGAATCATTTCTGTTTGAAAGTTGCTTGTTGTGCCCACAATGATGTAGTATTGTCTGAACAATGCAATCTCAAAACAGGGAAAATCATGTGTCTGTCACTGTGGCCCTTCAGGGAAAGTACACCAAAGGTACAGTGTGTGGTGGGTGCAGGTGGGACCCACCACACACTGTAGGTTTTTGTGTATAGCTTTTATTTTCAGTAAAAATGTTACTCTGCCATCATACTATTTCAGGGCCATTCCAGCAACTTGCACCACCTGCTGCCAGCTAACATTCAGATCATTCGGGGCAGTGCTCCTGCACTGCAGATCGGGACTCCTGCAGTGCCTCCTCAGACGTTCACGTCTCATTTACCCCGAGGTATGCTTGGTTTCATTACGTTGTTTATGCACACATTTCCCCCTTTACCCATTGTAGTAGATTTCGCTGCAACGGTGTGCTGTCCATCCTGCAGGGGCTGCTGCAGCAGCTGTTATGTCAAGCTCCAAGACTGTCCTGCGGCCGGCCACCGGGGCAAGTGCAGGTCCTGGCCAGCCCACCGTGCAGCACATCATCCACCAGACTTTACAGGTACTCTTTGCTGTAATGTACAAAAGCATTACACTCATGGTGTTTGAATACCTTGTGTGTAATGATGTCTGTACTCCAAATTTCGCAGTCTCGCCCTGCACTGACAACCTCCACAGCTGTGCTGCCGACTGTCGTGGCCCCCATCTCAGCAACTAGAACTCAGTCCCCCGTCATCAGTCCCACTGTCTCGCACTCTGCAGAGGTAGCCCATGGGTGAGTTGTCGCATCGTTACAGACTCTTGAGTTGTCAAGGTTGTTTGAATCAAAGAAAATGGTTCAGCACCGGTGTGGAGACGTGAAAGCATTGTGACGTCGATGTTCCAGGCGTCCAGGGCTGACCATACACCCTCCAGCCACCGTCGGCATCCAGAGACCACAGACGTCCCGTGACACCGCGACGCGGATCACTCTGCCGTCTAATCCTGCCATCGGTGCCCAAAAGCCTCAGCCTCCACACACCATGGCACAGGTCACTGTTTTTAACAACACCCACAGAATGATCATATATGACTTTGATATATTGACTGACACAAATAACGGGTTATTTTAATCCCCTGCAGAAGCCCATTTTCAGCCCTGTGACCCCTGTAGCTGCTGCAACTGTGGCTCCGATTGTTGCCACGAACACTGTGCCATCTACAACCACAATAGGTATTTGGAAATAGCCAGTTACTGAAATCCATAAATCCACTGGTATGATGGAGGGTCTCACAAATGTCCTTTGATCATTTTTAGGTTCCGTGCCACACACACAAATGACCAGTAACACAATCGTCACTATGACAATGGCCTCTCACTCCTCTCATGCTACCGCAGTGACTACCTCTGCCATCCCTGTTGGTGAGTGTGCACTCGTGTTATATAAATCCTGACCTTTTTTTCCCCCTGCCTGCAGTATCTCCATACCTTTGTTTTGTTGTTCACAGCTAAAGTAGTCCCGCAGCCTATTGCCCACTCTTCCTCCCGTGTGCAGCCCGACTACCCAGGAGAGAGAACTAATCTCATCCCCATCCCGAGCCACAGGTCATCTCCGAACCCCGTCACCATGGAAGCCAGAAGTGACAACAGGTGTGCAAGCAGTTTCCATGCAAACTCACTGCTGCAGCTGTTGAATGATTGTGTGTGACAACAGATTTCAGTCGTCATTTTTCTGCCCTGCTCTTTCTGCAGTTGCACTTGAAATATGAATTAGTTTTGAATGATGTCTACTGTATGAGCATGTGCTTTCGTGTTGTTTAATGTTGTCTATCTTCTTTTGAAGGCCTTCTGTTCCAGTGCAGTTTCAGTATTTCCTTCCAGCCTACTCCTCCTCATACCCCCTGACACACACCTACACCCCCATCAGCAGCTCCGTGTCCACCATCCGCCAGTATCCTGGTAAGCACAGCAAGCCAGATTTTGTAATGGCTGCCATTGCTCATTTGATCAATCAAATGATCATGTACCAAACATGACTTGGAATACATTTACATACAGCTGAATCATAGTGTTATTTCTAAGCTCCTATTTGTATAGGTAACGTTTACATATTTGGCCTGAACTATCAGTGACGTTGTAGTACCACTTCATACCATAAGATGGCGTTAGCAGTAAATTTGCCCCCTGTCCTGTTGCAGTCTGACAAAAAAAGCGTTGTCATCACAACCTGCTGTGAGGCACAACTTTTTGTTTTTAGTAGTATAAGAAGTTATACAGACCACATTGATGTGGCTTCTTGCACAAGAGGCAGCTGTTAGCACTGAACAACTTGTGCGTGATGTTAATATATTCCGCTGACTCAAACAAAGCCAGACTGAACGTTTGACTGAGGGAAGACAAGACGCCGCAACTGATGACTTTTCTTTTACCGATTATTTTCCTCTTTCAGTTACTCCTCAAGCTCCAAGCTCAGCCCTGCCCACTCAGGCCGGGGTGGGTGTGGCTACCACTGTCCATCTAAACCACATGCAGCTGATGGCGGTGGATCGAATTGGTCTGCCGTCTGCACAAATCAGCACGCAGGGCATCCAGCCAGCACCAATCACAGCACAGGGCATTCAGCCTGCACCGATAGGAGTTCAGGGCCTGCACCCGTCGGCGCCCATCACCACGCAGGGGATCCAGCAGGCACCAATAGTCACTCAGCAGCAGCAGCCACAGCCACAGTCTGAAGCAAAACCTGGTACCTATCGAAGTGAAGCATTCATTGTGTTGATTCGGTGCTTGGTTGTAACGCGAGTTTGATTCCTTCCAGGAGTTGTCTTGGCTGACGGTTTTGTAGCGAGCCCCATCAGCAGCACGTTCAGCACGACCCAGCCAGTAGCCACCATGGTGCAGGCCCACACACAGGGAGGGGTGGGAGGAGCCCCCACACTGGTCTCCTCTCCGAGACCCAGCATCCTCCGAAAAAAGCCTGCTAATGAAGGGTGAGTGTCGGACTGGGATATGAATTACAGCTCCTAAATCCTTTTAGAACTCTGGATTTTTTGGCGTGCAGCTTGAGACACTGACACTCAGAGATCTGCTCTCTGATTCAGGATCAGGTTTTGTTGTTCAGTTTTCACTCTTTCTGAAAAATATTTTATCTCTTCATTGAGCAAATGGCTTATCCAATACATGATTACACTGTGAACACACACGATATAAACAATGCAGAGATAAAACTTTTCTTATGCCAAAAAAAACCACTTAAAGTTGCTGCTTCTTCCATAAAAGTTGTTTGGATGTTAACCTGTGTAACACACTAAAACTGCACACATGTATGAAGTCAATAGGTCAAATTTCATCCAGTATTTTGTTTATTATGAAAGTTTATGTTTGTGTCAGAGTCACAGTTGAGCCAGGATGAAAGAATCCTCCTGAACATGCTGCGTACTGAAAGGTTCATTGTCGATTTACACCAACACAAAACGCAAACAAAAAATATGATGAGTAGGTTTTTTTTCTATGTATGTGTGACTTTCTGCTTAGATCAACATAAACAATAGGATATCATCAAATGTGTTTGATTTTATATACCATATATGCACCTAAAGATAAGTGAGAGTGAGGAACATCCTCTTACTTTGGACTTACGTTTATATCTTGCATTTGAACAGACCTGGAACAAGATGAATAAACATGTTTTGTGTATGTCTTTCAGGTGTGTTCGTAAGAACCTGATCCCTGCGCAGCCCAATGAGTCCAGCAGTGGGAGAATGGAAATCAGAGGAGCAGGGTCCCCCCGACCTGCAGGGTGAGTTTGTGTTCCGTCAGTTTCACGGATGCTCACGTTCTGTTTCGTGACGTTGGCTCGCTTGTGATTCGTCGCACAGAGTGAAACCCAAAGCAGAGGTGCACATGGCGCTGGCCTCTCCCGTCATGGCCAGCGTCGAAGCATTGCCTTCTCAGGGAGGGGAGCAGCAGGGCGTGTCGGGAAACACGCAGCACCTCGCCCAGGCCATCCCCACCATGCTCGCCACACCGGGGCCCGTCCCGCCCTCCCAGCCTTCCACCGTCCTCTCTTCCCTGCCGGCAGCGATAGCCGTCACTCCCCCTGTCCCGGCGTCCATGGCCAACACAGTGGCGTCGCCGACTCAGCCGGCCGCCAGCAGCACGGCGGCCTGCGCCGCGAACTCTGTCTGCCCGGACGTGAAAATCAAACAGGAAGCAGAGGCCATGGACTCCTCTCAGCCAGGTGAGGGACATGTCCTCGTTTGTCTGCTCTGTGTCGCCTCTACTGTGGATGTACAAAGCTGAAAACAAATCTATGCACCTTTGTTCAGATCCTAACGCCAACATGTTGTCAGCGCCAGCTCTCGCCACCCAGACCTCCACCCTGAACCCCCCGGCCCCAGGAGAGCTCATCCCAGGGGCCTCGCCGAGGAAGAAGCCCCGTAAGCAGCAGCACGTCATTTCCACCGAGGAGAGCGAGATGGTGGAGACCAACAGCACGGATGAAGAGAAGGCCCCCGGCAGGCCCATCACCAGCAGGGCCGAGAGGCGCGAGTCCCCACCCAGGGAATATGTCGGTGCGGACCTCCACCGAAACCGAACGTGGTGATTTTTGTGTCTTTGGCTCCTTCAGTTATTCACTGCTTTGCTTCTTTCTTGAAGATGAAGAAGGGGTGCGATACGTGCCAGTCAGGCCACGCCCACCCGTGACACTTCTGCGGCACTATCGTAACCCATGGAAGGCAGCTTATCACCATTTCCAGAGGTACAGCGACATTCGGGTCAAAGGTACGTGTCTCAGATCGACAAATTGAATTCACTTGAAAGAGACAATATTTGGTGTTTTTCTCAACATGTCTTTGTTGTAACCACAGAGGAGAAGAAGGGGACCATACAGGATATGGCCAATCAGAGAGGAGTGGCATGCAGAGCACAAGGCTGGAAGATCCACCTGTGTGCTGCACAGCTCAGACAGTTGGTGAGTGTCAACCACCAACCTGCATTTGAGGTCCACATGAGGTTGAGTTGCGTACATCTGTGTTCGACTGCTGTGCAGCCAGCGCTCCTTCTAGTTGTTCTGCATATTTCGGTTCTGGTTTCTGTGGTGTTTTCTAGTGATGCTGAATGACCTTCCAGTTAAAGCAAAACAAAAGAATTCTTAAAGGCCGCCAACCACAGTTGTAAAACTTGGTGCTCCGGTTTCAATACTTGAAGAGTCGAACCAGCAGACCTGCACAAGTCTTTGATGTGATTGTGTTCGTTCAATTTGGAAAAGTCCCAGAAAACTGAGTTTAATTTACTGAGTCGATGACACTCAGTGGGTCTGTTCCACTAAATATAGTGTCAGATGTTATCATGATGGCAGAGTGAAGACTGAAGGAAGGAAGTCTGTTTGGCCACATTCAGCAGCAGCAACAGAATCGCACCCAAATTGCTGAACATACAAGAATCCTGAGGTTCTTGGTTTCATCAGAGAACATTTCACGGAGCAAAGATGAACCCAACTAAAAGTTTAAGGTGGGGCAAAGTTGAGTCACTTCAGGATTGAGGACTGAAGCAGCACGTCAAGTCAAACTGATCTCTGTGTCATGGTTCCAACATTAAACGTACTCTCTTAGATTATCGAGTTATTTGAAGTTAAAGAGGTGCTGTTACTTGAAACGAAGCTCTTGAATTCTGTAATGCGATAACGTCTCAGTTCACTGACTGCTGCACGAATCAATTAAACAATGCCGTGCTAACAGACTCCATTCCTCTATTCAGTGTTATGAGGGGGAGTCCTGTTCTTTCTCCCTAAAATGAGCCTGTGTGAACAACATCTATCGTCTCTTCTACTTGTTCTGCAGTCGAGTTTGGAGCACGATGTGTACAGCCGCCTCTCCACCCTACAAGAGGGTTTGATTCCCAAGAAGAGGGCAGGCGCAGATGATGACCTGCACCGGATCAACGAGCTCATACAGGTAGAGTCAAAGAACCTGCCATCGATGGTGGGTTGCAGGTGCTTCACACGGGGCAGGATGAAAGGCGAGGCGCTCCCGGGGCAGGTCACCAGCTCAGTGTAGTGCTGGTTAGGGTCAGGAGTTCCTCCACAGCCGTGAAGCCCGTGTGGTCAGGTAACACTCATAAAGCACCGGGCCCTCCATGATTGTTCACTTTCTAGGAACTGCTAGCAAACCTGTCATTTCTACAACTCTGCAACACTCGCAGCTTGTTTTTATAATCCAATTGGTGACATGTCACTCCATACTGTTGAGGATTCAGCACCCTTACACGTGTTGCCCGCATGATGTAGGTTTTTCCTGCCATGATGACCTCGCCCATGTCAAGGAGGGCCAGAATTGTGCAGCTGAATAGAGGCCATAAGGCCGCTGATATCAAAGGCTAACCAGGCTGATTCACAGTGGATCGAAATCGTATCGCTCTGATAACAAGTCGTCCATTTATTGCCATAGAACACAACAAGACAGTGATTGGGAAGCACAACCCCATGTACAGTGCACCCACACAGCATGTTATCTTCCAGCTTTATTCCAAAATCAATTAAATCTCTTTTCCTCTCAAAATCCTAAAAAAATGAAACAAATTTTTTTTAGAACATTCTGCAAATGTATTAAAATAAAACACTCATACTGCATGTACGGTACATAAGTATTTCTGTGTAACTCATCAATATGTTTACAAACTCACGTGTGCGTTTGTCGTCAGGGTAACATGCAGCGCTGTAAGCTGGTGATGGACCAGGTGACGGAGGCCCGAGACACCATGATGAAGGTGCTGGACCACAAGGAGAAAGTGCTGAAGCTGCTCAACAAGAACGGCGCCGTCAAGAAGTCCTCCAAGCTGAAGCGCAAAGAGCGGGCGTAAAGCGCGGCATCCTCTCCTCTGCCCTGCAAACCACCTCGCCGCCCCCCCCCCCCCCCCCCCGCTCTGTCCTGAGGGGTGAATGAGGAGCTGCTCAGAATTTTGGTGCTATGTTTTTGCTGCATACAATCGCACGCACTCTCTACGTTCCGCCCGGAGAGGGGGACGCTGAAAAGCATGGTGAGGGAGGGGCCTCGGAGAGCAGGCGAGGCGTTTAGGAACACGTTCTCATTTCAAGGCGCGACGCAGAGACCCGAGCATGCAGCAACATAGGTTGCATCGAAAAGGCTGACTGGACGGCCGCCGATCCTCTCCTGACCTGATTCTTTTCTCTCTTCTTTTGTTTTTTTTTTTTTTTTACAACCCCAAGACAATTTCTACTAACTTAGTTTCTGCCTCCTCTATGAAGACAGTTTGAAGTTGTGTATGTGTGATTTACCTGTGAGTATACCTGACGCAGGCGCCATGAGCCTGTCACCCGGAAGGGGGGGGGGGGGGGGCCTCTCCCAAGGGTGAAACGGCCCCCAGGAGGGACCCAGAGGACTGAAACATTCACACAGCAGCACACGTGTGTGTGTGTGTGTGTATGTGTGTGTGCAGGCGAAGCCCAGCCGTGCTCTTGTCATTAGTCTGTGCCTTCATTTTGCCGGTGTTCATGAAACAAACAGGGACTCGTGAAAGCTTCTCCACATGCTGCCAAATTGCTCGACAAATTTAATTTGGAGGAAAAACTCAAGTTTCATCCTAAAACATACAGGAGTGGATTCGTTTTTGGGTTTTTTTCTTATATGGCAAAATATGTACCCGATAGGAGCGTCCGTTTTGTGCGTAGTAGAAGAATTTAGGTATGAGTCCATTAGTAAGTTTATGAAAACATGTGCACCTGGCAAGTTGAGGTGTTGTAATAAAGAGCAATGCTAAGAAAATATGTAAGATTTTTTTTTTTTTTTTTTACATTTGAAAATGCCATATCAGCTTGTTTTGGGGGGGAAAAAACAACATAAAACCCACCTGATTTCAGAAGAAAAAGTGACATGACAATATCTTGGTTCTGTTAGAAGAAGCAGAGCCTGGAATGAAGCCCGCCGAGAGCGAATGAGGTCACGGGAGTTGCTGTAAGCGAGCGTTTGAGTTCCCATCCTCCTGGTTCCTTTTCAGGTTTTGTACTCAAGAAAACCATGTTTGTGCTGTGCGACGCGTCACGCTGCAGAGGGTCACCATACCGAGGACCTCCAGCCACTGTACATTGTTTTTGTCTGTGTAATTATAGTAAAGATCCCGGAAAATTACGTGACACACAGTTGTCTCCTCCTGTGTTTTTTTTTTTTTTTGTTGTGCTCATTCGGTGTTTGGAAAGAAGACTTGACTGTACGGCACATGCATGACACGACCTCACCTGACCCCCACCCCACCTATTCCGACCTGCTACAGGTTGCCCCCATGTTTCAGCTCAATGTTGCCTCGTGATATGTGATATAAGACTATAAGATAAGATTTTCTCAAAACTCAAAAGGCCACTAATCTGGCAGGCGCAACACACAATCACATCAACAAGAAAAAGATGAAGGATTTCACTTTTATTCAGTCATGAGAAAGTTTGAGGCACAATGCTGATCGTTCAATCCTGAGAATCAAACATTGAAGAGCAGAGAGAATGTCAGTAAAAAAGCAAGATAATGACGCACTATACTTTTAGAAGAAACTCATTTTCAGCAAGGATGAAATTAAAATTGTGACCAAAATGTTGAAATAAAATAACTCCAATTACAATATTAAATTTGGCTCATGTGCTGAGACACCTAACTCACTGGATTCCCCTTTGATTCCCCAGAACATTAAAACCGCCTACCTAATATGTTAATAAGTGGACCTTTTCCTGCACTTTTTTTCATTGTGTTGCTGCAACAACACACCTGAGTCCACTGAAGTCGTCACCATGAAGCTCTGCAGAAAGCCTGATAACGACCCCCTTGTTACAATCAGGTGTGGTGACACAGTGAAACGGTGCAGGACCCGTCGCAGCTACCACGAACACGCTGCCGCCCCTTTTACGTCGAGACTTGTTTGTTCTGCACATCCCAGAAATAATCTGAGCCCAAATAAACAGTTCAAACTGGTTGTAGTTCTTCACGTTTTTCTTATGTCCACGGTGTGCGTGACTTGAAGCTCCACAGTGTCCACTGGCTTCCCTTCCTCCCAGAATGCATCCTGGGGAAAGGTTCTGCTCAAACTCACCCACATCTCAGTTTTTGCACCCGTTTATCTGCTGACATGTACACCGTGAAGCGTTCACTTGCCACTTGAGGCATCTCACCCAGTGACAGGTGTTTTCATAGAGAGAGTTGCTGTTATTCCCGTCACCTGTTTATAATGTAGGATGTGATGAGATGTTGACAGCAAAGTTAAAAAAAAAAAAAAAAGCTATGGTTCCAGGACGATGTGTTCCCAAGCAGCGAAAATAAAATCAACAAAGGAGTGATGATGTTTTTGATGTTAAGATGCCTAAAAATGTATTAATAGTGAGCAAAACAGATAAAATGAGGCAAACATTAGCAACAAGACACAGACTGTGATGAAAAGTTCCCAAAAACAATAAAGTTTTCAGTTTTTCCAGTACAGATTTGGTTAAAATGTGGACCTTTTCAGAGGAGTATTTTTACAATTTGACATCGATCAGCAATGAAAGGTTCATTTGTTATGATTCTCACGATCTGGTACAATCAGGATCCAATTGCTTCTGCGGCCATTTAAAAGGTCCACACCCTTTTTCTCTGTCTCCTTCTTTCCCCTCCTTCGTGTGCCTCAGCACAGTTTAATCAGTTTGCCCTCCAGCCTGCCGGGTGTTGGGAGCTCTTTCTATCCACGCTGTAATCCAGCCAGCCGTTTGTCCTCTCTATCAGCTGCTTTACAACCTAATTGCCTCTGCGCTGATCACAGCCTTGCTGGCTGGACTTGACCCATGACGACGTGTTTATATGATGCACTTGCTGACATTTTGGGTGATTGGCTGCCAATTTTTGGGCACATATTCGATCATACATACATTTTGATATTACTTCAGTGTCTAAAAAAAAGGAGTATTCAGAGGAAAAAATGAGTTTGGTTGTCTTTTGTTTTAAAAAAAATTTCATACGTTATCACCACCAGTTTTGTCTCATATTATTGTTGAGAAAAAGTAAACCTGTCATATTGTTGACCTTCGACAGAGACAGTTTGACTCGTCTCTTCTCTCCACCACTGTCAGTGCAGTATAACGCAGCAGCACCACTGATATTGATCCCGTGTGATACAGGTGAACGCCTCGGGGCCTGCCCACCGGCGTCACTGGGTGGCTCTACCTGTGCAGGAGCAAAGTCAAAGGGCCATAAAAAACGAGACATTGCTGGGAAAGCTTCCTGCTTCGTGGTCTTTTCAAGGAAACGTCCCCTCAGCGGTGGCAAGGGGGACATCCGACCCACACAAGGCCGTCATAGGGTAAGGGCTCAAACTGCACCTCTGGTAAAGTACCCGCTGAATTGGGATTATTTTACAATTTAAAGTGCTGAAAGTGCTTTTTTTAACTGTGACGTATTGTTAGTAATAATTATGTTATGATCCATTCTTTCAAGGGGTTTCCTTTACTCTTGATTCAGGATCTGAGAATACTCAGACACACCCAACACTAATTTACTTATTTGTTAGAAAAATGTATTATTGTTAAGCGATTGAATGCTGGAACAAGATATAAAATGGACATGTGTGTTATTGTCTTGTGTTGGCTTTCAGTTTAGAGTTAGTTAGTGATGTGAGGACGTCCAAGGCTCAGAGGAACACTGATGTATGATCTAATCTATGAATTTCAAGTGACAAAATGAAACAAATTCCACTTAAATACAGTTTACTGAGGAGTGTGGACCAGGCCTGAGTGGATCTGTGCTCAACTGCTGTCACATATGTAATTGTCCAGTGTCACTTCTGTAACATATTGGATCCTAACACAGACATTTCAATTTCTTCACAGGGTTCATCTACATTTCCGCCATGCTTCATCTCAGTAAGGTATAAATAAAGTTGTGTTTTATACACTTTTAGAAACAGCCATCTCGAGAAACGTTTTTGAGCTGATATTCTTTTCTTTGCCCGCCCAGGGAGACTTTGTATGGCTGGACACCGGTGCCGGTGTGCCGATCGGGGCGGAGGTGAAGGTGTCGGACACCGGGCAGCTGCAGCTGGTCGACGACGAAGGACGGGTACACCATCGCCTGCCTCGCCGGCTGTCACAACCGCATCAGCTCCCGCAAATATTTCCCTTCCGTAACATCGTATGTTTTCATACATCAATCACACAGGCGCACAAGATCCCAAAGGGGGGCCAGGCTGGCCTGAAGCCCATGCACCCCACCTCGCTGGGAGGCGTGGACGACATGATAAGGCTGGGGGACCTGAACGAGGCCGGGCTGCTCAGGAACCTCCTGGTGCGGCACAAGGAGGGCCTCATCTACGTAGGTTTCTCTTCTCAGAACATCCACCTTTTTTTACGAGACCCATAATGCTTGCTCGCCTCCCCACCTCTCACTCGCAGACTTTGCCCCGCACTTTATCTCCGCGCAGTTTGGTCTCCATGGGGACCGGCGAGCCTCCGTTACAACAGCGTCACTGCGTCAGCAGCAGCAGCGCGCGCGCAGCTATGAATCGGACTATTTTGTAGTGGAGAAAGAGGCTGCGGGGCAACATTTACACACTGGCATTCTCTTGTCTCCACACTTGGCAATAACATTATCGACCTCAGAGTTCGTGACTGTGACTAATCTGAGACTTGTGAGGCTCCAGCGTGTCACGCGTGTCGTGACTGAGCGCGCGGAGCCGTTTGGGTCACGGGCCGCCATAATAACGTCCTTATGCTCACGTGGCCAAACAAACGGCATCAGGCGCGCCACTGTGCGAGAGTGAACGTCCCTCTCTGTATTCCAGACGTACACAGGCTCCATTCTGGTGGCGGTGAACCCTTACCAGCTGCTGCCCATCTACACGGCCGAGCATGTGCACATGTACACGGACCGGCGGCTGGGCGAGCTGCCGCCGCACGTCTTCGCCATTGCGGACAGCTGCTTCTTCAACATGCGCCGCAGCCGGAAGAACCAGTGCTGCATCATCAGGTCGGTTGTTGGACCCTAAACCAGGGTTGATATGGATGTTTATTTGCACAGTTAAGTCACAGCCGTTCCATGCAGGCGTGTCACAAGTTGTTATGAAACCATAAAAAAAGGTTTGTGATCAAGTTTAAAATCAAAAAGCTTCGAGTTATTTTTTTTTTCTTTGCTGAAAGTTTCACAGATAATTTACTGCCACCTTACACCCAGAAAGTAACTATATACACATTTAAAACAAACAAACCAAATCCAAGTGGAATCAAACTTTCTGAAGGAAAACAACCTGCAGGAGGACAGTAGAAGACTCTGTTGCTATCAGGGGAGCAGCAGGGGGAGCAGGTCTTCTCTCAGACAGCCCACACCAGCTCATCACATTCACAGCAGTCTGCCTGAGGGGGGAGCCGTGACCCTCAGGGAGAGTGGTCCCAAAGGTCCCGGTGCAGAAGTCACCCCAGACTCCAGTAAACACTTTAGTGTCTGACACATTCAGGAGTCCTCCATCAGCTTATTTACTCCACTGATGTCAGTGTTTTCACAAAGCTGGGTCAGCACCCACATGTGTGTCACACGAGAGTATTCGTGTTCCCAGAAAAATGGGGGAAAAAATGACATTCGCTGAATTTTTTTTTCTTCCAATTTCTGTATTGTATCCCTACACTGAGTATCCTGGGGAATACTATTTATTTCTGCCAAAACGGTCATTTATTACTGTCCTTTGATACTTCACATGTTGGTGCTGGTTAGAGGACAAAGCTTGGGGTCAGGCCAGGGGGCGTGTTCCCCTGTCAGTCCTTGGCTCTGTGATCAACTGCTGCGTGGTCAAGTGCTCTTTCTGGTTACTATAACAATGAGGATAATGGATAAAAACTAAAGCTGTTAAAAGCCCAAATTCATTCAATCAGTCTCCTAAATGGAATAATGAGCGGTACAGACAGTCTCCTAAATGAGAACTGAAAGTATGTTTTGAGTACGATGAATAAAAGAAAACTCTATATTAAAAAGCCGATTAACAAGTTCAACAGCTGATACAAAGTACATTTGTATAAGGATTCATGTCATCAACATAGAATCACACATATTAAAACTTTAAGCTTCACACCATCTACAATAATAAATCCATGAAAGTGTCCGGCTTCATGCCAAATGAACAATTTCCACAAATGCATGACTTTTCAGTCTAATCGCTCCACTGTTTGCCTCGTCAGTGGAGAGTCAGGCGCGGGGAAAACGGAGAGCACCAAGCTGATGCTTCAGTTCCTGGCTGCAGTGAGCGGCCGGCACTCCTGGATCGAGCAACAGATCCTGGAGGCAAACCCCATCCTAGAGGGTAGGAGCCATCAATCGCACCGCATCTGGCTGAATCTCACTTTTTCTTTTCATCATCATCCATCATCCTTAACGAAATCCCCCTCCTTCCATCTCAGCCTTTGGTAACGCCAAAACCATCCGCAACGACAACTCCAGTCGCTTTGGGAAGTACATCGACATCAACTTCAACAAAGACGGGGCCATCGAAGGGGCCCGGATTGAGCAGTACCTGCTGGAGAAGTCCAGAGTTTGTCGTCAGGTGAGGGAGTCGGTCGCCCAAAGGTTTCCGGCTGTACTGATGCACGAAAAGTCTTGACCGTTCGGTAGCAGTGACTGTGGTGTTTGACATGCAGGCAGCCGACGAGAGGAACTACCATGTGTTTTACTACATGCTGGTGGGAATGCCCGCCGAGCAGAAGAAGCTCCTCTCGCTTGGCAATGCCGCCGACTACAACTATCTGATTATGGTACGGTAACACCTGGTGATTGTAGGATACAAGATCGGATTGAAAGACAGATGAATGGAGGAGGATTCATGTTTAGTGGCTTGAAACCCAATGTTTCTGTCTCCAGGGTAAATGCACCAGCTGTGAAGGACGTGACGACAGGAGCGAGTACGCTCACTTCCTCTCCGCTCTGAAGATCCTCATGTTCTCCGATGCTGACACCAAGGAAATCTTCAAACTGCTCGCTGCCATCCTCCACTTGGGCAATGTAAAGTTTGACGGTAAGTGTGACGACGCCCTCACTCTTCGTTCTACAGAAATAATCTCAAACGCCTGCATGCTTTCTACGTTCCAGGCACCACAGTGAACAACCTGGAGGGCTGCGACGTCCGCACGTCCTCCCATTTCAACATGGCGAGCCAGCTTTTGGAGGCACGTTCCGTTCTTCGTACTCCCGCTGGGAACACACGCGATGGAGTCGACCCGGTCTGACAGCTCTTGGTTTCCTGTTTCCTCAGGTGGATCCCAAAGCACTGGACAAGAGCCTGACTCAGCGCTCCTTCATGACCGCCCGAGAAAGCGTGGTCAGGCCCCTGACGCCCGCCCAGGCTGTGGACGGCAGGGACGCCTTCGTCAAAGTGAGATGAGTCACGCAGAGCACGCAAAGTCTCGGACTCGGTCATTCTGTCCTTCCATGGGCAGCTTGAGGGTTCATGTGTGCTATGTGTTCTGTATCAGTCATCACAAAAATAAAAGAAAATAGAAGAAAGACAATACATAATCGAAAAAAAGCACGTTTGTGCATTCTTGGACCCAAAAAATCAGTCCTTGATTACAGTTACTTGTCACCTCTTTGGAAAGTAGTGTTGTACTGTTTTTGTGGCACGTAAGCTGAGGTTTGTTGGTCAGTTTGTTGAGTTATTCACTCATAGAGTGTCTGTGCCAAAGCTAGATACAGCGAGAGGAAGATGCTCTATCTGACGTTGCCGCTTTTTGGTAAAAAGCTCATGTTTTGAGTTGCTTCCATTGTGGCTCTCTTTACGACTTGTTCAGGCTATATATGGACGCCTCTTCCTCTGGGTTGTGGACAAAATCAACACAGCCATTTACAAGCCTCCTGAAGATGAGACAGACGTCCGCCACTCCATCGGCCTGCTCGATATCTTTGGTTTCGAGAACTTTGACAAAAACAGGTGGGCCTGCACCGCCGGTTCTCGAGCCATCACAGCTCTGTTGTTGCTGCTCTCTGATCACGTCTCTTCCTTTCTCCCACAGCTTCGAGCAGCTCTGCATCAACTTCGCCAACGAGCAGCTGCAGCAGTTCTTCGTCAAGCACGTCTTCAAGCTCGAGCAGGAGGAGTACGCCCGAGAGAACATCGTCTGGAAGCACATAGACTACCGGGACAACCAGCGCACGCTGGACGTGCTGGCCAACAAACCCCTGAACGTGATGGCACTCATTGACGAGGAGAGCAACTTCCCCAAGGTCGTCGTCCTGACGTCCCCCTCGTGTCTGTCTTGTCACCCGAGCGACGCCGGTGGTAATCTTGAGCTCTGACTCGGTTTCAGGCCACGGATGCCACACTGCTCCAGAAGCTGAACCAGAATCATGGCAAAGGAAACATCTACCTCCCCCCCAAGAACAACTACGAGACCCAGTTTGGAATCCAGCACTTTGCGGGCGTGGTCTACTATGACTGTAAAGGTAGTGTGGCTGCTCCTGCCTCTACTGCGTCGCAACCTACCCGTTGCTGAATTCTTTCGACAAACTGACACCGTTGACCTGCTGTGCTGCCTTCTTGTTTTCTTCTGCTGCAACTCACAATTCACCCTTTGTTTATTTTGTTTTCAGGTTTCCTTGAAAAAAACCGTGACGCCCTCAGCAGCGACCTGATCCAGCTGGTGGAGACCTCAGCCAACAAACTCCTCAAGAAGGCGTTCCACAAAGACCTGTCCTCCAGCGCCCCAATCATCAAGGGCAGCGTCAACCCCAAGATGATCATCAACACGCCGAAGAACAGCATGAGGGTCAGCGCGAGCGCCGCTCAGAGCTTCAGAGGCTCCAAACTGCTCCTCACGGAGTCCATGTTCCAGTTACTCACGCTGTGTGTTGTCTGTCTCGCACAGCAAGCGGTGGACAACAAGAAACGCGTGCCAACGCTGACCGGACAGTTCCGCCAGTCTCTGGACTCCCTGATGAAAACGCTGACTGCGTGCCAGCCGTACTTCATACGCTGCATCAAACCAAATGATTTCAAGAAGCCAAAGGTGAGCAGAAAACACGGAGTTACTCGGCCTATTAACGAAACAACGAAATTAAGTCCCATCTGGTGGCCCCTCGATCTCAGCTGTTCGACAGGGAGCTCTGCATGAGGCAGCTCCGTTACTCCGGCATGATGGAGACCATCAGGATCCGCAAAGCTGGCTACCCGGTGCGCTACAGCTTCAGCGACTTCCTCAACCGCTACCGCGTCCTGCTCAGGACGTCCGTCTGCGATCCCAAAACGGTGGGTTTGACGGGGAGGAAGGCGGGACGTCTCTCGGCTCCCTCTCGCCTCGGTTGTGACGGCGACTGCTTTTGGGGTTTTTTTTCCCAGGAAAGTGTCGAGAAATGCTGTCAAAGCATTTGTGACACGGTGCTGGTTGGCAAAGGCGACTGGAAGACTGGCAAAACCAAGATATTCCTCAAGGTGTGACTTAAATTTGGTGCAAGTGAGAATATTAAAACTATCTGTAGCTTTTAAGCTTATTGTACCTGCAGAAAAAACACGCAACTCGTTAATTTTAGAGCACCAGAAAGATGGAATCCTCCTTGTTTTCTCTCAGGACATCCATGACACAATGCTGGAACTGGAGCGAATGGAGCAACTGAACACAAAGGCTCTTCTGATCCAGAAAGTCATGAGAGGCTACAAATACAGGTGAGGGACGACACGCTGCAAACAAGCGTTTGTTTTTCTGGTGTGAATTCACCGTCATGTCTGACTCCCGCGCTCCACAGGAGGGAATTCCTGAGGAAAAAAGCTGCGGCACGCGTCATCCAGAAACACTGGCGGGGCCACAAGGGCAGGAAGCTCTACCGAATGGTGAGTGTCGCCGCCGTGCGTCCAACGCGTGGAGTGCGAACCGCGTCAAACCTCGGCTAACATTTGGGACTCCAGGTGCAACTGGGCTTCGCCAGGCTGCAGGCGAAGGTGCGCTCCCGCCAGCTCCACCACCAGTACAGGAGGAGGCGCGAGGCGGCCCTGCTGCTGCAGACCCACATCAGGGGTTACCTGGCCAGGAAGGAGTGGAGACGCACGAGGGACGCCGTGATCCTGCTGCAGGCTCACACCAGAGGCGTGCTGGCCAGGAAAGCTCTCAGAAAGATGAAGACAGACGTGAGTGACACTGGAAACCATCATCTTCCTTGACAGTCTGCTAATTATATCAGCTATTTAATGTGTTACATTTAACATGATTACTAATTTAAAGGGTGCAATTTGCTCTCTGAGTACTCAGACACACAGATCTAGACAGACATGACTTAAAGTTGTGCACAAACTCAGTCAAGTAGCTCATTTTCACTGGCTACTGGTCTCCTTTTATTTCCCACAATAAAAGATATTACTGGCTAAAGCAGAGTCAACGAACAACTTTAATTAAGTGGTGCTAGTTATAGGCTTTTACTTTGAAAGTAAAAAAACCACAGTTTCTCTCTAAAATCTAAAACAAAATGCATTTTTTTCACTTTCTACTCAGCTTGGTGAGCTCTGCCATCTGATTCGTTTCCATTTTCAGTTTGCATCGGCCACTGAGCTCAATGTTTGGATGCACGCTCAGTCCCAGCAGATAAAGAGCTGTGCTGTCACTCGTGTGGTCGTCGGTCAGGGTCAGCTTAAACTCACTGTGAACCCAGAAAACACGTTATATAGCCCCTTTGTGTCGTGTCTTGTCACATGCTGCTGAAACATTCAGCTTGTTTTTTTTCTGCCAAGAATGGATCAGACTTGAGTGTGTTTGGAGCCACTGAAAGCACAACTTCATTTGCAGCAGAAAAAACAACAACATCCACCCACGCTGGCTATTTGTTTATTCTTTATTTAAAGAGCAAAACAAACTACAACTGCTGATTTAGGTGAATACAAGTGTAATTTAGCCTTTTGATAAAACTAATGAATAAAATGATATGTTGTGAAACATGTGAGCAGAGACCTTCATGCAGAGTATCTTTGAAAATAAAATGAATGATCTCAAGTTCAAACCTAAACCAGATTGGTCATTTTGCAGTCAGAAAACAGTTTCTGTGTTACTTACCTAAAAGTTGCACCAAGTTAACAAATCGGTGGTTAAAGAGAGTCGTGTTGTGAGAGAGTGTCGTGTTGTTTTTTTTTCCCTCAGCGTTTCCTCTCAGCCAAAGAGAGAGAGGAAGAGCAGCGGGCCATCAAGGAGAAACAGAGATACTTGGAGGAAGTGTTGAGGCAGAAGAAAGAGTCGGAGGCCAAAGACCAGAACGACGCCGACATGGACCAGGAGATGGTCGACCACATCTTTGGCTTCCTGCCCAGTGTGGTCGGCGGGCAGGAGGGGGACGCTCCGGTGGGATTCGAGGTCCGTGGACACTCGGGACCAAACACATTGATGGGTAAGAAGATGAGGCCACCAAAATGAGTGTTAAATGTGTTTGCCTTTTAGAATTTTGATCGGAAGAGAACTTTTGAAGAAATCGACATCGACGAAATCCCCATGGAGGAGGACTTTCCCAAAGAGGACTACGATGACCTGGACGAGTACTCCTTCTCCAAATTCGCCTCCATGTACTTCCAGGGGGCCGCCAGCCCCACCCACATCCGCCAGCGTCTCCGGCAGCCGTTACTCTACCACGAGGACGAGGGAGACATTCTGGTGCTTCTTTTCGACTTCCTTTAGTTTCGCATTTGTGTCCGGTATTGTGGCCTTGTTCTTTGCTCACACTACCATGTTTTCTCTGTTGACCAGGCGTCTCTGACGGTGTGGTGGATCATCCTGAGGTTCATGGGAGACCTCCCCGAGCCGAAGGCCATGGGCAGGGTGCAGCAGAGCGCCGTGCAGGAGCGATTCCTGCCACAGGACCTGATCTCCAGGAAGGACAGACGCCTGAGCCACATGGTCGGCCCGGATCAGGTCAGTATGGACAGACGTGAATTCATCACACAGGGATCCTGCTGTCAGTTTAAAGAGGTGGGCTTGGGTGGTCCCAGCCCTCCCTCGAATTTCAGACAACTTGTTTGTTTATGTTTACCACACTAAACTCTAAAAACGTTCTTTTCTACTCTTTGTACAATTTGTGGTTAACTTCCTCCCTTTCTGATTGTGCTCATGCAGGTACATTTCAAACAATGGTTCATTTAAAGCCCGATTTGGAGTTGCCTGTTTGGGGGATATTCAGCCCCCTCCTCCTCCTTTAAACCTCTGCTAAACAGGAACTCATAGTTGTGTTTCTCTATTCCAGAAAGTACTAAGAAACAGTAAAGAGCCCCCCAAGCCGGCCGCTCAGGATTCACCAGCAAACAGGAAGACTTCCATTTTCACAGACCTCATGTCTAGAAACAGGAAGGCTTCAGCCACGCCCGCTGGGGTAGGACCGAACCCCAGAGCGTACACTGTACCTGAGGGCAGCCCCCGCTCCAGGAAGGGCTCCACCTTCACCGACCTGTTGTCGAAAAACAGAAAAGCGTCCACTGTTCAGGAAAGCGCGACGCCAAAGTCCGCCTTGAGGAAGCCATCGATCATCTCCGAGGAGGTGCGACAGGAGATGAAACAACGTGACCTCGTATTTCTGTTCACTTTCTAGCATTCAAAGAAATGGTATTGTGTTTTCAGTCTGAGGACCAGACCGACGAGCCCAAGCCTCCCACCTTGCAGACCGTGAAGGAGGACAGCGATGTGATGATTGGAGAGGGCCCCACCCTGGACAGACCCCTGACCTCTCTGGAAAAGCTGCACATCATTGTGGGCTACGCCATCGTCAGACGGGACCTCAGGTACAAAAAGGATTCCCAGACTCCCCCGCTTGTCTCTTTCCTCCTCCTGCTGACCTGCTGTTTGTCTGCGCAGGGACGAGATCTACTGTCAGATCTGCAAACAGCTGCAGGACAACAACAATCGTAACAGCTACTTCCGAGGTTGGATCCTGCTGTCTCTCTGTCTGGGCATCTTCCCTCCGAGCGAGCGTTTCATGAAGGTAAGCCCGGTGGCCTCTTGAATGGGTGGCAGCTCGGCGGTGACATTTCTCTCATTGCTCTGTGTGTCTGGCTCCGGCAGTACCTCCAGAGTTTCATTCGCTTCGCCCCGGGCGGCTACTCCACCCACTGCGCTGAAAGGCTGCGGCGCACCGCCATGAACGGAGTGCGAGGGGAGCCTCCAGCCTGGCTGGAGCTGCAGGTACTGAGAGACCCCACACACACACACACACACACACACACACACACACACACACACACACACACTGTCTCTGGGAAAGCCCCACATTCAGCTTCAATGTGGTCAGAGTTCATCATTTTGCTCTCAACAACCTTCAAGGATAAAGTGCACCTGATGATTTTTGTTTTAATATACTAATAAAGAATTTTCGTCTTGTTCCAAATATTTATTCAGAAGTCAATGTAAAAAAAAATCTGTTATGAGAAGGAAACTCGAATGTGTTTTATTTTTTATGTATCTTTTATTCCATGTAGAAAAGTGCAATTTTTATCTCATCATCTTTCCTTTTCTTCACATTCAGGCAACCAAGACAAAGAAGCCCATGATTGTGTCTGTGACACTGATGGACGGCCGCTCCATCAACCTTCCCGTGGACTCAGCGTCCACATCCAAGGAGATATGTCAGCTCCTGGCCAACAAAGTCAAACTCCAAGACACGTTTGGATTCTCTCTCTATGTGGCCTTGTATGAAAAGGTTTGTCGAGTCACTTCACTCTGACTGGTCACAGTTGAAGAGAAACATATTGTCAGAACTCCTTCATCAGGGAGAGATCATCCAGACTTTGGTTCTAGAGGACGGTCCTAACTGGAGTTTTGTCGTGAAGGTGTGGGCTCTGGGCAGCCGGCGGGAGCACGTGATGGATGCCATCTCCCAGTGTGAGCAAGAGGTGAGGAGGAGAGGAGGCCAGGAGCAGCACGCCCCCTGGCGCCTCTTCTTCCGCAAGGAGGTCTTCACCCCCTGGCACGACTGCAAGGAGGACAAGAGGAGCACAGACCTCATCTACAGACAGATCGTCCATGGACTGAAGTTTGGAGAGTACCAGTGTCAAAAGGTGGCCTTGTGTTGAGAGCCAAGCAGACCTTTGGTTCTTCCATTAAAACTCTGAAGCTGATGATGTTTTCTTCACGTCCGTCCCTCACAGGAGGACGATATGGTTCAGCTGACCGCCCAGCACCTGTACGTCCAGCACGAGTCCGACAGCAGCCCTGAAAATGTGAAACAAGCCGTGCAGGACTGCATCAAAACCTCCCTGCTGGAGGCCAAGTCGGAGGCCAAATGGGTGCAAATGGTCAGCGCGGCCCATGCTCAGGTCAGTCCAGAACCACGTGCTCTGTGGGAAGCAGCACCAAAGTCTGTAACCACATCTCATCAAAAAAACACGTTTCAGGGTTCATATCTGACGTCAAGACAAAAGGCGGATTCAGTGAAGGCAGATATGGTGGACTATGCCAGAGAGGCGTGGCCCATGTTCTTCTCCAGGTTCTTCGAGGTCACCAAAGTCTCAGGTAGGCATCAGATGGCAACAAAGGACTTTCATTTACATGTCGACGCTTAGTTTGTGCAGATTTTCTCACTATAAGCTCTGATAAAACACATTAAACTGATAAAATTATGCAAAATGCATTATCGTTGTGGTCTGCTGTAGATTTTCAAAGCACTGGGTTGTGTTTTTACCTAAAACATCCAAATGTAATACCTGCAAGCAGACAAAGCCTCAAGCCCACCTGCACAGTGCAGATCTTTGCATCTGTGAGGGTCCTGAAATGAGAGGAGGGGCCACCTTGCTCGCTTTCAGTCACAAACTGCACCACAGACACACAAAAAGGTGTTGATGTGCAGAGAGATCAGTGCTGAGTCCTATTAGCTCACGTTGATTTTTTTTTCACAACAACGTTGGTGAATCATGCTGGTGACACACAGCGTACTGTGGTTTTGTTTCGGTCAAGTGCAGCTTTGTTTAGTCTGTTTACATATAGCAGCTGAACGGCTCCTCCGTGTGTGAGGTTTTCTGCCGATGATCCGGCAGATGTGAGAACAGCTCCCGAGGTGCCTGTAAGTTCCAAGTACATCACATACATCCTTCATTCGTCTGTGACTGTTTCCAGGTCCACCATTACAAAAGAGTACTTTCATCGTCGCTGTTAACTGGACTGGTATCACCTTCTTGGACGAGAGAGAGAAAAGGCTGCTGGAACTCTCCTTCTCAGAAGTCACTGCTGTCAACACCAACAGGTAAGGATGGTCCGACATGGTCAGACAGCCTGCTGTTGATGAAAACTCCACGAGAACATTGCACTTAAAAAACGTCAGCCCTCTTGTTCTGCTGTGTATATTTTATAACTTTCTTCATTGAGGCTAGTTTAGCTTTAGCATGTTCCAGAGGCCTCTTCCTGCAGCCCTGGTGCAACCACAGCAAGCTCGCTGAAATGCAGCACTGGGTGCTCCTTATTTGACACCATGTTTTGTGCGCTGCTGCTCCACTTGTACTATATGACCATAAAACTGATGTGATGAGCTGACAGCAGCTGTCGCAAACCGTCTTCACAGCATCTTGTGAGAACCCACCACTGTGATGTTTCTCTTTCTTCCCGGCTGCGTTGTGCCACTCAGGGAGGGTAAGACGTCTAACCAGGCAGTGGGTCTGCTCACACTGAAGGGAGACTTCATCCTGAGCGGGTCCACCGCGGAGGACATGGCCGAGCTGATCACCATGTTCATCAGTGGGCTGACGGAGCGCTCCCTGTACGCCGTTACTCTCAAAGAAGTGGACAGCACAGGTGGGAGAACACTGGCTTTGTGAGCGTTCCTCCAGGACGGTGTCCCCTCCGATGGTCAGCTGACTGATTCCGACTCCTCCCTCCCCCGCAGACGACCCCACGCTCCTCAGCTTCAAGAAGGGGGAGCTCATCGTCCTCATCAGGGATGACGAGTTCTCTCAGCAGCGCGGCTGGATCAAGGGGCAGAACGAGAGGACGAAGCGATCGGGGGCCGTCCCCCTGGAGGCCATCCTCATCCTGCCCACGCTCAGCAAACCCACCAGCGAGCTCCTGGTGCGGAGGAGTCCCTCAAAATGTCTTTGTGAGCCGTGGACGCTCAGCTCTGCGGGAACTGATGTGCGCTCTCCTTCCTCACAGAAACTCATCAACCTCTCTCCGAACCAAAGGAAAAACATAATCGAGGCAAACCTGAAGGAGACGGGAACGGCGGAGCGGCTGGTGCCTGTAAACCTGAAGGAGTTTTCGTTGCAGTATTTCAGGTATCTGAGTGTCTTCCATGTTTCTGAAGTCCACAAGGTCATTCAGGAGTGAATAAATAAAGAAAGCTTGACTATTAACTGTCTGAAATGTTGGAAATAAACAAATTTGATGTAATGTCAAAACTAATATAAAGATGTGTTTTTGTTCTGTATCTGTGATCGCTACAGGCAGCCTACGAAGGACGTGAACCGCCAAGTGATTTCTCGCAACGCCGCTCCTGAACGGCTGTGGGCCCACTCCAGAGAGCCCCTCAGGCAGCCCCTCCTCCAGAAGTTGGTGGGCCGCCCAGACCTCAGCCACAAAGCCTGCCTGGCCTTCACCGATATCCTGCAAATTCAAAGTCTTTTGTTTGCTTTCCAACACAGAACTCAGCTGGTCTCGTTTGTGCTGAAGTGAATCGTGTAGTTCCACAAGGTTTTGTGTTAGGACCTCTTCTGTTTATAAAGAATATGGAATTTTTTAAGAGACATTTCTATTTATGGAGACACAAAACACTACCAGAGGAGTTTTCTGACCAGGTTTGTCTTATAAACAAAAACTAATGCATCAACCCTTGTGTCGTCCTTAACTGTTGCGCACCCATCCTGAAGTATATGGGCGATTACCCCACCAAACAGCTGCAGAATCCTCTCGAGCTCACCGACCAGATTTTCGGCCCGGCCACTCAACACGAGGCGCTCCGGGATGAGATCTACTGCCAGATTATGAAGCAGATGACCAACAACAACAACCGGTATCCAAAGGACCCCAAAGCTTTGTTTCAAATCTGGTCAGCAACAAATATAACAAAGAGCGTTTCTTGTCGTCACTTCCGTGTGTGAGCCAGGTTCAGCATAGAGCAGGGCTGGCAGCTGCTGTGGCTCTGCTGTGGCCTCTTCCCTCCGAGCGGGGCCCTTCTGAAGCACGCTCAGCGTTTTCTGGAGTCCCGGCGCAGAGAGACGCTCGCCTCCGACTGTCTCCAGCGGCTGAAGAGCTCTCTGAGGTACCTCCATCACACACCACCTACACCAGGAGGAAGTGAGGCTCATGGAAAGATGAGAATGCGATCCGAGCCTCTGCTCCTCCCTGGTTTTAGGGATACTGTGTGAATAGTTAACGTGCTCTAATCATGACCGAGTGTTGATCCGAGCCTCCTCGTCCTTGCCGTGCAGGATGGAGCCGAGGAAGCTCCCGCCTCATCAGGTGGAGGTGGACGCCATCCAGCAGAACAGCACGCAGATCTTCCACAAAATCCACTTCCCCAACGACACCGACGAGGTAAGAAGACGAAAAGAGTGATTTTCTGCAGACGAGCATACAGACGTAAATTGTCTGCGTGAAGTTTTTTTGAACGCTCTTCAATGTTTCATCCTACGTCGCTGCAGATATTTGAGGTGGCCACCAGCACCAGGATCAAGGACCTCATCCAGAGCGTCACCAAGAAACTCAACCTGGCTTCAGCAGACGGCTTCAGTATTTTTGTCAAGACACATGACAAGGTTCCTTCAATGCTTTCTTGTCTCCAAGCATTAAATGCAAATGCACTCAAGATTTTTTTTTACCATGTTTCCTCTTTTTCCACAGCAGTCGTTTTTCTATGTCAACAAACATCTCTGAACTGTCTTTGTTTTGCTTCAGGTCCTCAGTTTGACTGAAACAGACTACTTCTTTGACAGTCTGAGGCAGATCACCGACTGGTCCAAAAAAGCCAAGAGGGGCAAAGATGGTAACAGCACATCATGTCCTTGTCATGGCAGCCCCACCTTCTACGCTCGTTTGTGGTTAAGAGTGTGTGTGTGTGTGTGTGTGTGTGTGTGTGTGTGTGTGTGTGTGTGTGTGTGTGTGTGTGTGTGTGTGT
>JAUESE010000062.1:1689559-1703222 GCA_032274725.1 Malacoctenus triangulatus
TCTCTCTCTCTCTCTCTCTCTCTCTCTCTCTCTCTCTCTCTCTCTCTCTCTCTCTCTCTCTCTCTCTCTCTCTCGCTTTCTCTGCAAACTGTTGAAAACACACCCGGTGAAAATGCGGGTTGTGTTCCGTTGCCAAGCTTTGTCCTAAGTCCTCGCAGGCCAGATGGCCACCGCTTACACACGTGGAACTCAGATAATATTGTACATATGTAAATCTGTCAACATATGCTCAACCTTTAGCAGAGCATCTTCCTCCCCCCACGCGGTGTACTAATCCTTACCACACTACTGAAAAGCTCAACAAAAAGACTCATCTGCAACCTGCAAAGTACCCCCCCCCCATCCACTGGATATATCACACTAAAAGCCATACATACGCACATACAAATACACTACCACTCCTGCAGTTATCAGTCACACACAGCAATCTAAGTGTTCATAAATATAGTACCAACTTGGTAAAAAAACAAAGTTTAATATTAGTCCCAGTGTCACAGCTGGATCCATCTCCATCCTTTTATCGTCCCCCTAACAATACCCGGGTCCTCGATAACCAATTATACCTCTTATGGCCTCTCAAATAACTTTAATCACTGATTAGGATTCCTTGTTCACACAGCAGCTACTTAAAAGTAATTGCTCAATAAAGAGAGGGGAAGTTGTCGTATTAAGTAGGTGTTCCCGCTGCTTCTCTCATTAGCGCTCACTCGGAGCTTTCATCTCCCCATTGTCACAAATGGAGCCGTTTTCATTCACGGCACAGGAAGCGTTTTCCCCCCGCGCCGCTCCGGCCGCCTTGCGCCGCTTGAAAAAAAAGAAGCGGGCCGGCGCCGGCGCGGAAGGCTGCGGAGGAAGAGAAAGAGCTCTCACCGGCGCCGACGTGTGTCGCGCTTCTTTTTTAGGGCAAGGATTTAGATGTGGGAGTGTGGAGGGGTGACGCAAACCAGGCAGGGGGACGGATGAAGACGGGACTGGAGTCTGACAGGGGGTTTTGGAACCAAGGTGGGCAAACCTGGGGGGGGGGGGGAATGGGTTGAACACGGAGGGGTGAGGAGTCTGATGGTGGCTTGGATCAGGTCCTAGCAAGGTGGGGATGGATGGATGGATGGATGGATGGATGATGGATGGTCAGGGTAGAGCACTTGCGAGAGTGCATACCTATGCTACGCCACTCATTAGTAATGGAGCAAATATTCCACATGACCTTTTTTTTTCCATACATGACAATACTACGCACGCAAAAATATGTCGGCTTCAACTCCCCGTGTCAAAAACATAACCTCCTCAGTACTGGAAGTGATTGAGTATTTTCCAAAGAATTGTTCCTCTGCTGTTGTGAAAAGAAAAACTGAAGCAATTAGTGGTGAAATTAATTAGTGCTTCCAGCACTGGAAAGTGGTGAAACAAAAAATCCAGACACTGAAACAACACAATGTTGTGTTACATAATCATGTATGACTGACCCTAAAACACCCTGTGTGGATTAGCCAAGATTAGTTAAATTCTAACTGTGAGTGGGGCCTCAGATATTTGTCTTAGTACTTTCCTGAAACGCGAGAGTAACAAAAAGACGACAACAAAAGCCCCTTTGGATGCTGTACGGATGGAAGGCTCTGAATTACTTTGGATCAGATCAATGTTTGATTTTCATACATTCTGAGAATTCACTCTGTAGCTTCCTGGAGGCTTAAAAGAACCTGTGGCATTTAATGTTGGGAGTTCAGTAGCATTCTCAGGCTTGGATTGGCTTCCTGTCGCTAGGACTTCTTCTGTGGTGGAGATGATGGCAGGACGGTGACCTTACTGCCACCTAGCAGCTGAAGGAGGGAGCTCAACTGCTTTTTCCTGTCTGAGATGCTGAGTGATTTTTTTGTCTTCTTTTGATGATTTGGACTGAAATAATAAGGCAACTCTCATCGTTGTGGTCCCACCAAAATATATGTACACATTCTGTTCTGAGAGCATATTCCTCATTGCCGTGGTTACCGAATTGATGTATCAAATCATACGCCGCCCCCCCCCCCCCCACACACACACACACGCATTTTTGTAGAAGTCTGCACTGGAAGTAATGCGGTCAATACGCCTCGGAAACATGCTCTCCAGCAATCCACTTAAAATTTTTCACTTGCCAGGAAGAAAATCATTGAGAAAACACCAAACAGTGAAAAAAAAAGAAAAGAAAGTGATACAGAATAGATGTTTGTTTGTGCATCGCCTCTTTCATGTTTGTACAAACTGACCCACGGTAACTGCTTGGTGAGGGGGGGGGAATAAATGTTGCAACTGTGTCGAAACGACGTGTCATAACCAGTCTTAAGCCAGCCAGTAAAAAACAAAAAAGAGACAGCAAAGAGGTCATTTGAATGGATGCTGTCTTTAATGGAGAGCGTTTAAGCTCCTGTGGTTAGCTGTGGTGTTTTCCTTCATGTCAAGTAAGTCCTGTAGTCAGAGGAATGTTCAATTATGGGAAATAAGATATAATATTACACGCCACTTAATTTGAAAGGCTTCTCTTAAGTGACTGTTTCTCTATCGGCCCTGAATCGTCTGCAAACAACTTCAAGGTTGAATGATTAAAAAAAAAAGAAAGAAAGAAAAAGGAAAGAAATAGGCTTTAGCTGGAGAGGACTATGGGGAATACGAACGCTACCAGCCCGAGTGTTTTACATTAGCGTGTTAACACATCTCAATCCGAAACTGACTGGCACGACGACGGATGCGAGGAAAATAAGGTCAGAGAAGGAGGAGGAAAGAATCCTTTCAGCAAAAAGATGCTTAATGACCTCCTGTTCTCCCGCGCTGACTCTTGGCTCGCCCCCGTTCCACACACACACACACACACACACACACACACACACACACACACACACACGCACACACGCTACGACCTTTTCAATAAAACATGCGTCGCTGAAACATTTACAACTCTTGTGTTTTCCTGAAATGATGAATCCAAAACAGCTCTGATGTTCGAGAGAGGCGTACACGAAACTTAATGTTTTAATTCTGCGTAAGCCACGCGTTACAAGTGACTTATACTCTGACGGGAAGGGACGTGAGGAGGAGGAAGGAGGATCTGAGGAGGAGGAACAGGAGCAGGAGGGGAGGGGAGGGGGGGTGCGGGTGGGCCGGGGCCAGAGCCTTGTTGTGGAGCAGCATATTTCCTTCAGTTTTCTCTCCCAGAGGTTTTTAGAGGCGCTGTTGCACTCTGGAGTTTTAGCGGAGGTCACAAGGTTATTACATAAACAATTCACACGGAGGCCTTGGAGCGCCCAGAGGGAATGTTTAATGCAATGCTCACAATTTCTTGAATGTAGTAATGCTCAAGACGCAGATGTGTCCAATTTTTTTTTTTTTTTTTAACCATGCTGCATTATCTCTCTGTCTCCACTTCCTCTTCCTCCCCCCCCCTCTTCTCCTGCTCAGTGAAGGCGACGGCAGGGGGAAAAAAAAAAAGGAGAAGCGTGCTTAATTAATTTGGTCAGCTGCCTTGGATAAACTACATTGATGACATCAATTAGATTCTAATGAAAACAGATAAAAGCCACAGAAAGCAAATGGAATTTCTGAACAGGACTCATCAAAGTCGCAGCATTGGAACAAATTCCCATTACGTCTCATAAAAGCCTTTAATTTGCAAAGCTCATGTCTGGTTTGGTACTTAGAAGTACATGGTCAAATGATGCAGTCTTAAGTCCTGCGCCGAGAGAAAGCCAAATCAGAATTTAATTTGGCACGTCGAACTCCTTATCCCGTCTGAAACATGTGGCTGGATGCAATCCTTGGATTAGCGTGCACTTCAGAACTACAACATTTGGCTCGTCTCCCCTCCTCTGGCGGAGCGAACACCTAGTCGAAACCCGTTCGTAACACATTTACATTTTCCAATCTGGGGGGGGAGAGAGAGAGAGGGAGAGAAAAGCCCACATGCTTACCACAGATTAGGACTTCTTAGTTAACCAAATTGCTGCAATTATGTGTGTCAATCCAATGACGTGGGCCGCACCGCTTTGTCTCCCCGCGCTCCTCTTCTCCATGTGACCCTCTTTCAGACGGCTTTGTTTGATTTTTAAAGGCAGATTACACTTCTGGCGAATTATTGTGCAACAAATTTCAGAGCTGATTCCTGCTTGTCAGCGCCGATGGCTTTAAAAAAATGTAAAAAGAAAGAAACAAAAAAAACGAGTCCCACAGGTGCAGAAGTAACAGAGCGTCCCAACTATTGTGGCCTTGCAGCAGTGAGAGGGGCTTCGCTGGGGCTCGTCACTTCAAAGGGGCTTTCAGAGTCAAAGTGGAGTAATGCTACAGTGCGTCTGTAACAGTCATTTGTAGCATTGTTTTACTGCCACAGTGGGAAATAAATCAAAAGATTAGCATGTTGGTTTTTTTGCGCCGTCACAAAAAGTTTCATCTAATATGTTCACAGCGTTTCATACCCTCATTGGTTTCAGTATCTTTATTTAAATTGAGGGGAAATCAAATTTGATGTACATTTTTTTCTTAACTTCTAGTGAGTTAGTATAGTACTGAAAAAAAGTTTACGTACGCAAATCATTGTTTCTTTGCTCGAATCATGTGAGACCAACAATGTCATTGAAGGAGAACCTGAGAGCCACGAGAACACACGTCCGTCGCTGTCGTATTGTATTTCAACTCATTGTGTGTACACGGCAGTAACCTTTCAACACACGTGCAGTGATCCTCTTGTTTGAAGTAAATGTTTGCTCTAATGATTACTGTTCGTCCAGCTCTCTGGAAGGTTCTTGGCTCCTAAAACTTGAACGTTGCACCATCTTCTATGGTTGTGTTCTAAACTTTTGTCGTCGGATATTTTTCCACCTGTTGTGTTTCGGCTGATTGCCGAGTCCTGAAACAAGGATCCTTTAATGTGGTTGCCAACATCTCTTATTCACACAGGGGGTTTAAAATGAATTCTTTACCATCGATCGTTTGGTCACCCCAATAAAATCCAATGTGACCCCCTCTGTGATCAACGAGTGACAGTACAAATCTGAATGATCATCTATTACTGGATTTGCTTTGATCGCTGACCAACATCCCACCTCCAGCTGTAAAAAAAACACACCCTGAACCGACAGGGTGTGTCTCCCTTCTTTTTACCATCACTGCTCACGTCTCCTCAATACGAACAACAGAATTACACAGTGACTTTTACAGACGGCACCCGACGATCGCCTGCTGCAGAGGTGGTGCTGATTCTTGCTCTTTTACAGCCTCCGTGCCTTCTGCCGGCCCGATGAGATCGATCCCGTCGAAGGGGATCAGATGAGATGAAACGTGTACATCTAAAGTCCTCCGACTGTCCCAGTAATCAGCGCGCGGGACCCCCCGCGGAGCCGCCCGTGTCGTCTCCCCCCCCCCGCAGAGCTCGGCCAGTCTGGCCGTGTAATCTGCTCTCGACCCTGAGCGCGGTCGGCGTCATGTGAGCTGTTTGAGCTCCTGTAACTTGTGGGAGTTCACCGGATTGACTTGGTTCCGTACATACGTGACCTTTCACCTGCCCCCCCCCTCCCTCAAGCCTACATGTTGTTGTTTTGCACCTGCGGCACGGCTCACTGTGAAGGTTTCATGTCTTTTCCTGGTGTGTGTGTTCAGAAATTGTGACAGTTTGGCGGCAGTAAAAAGAGGAAGTGTTTAATATGCCGTTTTTTTTTCTCTCTCTCTCTCCTCCGTCTGTGTCTTCCTCTCTCCATCCCAGCAGACTACCCTCCTCCTCCGCCACCTGCCGACGACTCCGCCGCCTTCCCGTCGTCGGCGTCCCCCGGCTCCTTCCCTCCCCCGCCGCCGGCCAACTCGTACGATTATCAGGTGAGAGGAGTCGCGCCGCCGCTGCCTCTGCTGCTTCTGCCGCCGCCGCCGCCGCCGCATCCCGTCCTCTTGGCTCGTCGGTAACTCTCGCCGGAGCGGGCGGAGGGAATCAAAGACAGCCCCGAGCGGCTCCAGCTCGGGTTCACGCACCGAGTCCGGCGCGGGAGAGGAAATAAATAAACAAACAAGCAAACAACTGTCTGTGCATTTGAGCTGCGGCCAAGTGCAGAAACGTCCAGCTTCCAGCCTGAAGCCAGCCACTGTTCACGCACACACACACGCACACGCACAGACGCGTGTACGTCTGCGAGCTGTGATGAAGCGAGGATAGAAGGCTGACACCTATTGGTGGAGGCCGGCCACTTCTCCCCACTCTGCTGGTCATAACACCCTGCAGGCATTCGGCCCCCCCCCCCGGGATATCTGGCCCCTGCGCTCCCACTGACACCGAGCACTTGACCTCTGCAGAGAAAATCCTCCCAAGTGCTTCACATTCCTTTGTTCAATGTAAGCAGCAGGAAAAGCAGGGAGAACCCCCCCCCCCCCTCCTCCCCCCTCCTCCTCCCCCTCCTCCCTCTTCAAGCCCCCCCTCATTCAATCTGACCACTTCTCCATCCCAAATGAATGCCCCCCTTTGTGAGCACGGAAGACCGATTGTTGCATAATTTAAATAAAGTTATGCAACGCGTGCAGATCCGCCGCTCTTCCCACACACGGCGCTACTGTAAACACGACGCGGCGTATAGACTGCGCCCTCAGGATTAGCGGCGCACGCAGCGTTCTGACCTCGGCGTAAACCGCCGGGCGCTCTCGGGGTTGTTTCAGAAAGTGCGGCGGCGAGACGACACCCGAGAGTTTCTTAATTTTTTTCACGTTTTTCTCTTTTTCTCAAAGCGAAAGACGGGGGGGGGGGGGATGGCGGCGGGCTCCGGAGACGCAGCAGCAAACCTCCAACCGAGTGTCGGTGGTCCGTCAGAAATCTATGGAAACATTTCAGCTAATCATTCGATCCTCACACTCCCACACAGGCCCGTCTCTTTTTGTGAAGTCCGATTACAGCAGTTTGGTGGTGGTGTTTTTTTTTTTTTTTAGCGCGGACTTTCCTCACTCAAGTTCCTGTTATCTAAACTCTGAGTGCTGCCCAATACTGATCTGATACTCGTGTTCTTTTGACGAAAGTTTGAAAGTTTCAAATCAATGATTTTTTTTTGTCTGTTTGGGATCGTTTGTCTGGTTGTTGTTTTTTTTCCCCACACTCCCGCAAAATCGCAATCGGTTTATCGGCCATTTTTAAGATACTTTTCCACATGTCAGTGAGTGATTTTTACCGTTCTTTTTGATTTTTTGTAAAGTTGACCAATCAGCCGGGACAAAACGATTAATCCAACTCGAAACTACAAAATTCAGCGCGCGCAAACGGTCGATCGGCGATGGGAGCCGCGTGCTGAAGAGTTTGCTTCCTTGATAGCTGGAAATAAAGCTGCTTCGTTCACTGGTTGCTTGTTGGCCAGCTGTCACCAGACCAGGACGCTGCCCCCTAGTGGGCAGTAGGAGGTGAATGGTGGAGTGACTCACGGCACGTTACAACCATGTGAGACATTTCCTTCCATGACCTTAAACCAGAAGCAGGAATCTATCTCGTTTACAGTGATGTCGTCTAGCATGACATATCAAATTACAGCACTGGAATGTTTACGGCGTCATAACTTTATCTTTTAATCCATTCAAACAACCTGGACAGGTGAGCGAAGGTGCTGCGTGAGGCGCCGAGGACGAGCGTTGGGTGTCGATCCCATGAGAGAACACTCCCACAGTCCAAATATTTACGCCGCGCAGCGCCGCGTTTGTGCATATGAGTGTGGTCCGTCCTGGTGGGAGGAGCCTGAGCGGTTTGACGTCGCCTGTCGGGTCCTCTTGAACCCGTCCGTCTCGGCGCTCACGGCCGCGGCATTCCATGCTTAACCTTTCGGCTCGCCCGTCGTCAGCCGGTCCTGAAGCGGCCCTTTTTGGTGTACGTTTCGCTGCGCCTCATTCTCCAGGTGAAAATAGCTTTTTGCAAATGAGTGTCATTCCCGTCTGTGCGTATGCAAAACCGAGGTGACAGCTTCACGGCCCGGCACCAGTGCACCGGATGAACCCCAGCCTGTCCGGTCCGTCTGGACGTTTGACATTTTTGTCCAACAACTAGTTTTTGAAGTGTTTTTTTTTTCCCTTGCTGTCTTATTATTCTGACATCGGCTAATAAAATCTTTTTTTATGGAAAGGTAAAGTCAACAAATGAAGCAAGTTTAAAGTTTAGTTAAATCACGTCAATGATGATGTTCGATTATATCTTCCAGGAGCTCCTGAAGAATTTCTAAAGAATGTTTCTTGGTAGCTTTGACCAGGAGTGTTTTTTCTTTGTTAGCCTTAGTCATAGCGCTCTGTGGCATCTGAGCTCAAATCAAAACAATTCAGCATTGATGAAAACACCTAGAGTGTTTCCTCGCTTAAACAAACGACAGCTTTTTCTCCCGAGGAATTCTTTGAGCATCGGGGGCAAACGTCGTCCGAGCGTTTCCCCCCGCAGTACCACGCGTAACCACTGGGGGGGGGGGGGGGCGGGACGGGCGGCGCACCCGTGAAGGGAGGCGCAAGACAGCAGCTCGTTGACCCGAGAGCCTGTTTTCAGATAGAGGAAGTCAAGATATTTCGGAGCTGCAACTCATGCAAAAAACATGCCAGAAGAGTCTCAGAGTTTAAAGATAGTCGGTGAGATTTGCACCATACGTGTCTTTTTAACTCCGGCTGCCTCACTTCAGCTGCAGTATGTATCAACCTGCTCCTCCAACAGACTGAACAGTCACTGAACTATAAAGTTCTTGGCAAGTGATACGTCACATCAGGTGTCGAATTCTTTGCTTCAACATTCATTAGTTTTGTAATAAAATAGGAAAACTTGCTGTCTCTCCAATACGCTGTATCTTTCTTTCAAACTCTATCATCAGCTGAAGTCAAAGATATTCAAGGCCTGAATTTAGTCATTTTCTCATAGAAATTAAGTGGCCAATGAGTTTTCAAAGTGCCTCCTTGTATTCATCTGGAACTTTTTCTCTTCCTTTTCATTCTGGCTCGAGAGCCGTTCTGGCCTGCAACTTAATTCCTTAATACACCACTGGTATCTTAATTATGTGTCCTGTAGCCAGAGCAGGGCTCTTTAATTGTGGGCCCCGCTCAGAAAAAAGAAGGGGGAATAGATATCAATCAAAATGTCTTTATATCTGCTTTTCTTGGCCTCGGCAGGGAAATTGCGCGCCGCTGAATGAATAAAATCAGCGATTAAACAGCGCTTTTCGCCGAGGAGACGGCAGAGCCGCGCTGGTGTCTCTCTGGCCCGGTGTCGGGGGTGGGGGGTGGGGGGGGGGGAGATGTCTGGATTACGGCGAAGGCAGAAAAGCGAGAAAAAGACGGAGTGTCTCAGCGCGGGCTGTTGTCCGGGGTTGGCAGCGCCCGACGTGGCAAATTCCTCCGCAACACAAAGCCTGGCGATGCTCCCTTTCATCCTCCTCGTTATCACCGCCAAACAAGTTTTCCTGTTTTTTTTTGGTTCCCCCCCCTCACCCCCCCCTCTCTTTCTTTTGTTGATTTGAGACAAGCCATTAGTGTTTTGCTTTGTTTACCCCCCGCTCGTGATTGTCTTAGATGTTTTTAAGCAGCAGCAGCTCCGCTCCAAGTGGAGGCAAGGCCCTGCCTGTAATAGATTGTGACAGGTAATCCAAACACATAACATTAGAATAAGAAGCAGTCACTGATCCAGCCAACTCAAAAAGCCCCCGCAGGCAATTGCAAGAAGTCTTCTTGCAGTTGCAGCATAGTTCAGAAGACTAAAAATATATCTGTCATTCCAGGGAGAAAAATTCCCGGCATTTTTTTTTCTCCTCCTTCTTCTTGTTCTTCTTCTTTTCTCTCTCTCTCTCTTTTTTTTGTTGTTTCTGAAAAAAAAAAACTGAATGCCAGCGACGGTCAAATCATTTTCAGCTACTTTCCAGATTTTTTTGTGCAACAGTTTTGTTTGATTTAAACATCAATATGATGAGTCTTTTCACATGTTGGGCTTGTGTTCTCCCTCTGAGGTGAAACAGTAGAGAGAGGAGGAAGAATAAAAAAAAAAACCCTGAATAAATCAGCGAGCGCTGCCCGAGCGATGCCGCTCCTGATGCTTTCAAGCTTCCTCTGATAATAAACCAGTTAAATAAAAATCGCAGCGGTGCTTATCATGTTTTATAGAGTGCACTTAAAATATGGAATAAAGAGCGATCTGACTTTAATTTTAAAGAATTGACCTTTTTGTTTGAAATGCGGCTGGATGGGATAGCGATGAATAATGCACCAAGAATGAGATACTGTAAATCCGAGAGCGCTGAAAAGCAGGAGGTGAATAGTGCAGCGCGCTGTGAAAGTTGTCTCTCAGACAATGCGTTGCTTCTCGCCGCCGCCGCCGCCGCCGCCGCCGTTCCCTCTCGCTATTGATGTGTGGCTTTTCTAAAGGATTGTCTGAGGTCAAGGTGAAACATGAACTTGGAAGCTGTAATCCAAAGTTTAAGAAACAGCCGAGTGGAGGAGAATGGCACGACAGAATGTCTCCGAACAACACAGAGCCTGAATTATTATTTGTCATCAATGAAAAGCTTTTCTCAACGTTTGGGAAACGAAGAAGAGAAAAAAGAAGAAAAAAAAACCCTCACCAAAGTAAAGTCTCCCCTTTCAAACTGAGCTGTAACTGTTATTAAAATGGGTTATTTAAAAAAGGAGAAGAATGGCCGTGGGGAGATCAGGACCAGCGATTCAAAGTTCACAATGTTCTCAGCGGCGCGGCAGCTTCAGGGAGCGCAAGGGAGACGAAACTTTGTTGGACGAAAGGACGGCTGTCCCTTGTGTGGACCCAGAGCCCGTCGAGAAGAAGAACCTGATGGTCGCTCCCGTAGAGTGTTGGGGGGGGGGGGAGTTCCTGAGGAGGTGTAAGACTGAAGAGCGAAGTTGGACAGGAACCCCCGTCCATCCATCCATCCACCCGTCCATTATCCATCCATCTTTTCTTTCTTTGTATCCAACCTTTAGTCCATTCATCCATCATCCTCCCAGCCATCCATCTATTATCCATCCATCTTTCCTCACCCTTCCTTTCTTTGTATCCAACCTTTAGTCCATTCAACATTCCTTCATCCATCCATCCATCCATCCATCCGTCCGTCCGTCCGTCCGTAGTTTTTCCTTTCTTTGTATCCAACCTTTCATCCGTTCAAGCAGTTCAGCAGTGCTTCTTCCAAGCAATCCGCTGAACTCTTTTCAGGCCTTCCTTCGGTATTTCCGTCGAGGTTTTGTCGGATCTAACCGAATGAGTGTAGACTGGTGGTGTCTGTCGTCTGAGTGGGCTCTCTCGGCTCTGTGTTCAGATGAAGGGGCCCGAGAAGACCCTGGAAGAGAGGCGCTCCAGCCTGGACGCTGAGATCGACTCCCTCACCAGCATCCTGGCGGACCTGGAGAGCAGCTCTCCCTACAAGCCCCGAGGCACACAGGTGGGTCACCACGGCAACCTCTCACACAACGCAGACCAACGCAATGTTTGCTGGCTTTCGGTCCGACTGACTCACTCTGGGATTCAGATTCTCTGCGAGTTGACCGTTTACGAAAGCCGTTTGGTGGCCGGTTACGTTCCAGACGGGAGGTCACAGGCCAACGTGTTCACACATCAGCTTCTGCCTGTTTTTTCATGAGCTGCGGTTTTAACTGTGTTTCTGCTCTTTCCAGTCTGGGAATTGAAGTGACGTTTAGTGAGTGACGAAAACATGCTTATCTCTTAACTCTTCAAATATGTAACAAAATGCTGTCTCCATAACGATCAGGGAATGTGGAGCCGAAACCATGAGGAAGTGATGGTGGCTTTGATGAAGTTGCACCACTGGAAATGTAGAAAATTGAGACTTTGACTTCATAGATTTCTCTCTCTTACGAAGCTGCTAACTTTGCAGGTATCAGCAGCATCCAAACTTGCCCTAAAATAAGAGTATTGTTACTTTACTTTATTGTTTCTCGTGAAAGTTGAGAGTAGGGGTCCAAAACAAAAACATAAATAAAACAGAACAGAGCACTGTGATAAAAATCTTCTGAAGTCGCAGGTATATTTTTGAACAACATTTTGTTTACTGTAAAGCAAGCTTCAGGTTTGATGCAACAGCATCACTTTTATAGGTGATTTACTGTGACTGTGGCTTTAAAAACAACAACAATCAGCCATGAGGTACTTCTGTGTGCGACTGGTACAGTGTGAGGGATAAGCTGTGACGATGGAGGTCTGGACATGTTATAAAAGACCACGTTCAGGAGTTATTCTCCTAATGCTCTTGAACGCGCTCTCATACTGACGCCCTCATTCAGACGCATGGCGGCGGCTCCTAATAAATCATTGAATCACTGTCGTACAAAGTAAAGTGTCGTAAAAGTTGCATTTTTCATTTAGAATTATGCTGAGGAAAATGTAGAAATTATATTGCTTTCAAAGTATTCGAACAAGGACGGTTCATTCAAGAAGCTTCTCCTGGAAATGTACAGGAAGCGAATGTATCACATGATCACCCAGATCTGTAACTTTGAACATTGTTTCCTGAGAACGATATTGAAGTGGGAGGGATAACTAAAAACAACATAATTACCTTTGACAGTACAGAATACAACAGTTCCAACACATTGAATGTAACATTGTAGTTTTAGGAGCGAGTTAGTTTGGACGGCATCACTCAGACGCTTCAGTTGGTTTGGATTGTGCTTCAATCAACACTGTTGGTTGGAAAAGTGAAAACAAGGGTTTGTGTAGCGTTAACCTCTAAACTGCCAAAGCTCGGACTGGGTGCTCCAGCACCCCCCCCCCCCTCTAATTTTTTTTCAATTTAGCTGTCTCATGATGGCTGATTTAAGCTTACAGACTGTCCCTTTATTCCAAAAAGGCATCAGAGTACTTGTTATGTTCCCGCCGACACTCGGTACAGGATCAACAAATCGCACAGACGTCTGAGACTTGCTGTGTAAAACGTGGTGACATGTGAACACATGTTGAAACAAAAGGTACGTTCAAGCCGTGACGGATACTGGAAATGAGGCTTTGTGTGGGGAGGGGGGATAAACCCGAATTTTGCATTCTTAAAAAAAAACTGAAGAAGAAGAAAAAAGAAATGTAATAATGACAAAATGAGTCTTGACCTATATCATTAGTTGATATTAAATGATATTAGGAGCAACTTCAAAAAGTCAAAGCCTTGGGCAGTTCACTAAATTGTTTGACACACAATGAATGTAGGACAAGCGGATAAAAAAACCCTCGCCAATTGTGTTTGGAGTGGGGACGGCTCGGCGGGGCTCAGAACGCCCAGCAGATCGTATCTCTCGTGAGATAATCCAGCAAAAAAAAAGTAATACCTGAAAGGGGATTTTCTCTGCGGCCTGCGCTCGACTCGGCGCCGCGGCTCCACTGACGTACAGCAAACAGTCCTGAAGGTGAGGGGCGGGGGGGGGGGGGTCTCTATGTGGAATATTTACTGTTGTTGCCATGTCGGCATGTTGTCTCCTTTGTTTATTTAACAAACGATGCATACTGCGCTGAAAAGAGGGTAGAGGTGTTGAATTATTGACGCCGTCGCTCATTTGGTGCCAGATGAGAGAGAGCGCCCGTCACATCACACGTGCATATATGTATTCGCTGACCTTTGGTGCACGTGCAGGAAAAAAAACTTTTGAGATCTTTGCCAAGTATAAAACGGGTGGTGGTGGTGGTGGTGGGGGGGGGGGGGGGGGGGGGGAG
>JAUESE010000062.1:1819239-1832735 GCA_032274725.1 Malacoctenus triangulatus
GTGTGTGTGTGTGTGTGTGTGTGTGTGTGTGTGTGTGTGTGTGTGTGTGTGTGTGTGTGTGTGTGTGTGTCCTCGCTTCATGTGATGCAGCATTATTTCTCTCAGGTAGCAATGAGTTTACTCCCTGTAACCGTAGCGATAAGTCCTCCTCCACCTCCTGTAATGTTGATCCCAGTCAGCAAACACTCGCTCGTACACCCTCGCACTCGTGTTTAACGCACACAATACACACCTACGGGCCACCGGCACTGTTTCCGTTCACGCCCACGAGCCCGTGATGCAGCATGACAGTTGACATCTGACCACTTGATGTCAGTGTGCGCCCTCGGTAGACGAGGTTCAGGTTGGAGCCCGCCGCATCACATTCCCTCGTCCGTTTGATGTCGTCACGGAGGCTGATGGAAGTTGCATGCTGCAACCAGAGCTGCTAAAAATCCTTTGAAAATACTCTACTGTAAATCATGTTTCGCAGACATTTCTTGATTTCAGTTGCACAAACTCATCCGTTTTTTGAGAGGACATGACAGGTCAGCCGGTTTGTTAAATACTTTTTTGTTGTTTTGGGGCAGTTTTCACCATTCTTTTTCCCCTTCTGTACCCACTTTCAAAAAAAAAGGTCAAAACCTGACAACCTACTTCATAAAATTCATCTAGAAATTACAAACAATGCTTGTGCATGAATCAACATTTCTGATCCTTTTACTTCTACATCACTTTATCTTTAATGGGCAAAATTAAAGGCCAGTTTGATAGCTTTGTTTGTAAGTAATACACTCTCATAAAGGGTTTTTTCTTTTTTTCTATTTGATTTTTTGCCTTTAAAGTCAAGTATTGTACAAGTTTAATCATGGTCTTCATAATCTCAGTGGTTGATTCTGTCTGCGTGTCTCTAGTGACTAAAATAGAAGATATGGATTCAAACTGGCTGCACGGCTTCTGAACAGCTGACTGAGGTGTTCCTCCTCGAGCTGTAGAGTTACTCACCCCTCATGCCCCCCCTAACTTCTTCACCACGCCGGCATCCCCAAAAACCTCCAGAATGCCAATGGGAACTGTGCGTGTCAGTATTTTTAGCGGCGATGATGTTGTGCTCATGGTGTACTCTCTAGGTGAGGAAAACGCACAGTATTTTCAGAATGTGTGGAGAAAGATGTGTTTTAAGTGCCTTCTTTCCAAACCGTCTAGACAATCTAATTACCCCGAACATCATCTATTTTCTTTTTATTCCTGTCTGTAAGAGTTGGGTGTGGAGGTTTAAAGAAGCCCTAGAAGAGGTTGCTTGAGTAACTGTTGTAAGATATATATATATATATATATTTTTTTTTTTTTCTGAAGGTTGGAAATAATCCCAGCACTCGTCTGTTTCCTCTATTCCTCATCTGATCTGATGTTCCTGTTTCGGGCTTCAGAGGGAGCGAGGCCTCATTTTGCCCCCCGATCATCTCCTTTAATCAGCCTCATCAAGTAAAATTTTTTTTCCTCGGTTCCTCAGCCGACAAAAGCGATGTGATTAATTATGGGTCTGCACTTTAATGAGGCGTGCAGTTTGCAGGAGTTGCTTTAAGTCCGGCTCCATCAGCCTCCCCTCACGCTCCAGCACCAACCGGAGCAGGGAACCTGTTCAAACAGCAGAGGGCAGTCAGAGCAAAGTAGCTTCTCAGCAGATCATCAGCATAATGTGCAGTTGGAGCTCAGTGTGGAGTGGAAGCCACAGCTGGTTTCCAGCGAAGCAGACGGGTTAGTGGCAGGTAGTGTGTTTAAAAACATGGGGAAGCACCACTTTAATGAGAACACAAGTCTTTCAGGACCAGACTTTTGCCTACACGTGAATAAATACACAAACTGATAGAAATGACAGAACGTGTCAGACAGGTTCAGATAAAATGGATTCAAAGACCATCGTAACCTGATGGTTAATCAGTGATCTGCTTCCTAACAATTGTTGTATCATCTCCTCAGTGTTAAAGGACGGTTCAAAAGGAAGGTTTGAAGCAGGACAGCAGAGCAACACATCAGATCCTACATGTCCCATGATGCAATGCTGTTATCTTTCATCACAAGAAATGAATCAGTCAGACAAGGGTCATAACGAAACAAATCTAGTGCCAGAGCCTGTTTATACTGCCTGACTCACTTGGATCTGTCTACAGCAGGCTTCATTTTCACTTTGGAACCAAACGAATGCAGCAAACACATCAGGGCTCATTTCAAGCGCACAGAAACCTGACAAGTCTGACAACTGGAGATGTGGGAAGAATGGATACTGAGCATCATATGTGAAACTGCAGAGCCTTTGATTAAAGAAAACAAGCGCGTTTATTCAGAGTTCCACACCGTTGTACCAGTTTCTGGATGTCTGTCAAGCTGTCAAACAAAGCAGGGAAAAAGTCATTGTATCATTTTGTCAAAGAACTCAAGAAATGAAAATTTAGTTTCTCTGATTTTATGTCAAGGTAAGCAAGTTTTTTATGATAACATTTATTATAGAATTTCTTCCTTGTGTGTGTGTGTGCGTGCTTGCATACATTTTTTATTTATATGTTGGATTCTGTGTGTCGTACAGCGCCACGTAGTGGTGTGAAAGCTGTATAGCAGCAAAGGAACAACAGGCGAATCGTAGTGACCCTGTGAGGCAGAAAGTCAGAGGAGATAAAAGCAGAGTCCTAGAAAAATCTCTGTCAGGCAGAGGTGACGCAAAACCCACCTGTGTGTCTGCCTCCAGCACAGATGGTCTCAGTTAGCAGTGGAGTGTTGCCTTCAAGGCTCAATGTAGGCAAACGCACAAAAGGTTTTACTCTCACTGATCTGATTGTGTGCACACATGAACATTTCCAGCAGACACTTTATCACTGTGTTTAAATTATTTTCTTTTACACACGCACGCGCGCACACACACACAAAAAACTCCTGCTATCATAGTCCCAGACCGACCACGTACCTAAACATTACAACCTGTCTTTTTGCTGCCACATCACTCCAGACTCGAGAGTTTTTTTAGGTCTTGCATAAAACACAGATCTACCTGAAGGCCTTGGTGTGCATGAAGGCAGTCCTGATAACATGACATGATGGGGGGAAAGATATCTGGAGGGATCAGGGGACCTTTTTTCCCTGTCAGTATGATTCACTACCACTGGTCCGTGAAGTTTTAAACCCTTCTGCACAATGTTTTGATTCAGGGCTGCTGTGAATTACAACTGTCACTCAAAGTGGGATTTTCATTATGGGGCACTGAATACCAAGAGAGTACTGGCACTTGTGTAATCATCTCTGAAATGGGAAATAACCATCAATTTATGTTTTGGTTTGTTGTTTTTTTTGCCTTTGTTTTGCTGATTTTGCTGTTACCATGACGCCTGAAAACGAGCGTCTTCTCCCCATCAGGTGTGTTGGAGCAGCTTACTGCACCTACTTACCTACTGCAGCAGCTCTCGACCCTTTCCTCATTGGAGCCTCTCAAATCGCCTCACGCTCAGGCTGCGCAGCCTTCGTTTGATCTTTGATTCGTCAGAGCTGTCCTGCACAAACACTGCTACTTGACGTTGTCGTCGTCTTTACTTCTCATCGAAATGAGACAAGTTTATAGCAGACAAAGCCTGGTACAATACTCATAGAGTTTCAGGACGTCAGGTTGCGAAGCACCGTCCTGATGTAACTTCTACACAGATAAGCTGTGAACATTGGCCAGACCCAAATTTTGTCAAACAAGTGAAATCACAGTAGTATATTTTAAAGTATCAGTCAGATTTTGTTGCCCGTCGTCGTACCTCCACCTGTTGTAAAAGGCCTCGTTTCAACTCCAAATCCGAACGGGAGGAGAATGAAAAACCAACAAGAGCAGAAACAAAAGCACACAGATCAAGAAGGGGAGTCTGCACACAGGCGTTCCCACACGCTACTGTATGAATTAATAAACGCCAGTAGACTCGTGCTGTTTGGGGCCACGCTGCTGAAAAAATTCATACACTTTGGGAGCAGCTTTCAGCTCTTGGACGCTGCCTTTTTTTTTTTTTTTCAAGGTGGAAATTTCTTTGCCAACAGCCTGCAGCTACGATATCGCAGCTTTTTGCATCATGGCTTCTACAGCAACACGGCCGTATGTTTTCAGGCCTCGGAGGTTGCATAAGCAGCACCATCATAAATAATGGAGTTCACTGGCATGGAGCTGAATCTCTGATGCCTTGCTTTTTGGTTTCGCCCGCCCCGTCTCCCCGCCTTCCCTCCCCAGTCCTCGCCACATGTTGAACGCAGCCTCCGTGGATGGATACATGTATGGGTGGCTGACAAACCTGCAGGCTCTGTTGAGCAATCAAAGCAGATTTGTTTGTGCACTTTGAGACAATGTGGGATGCCTGCCATGACGACTGCAGCCCCGCTCGATATTTATCTTGCGTGTTGACTTATGAGTTCGGAGCGCTTGAAAGCCCAGGGAGGAATTTTTTTTTTCCCTCGTCACTTGCCCTCCAGCTCTGAATACAGTGTTTTTCCTCTTATGCATGTGTGCATTTCAGATCAACACTGGGGGGGATTAGCTGGGACGTCGGGGAGGGGGGCAGGTCAGCAGCGGGCTGGGTGTCCTAAGTCTGCGCCTCCCCCTCCCTTGCGGCCCTGCGAGTTTGCTTTGTGGTGGCTGGACGGAGAAAAGCAGGCGCAGTGAAAGTCCAAGCTGCAGCTCTGCCACATAAACACGGTGAAGACTTCCAAGGCCTCTGGCTGGAAAGCCCAGCCCCGCTCTGCCTGTTTGGGCTGGTCCCTCTCCTGGTGATAGCTTACCTGTGGAATTTGCTTTTCTTTTTTTTCTTTTTTTTTTTAATATCCTCCATTGATACTCGGGCAGTGGCTGCACACTCCCACAAAGGGCACTGTGTACAAACGCAACTCCAACTTCCTCACCCACATCGCCCCGAATGTAATCAGTCTTTCAGCCCAGGCTTTGCCTTTGTGCCCTTTTTTTTTTTTTTTCTTTTTGTATTAATCATTTTTCCCTCTCGGCAGCAACCCTTTCTTTCTTTGTGCTCGCCCGCTGTGGAGGAGGCGCAGAGTGTTCGGCGGCAGCATTGTCATTTGGAAGCTGCTTGTGTAAACAGGGCGAGATGATTGCATTATGGCGCAGCCCCTCCCTGAGACCTTGACATATCAACAGCTCCGCCGCTATTGTTTAGCCTCAGGTGTTTGATTCTGGTTGGCAGAAGGCGCCCTGTTGCACAAGGCGCGTGGTGAAATGAACACATCGCGGTGACAGGTCATTAAGGAAATCAGAACGCTTTTTGGGAAACCGCCTGCATCCAGATTGACTCAGTTTTTCCTTTCTGTCACTTATTTTGTTTCATGCAATCCAGCAGGTTTGCTGCACCAAAGATAAGTGCTGACATTTGGACCTGTAGCTCCTGCAGCTGCTGACAGAAACATAAAATGGTAAAACTGCCAGTGTGAGCTGCGCTGTTGGGAGCAATGTTCGCACAATTGTTCAACAACAACTGGCAAAGCGTCGAACGCTGAACAAACCCAAGTGTTTTTACGGCCGTGCTGCACAATCAGCAAGGTCTCGTGGAGGCTTTTTGCTTAATTGTTGGACTTTAAAGTGACTGAACGCACCACAGCTCTCATAGATTGATGTGTTCCAGCATTCAGGGCTTTTCTGATTATGTTTGTCATGTTCTTTCGAGGAGAAGCGAAAAACAGATTTGCTGTTTCTGGGAAAAAACAGAAAACATCAGAAATACTCAACATTTGTCCGATGCAGTAAAATAATTGACACATTGAGTTTTTGTTTTAATGAAATATTTCTCGAACAATGACCTAAACTTTTCTCCAAACAAGCATGGAAATTTACAGGATATTGCTCGTTTTATTTGTCAAACAAAAGGTAAATATCTTGCAAAAGTTATTTATTCACTTGCTCACATACAGCATGTTGCATAAATGACAGCTTTCTTTTGTCATCCATGTCGTTGCTGGTAACACTGATGAGGAATTTTGTTTGTTTTTCCTCTTTTAATTGGATAAATGAGACACTTTTACAGCACTGCTGTTATACTTGGCATATAATTATATCGCACGGAGGAATCAAACCTGTCGCAACAGGTGTCTGAAGCCACACATGAGATAAGATCATTCTTTTTATTGCCCCACAGTGCGAAGCTTTGAACAAACATTCACTTGCTCATCATTTACTCTTGGGAAACAGAGACCACGATCAAAAACGATTAGTCATTTTTCTGAGGTCGGTCACTTAATAAAGACACTTCAAGACAAATGCTTGAAAAGAGAAACACATGAATACGGCTTCAAACTGATTGTTTGTTTTTTGGTTTTTTTTTTGGTGGATTTCTTCCCAAACATCTTCACAAATCAGTCCAAGGAATTCCAATGAACTTCACTCTCTGGGTTTTTAAATTTTATTTGTGAGGTTTTATTTGTGTGAGCTTCTTACTCAGAACATAGAAAAAGACCAAGTGGAAGATCGGACGCTACAAACTGGCTCATGATCAGTAAACTTCGCTACGATAAAGGGGCAGATCCAGACAATGAGTTGGGAAACAAACAGGGAGCCAGATTCAAGTTGAGGAGTGATGATGTCTGCAGAAACCAGCGAGGATCCAAGCTGCTGTCTCACTAGATGTTTGGATTTCCCTTCCTGAGTATCTTCCAGGACTGTATCAGAGCAGAAGCATGTCTGGCCAGTTTGAACTCTGTGTGACCCCCTCCTGTGCCGTGCAGCAACACAGGCGGTTTGTCCCCCCCCCATATATTCCAGCCTTTAAGGCAGCAGAGCCCGAGATCACGTTTGATGGACAAACGGTAAATAGAGAATTGTAAAGATCTGCACAGCACTGGGATCAGCTCCAAGCGTGCTTCAAAGATGGGATCTGCGAGTGTTTCGCGGGCTCTGTTTGCTCTCAGTCTTCTGAGGTTTCATCAGGCTGAGAAGAGATATGACCCCGGGGCTTTTTCATTAAAACCTACAGTATTGACTTTAAATCAGCGAAAAGAAAGAGGAGCAGAAGAAAGAGAATATGATGAACACTCTGCAGCTTAGCTCTAAGCTGCGTAAACAAGAGACCGCCCCTCGCAGTAAGTATTGGGCCTGAGGACAGATTAGTGCCACTAACACTGTGACTGGGGGCCAACAGGTCTGACGGCCCTGTTTAGGCAAACGGTGGAATTAAAGATTTTGATATGAGGTGCTACACATGTAATATTATTTGTGTTCTTTGTTGTAAAAGAGTGACCTGCAATACTAAAAAAGTGTGTAAATTAATTTCCTCCTCTTAAATAGCGATGTTGACATGAATGTCAGAATGCTCCGTCAGCTGAGCACTATGCATGTAGTTTATAGAGATGTTGCCTCTTATGTCTGGTGAATATTGTGTGATTTTGGGCCGACCCACTCCAGGGACGGTGCGAGTACTTAAGTTCCTAGGTACAGGCACAAAGTTTACTGTTGTGGTTGACATGGTGTTTGAATTTTTTTGTTTACTATTGGGGAAAAAAGAGGGACATTTTTTGAGTACTCAAGTAATCATTCTGCAGGTATTTCCAGCAAAGTTCTGCAAATTTAGCTTATTTTTCCAAACCACAGCAGCTTCCACACTGCCTGTCTCCTCCAGGACATTGGATTGGGTTGAAGTGTGCCTTTGGAAATCCTTTTGTGAGAGGGTGTTTACATAAAGGGCGACCACCCCTCTGTATATTGTGTCAAGCTGACCCACTTATGGGTGGTGAAAGTAACCTTGTTGGCGCCCAAACAAGACGATATAAAACCGTCAGAAACGACAAAAACACTGTGGTCTCGGAATCAGTTTCCGAGTCTCATCAAGTCAAAAGGAATCTAAAAGGACCAAAAGTTTCACTTTGATGAACCAGTTTGATTTCAGTTTAAGTGACCTCATGTCCCAAAATAATAATACAGAAGATCACATTTTCATTTAAATGTTAACTTATAGGCAAAAACAACGGATAAAAGACAAACATTTTTTTTTTTAGTCAAGCGAGAACTTTCTATGAGCTGAAACAGCTCCTCTGACGTAGCACCTTGTGGTACAGTAGCGAGAGTATTTTGTGTGACTGTGAGGAGTCCAAGCTGTTGGCACCACATTTCCCTCCACTGTATGGAGCGAAACACTTGTCTGGCTGTTGTTTTACTGTCGCTCTTAAACAGATGGCAGCTTGGGCGTAATTTGACTTTAATTACAGACGTCTGGTGCAGCTGTTGGAAATATGTGTCTAACATCATTAGCATGACTTTCCTACACGCGCCCTCAAACGCCTCACGAGGAGAGCAACAAGACGTGATTGTGTGCTTTTGTCCCGGTTTCAGGAGGGAGGGGGAGGGGCTGCGGGTCTTCTGGGACCGCCTCCGGGAGCCCACCTTCACCTCCAGGTGGAACCCTTTCGCCACCGACTTCCCCTACATCACCTTCACGTACCACCCGGTGAGGGACGTCAGCGACCCCCTCGCTGCTCTCTGCGAAGTAAGTTGCTGCAACGATGTGGGTGTGGTGGTGGAACGGTGGCAGGAATATTCACTTCAGAAAACGTCATGAGGAGGAAACTCATGGATACATTCGAACATCCTCTCCCGAACAATAACCCACGTTTTATTGGTATCTGTGAGTTAGAAAGACGTGGGTGGGTCATCATTCACCGTCGGCTTCTGGAGCAGCTTAAGGTCAAAGGGCAACGGGCTGTAATGCGTTTTTTATCTCACGCCTTTATTTGTACTCTCACTTGGCGTGAAAAGATATGATCTGATTGACGGCTTGGGTTTGTTTTGGCCTTGATGAATGATGACGACAAGTGAGGGTGAAAGGACTTTTTGATGACTTTTTTTTTTCCTTGAGAAATGTCACACAGTCGACAAACACCACAAATCTCCCAAAGACCCTGAAGCAACTGCAACACATTCTTCTTTTGGCCGACATCCTGTTGCATTACATTCATAATGTTGACAGATTGACAGATCAAGTGTTGGCTTAATATTTAGCACTTTTTTTCCTAATCTATTCCCCTCCGTCCAGGTGGTGGTTCATATGTCACGCAGACGATTACCTCTTTATTGCTCACAAATACAGATTCGTGGTGTGGTCGGGTGAGTCAGTGCGGAGAAATGATGTCCTGGAATCACTGCAGATTGTATTGGATTGTATTCACCAGCTAATCAAACAGGGGTGCACATGTGAGCTCTAGAGACCAACACCTTCAAAATATACCCAACCAAACCAGCATTTATGCTACGTCTTCTTTTTTGGTCCAAGCTGCGTCTGTTTGCGTTTCGAACCAGAAATTCTTCAGCGTGACGTGTGTTGCAGGAACTTACAGAGGAATTTTAACATAAACAGCATGTTTACAAGCAATTACAGCAGCCAAGCCAGCACACAAGGGGGGGGGGGGGCTGGGTTGCACCCCCCCTGGAGGTCGTGTTTCATGTTGCATCAAACTGATCCCCTCTGTTTCTGCTGTCACGCTGAAAAGGAGACGGGGAAATTATACATATTTCAGTGACTGCACACGAACGCTGACAGACACACGCTGGTGTGAAAGGACCCACAAACACGTTCACAACGAAAGGCGACACAACCGCAGCCGTCTCTGTGGGGCGACACGGGGAAACAAACAGACCCAGCGAGCATCGGGTTCAGATCCCCCCCCCCCGACCCACGTTCCAGATTTCCTCCTCGTTTCTGATGAATCCGACTGAAAAGTTGTCTCAGACGCAAAAAAACACTGGATAGGTTTGATCAGTTTCGGGATCCAGAGAATTAAAGTGTTTCATATAAGAAATATTGACAATTGTACGTCTTTTTTTTGTCATCAACATTGATCATTTGCCAGATTTGATTAAAAGATTTGATTAAAACAATCCATTCATTTTTGTTTGCTGCGCTCGCTTTATGAAGGGCTGCTGTGATTGGTTCGTTAAGTTGTTGTCATATCTGACCTCAGCAACAGGGTTCAAAGTGAAGAGTTAATGTAGGGACCCAACCATCACTGAGAACAGCTAAAGATGCAGCACTGTTTGACGTGGCTCTGTTAGCTTGTGACCCAGTCGTCTGTGCCCACGCTGCACCTCGGGGTGCTGAGCTTTCATCTCCCTCAGTCTTTCCTCCACATGACTCAGCCCCGCATGCAGGCGAGTCACCACAGTGACGGCCAATATCAGGAATTAGATGGAGCCTTCGCAACAGCTTTGCTCAGTAGTAGAAATGCGAGTCGTCTCGAAGAAGCTCCGCCCCCCTAGCTCAGATCGTCTTATGGAGTCATTTCTCTCAGTAAGTACCTGGATTGTAGGGTCCAGCTGTTTGGTGCTGTACACAACAACACATGTGAAGTTGGGGTCCATTAGGTTCGATTCAGGGCTTCTGATCAGGAAGATTGCAGAGAGGTCAAGAAGAAACCTTCAGTCGTTACTATGTTGGGAGCAGCGCTCTGGCGTCTGTCCTCCACCTGGTGCAGAGTGACGCCAAGCACAACACACACGCTTGTTCTGCTTTCACACTGAATAGCCAGTTGGCAAAGACCCACTGCAGCCCCCTGTGCACCCACAGGAGAGCTCAGAGAGTGTGTGTATGGGTGGGGGGCACAGGTGCCGTGTTGGGTGACGGTCAGTGTTGCAGGGTTTTTTTTCCTGAAGTCTGAAGCCTTTAAAAATTAACACAACTCAGTTCACAGTGTGATGGTACTGTGTTGTTACACAGACGGAAGTCGAGCGGCTCAGTCCGTCCAGAATGTCTGAGTGTTTTTTTGCCTCCGAGTGTTTGAAAGAGTTTCACGAGTTGCTTCCAGCGTTGGACAACAGCAGGATCTATACGCTCGTATTTAAAACTCGACGGTTTCATGCAAAACAGCAGCAACCTGAAGGAGGCGATGCTCTGTTTACTCCGGACATCCTACGCTTTTTATTTCCAAAGGCCTGCTTTTCTACCCGATGGAAATTCCACCCATATACGAGCAAGGCGCCAGGTGTGAGTGCAACTGGCTTGTGAAGAGAGTGTGCGATTGGCATTAAACCCAAAACACCCCGATGACTTTTTAAGAGAAATAAAAGCAAAGTTTCGACTGTTAAGTCAACAAGTGCCGGCCCGGGCAGGCTCCCGTGATCGTTTGTGAGCAGCTCACATCATCAGAATAAAAAAACAGGAGGCAGCGATACTCCGGGGCTGTGAGCCGCGTCCTGGCAGTGGGCCGACAGAGAGCTGATTACACTCTATTGTTCATGTGTTTGTTTTACCTGTTGTCTCTTTCACTAGTCCATCCAATTTAAATACATCCCAAAGTTCACTTTGTTAATGAACAGTGTTTTACTATTAGGCGTTTTAATCACCTCTCCCCGACCCCCGATTTTTATTTCTATTTCCATGTGTTGGGATACAAACATTATGTGAACCTCACAGATTTCAGGGCAATACAACATTCATCGTTATTTGTGGAACAAAACTGGGAAACTGAAGTTTGTGTGTTTACATAACGTGTCATTGAATCCCAATGAAGAAACAAATCAAACGCTCTGCTCCTCCTCCACAGATCCACAACTTCCGTGATCAGCTGAAGGACGCGGCGCAGAGAGGCCACGCCTTGAAGCCGGTTCCTGGGAAAGCCAACGGAGTGCTGGTCCTGAACCAGCCCATCCAGATCGAGACCTACCTGGGCGTCATGTCCTTCCTGGGGAACCAGAACAAACTGGGCTACAGCATGGCCCGGGGGAGCATCGGCTTCTGAGCCCCCCGGCAGCTCAGTTTTAGGACTGGAACTGAGGCCACATGAAGTCCTCTGAAACCCTCCAGAAGTTGACCCCAATGTTTTATTTTTCCACACTCAGGTTGGCTTCTGTTCCCCTGTGTTTCTCACCATGTTCTGTGTGAGCTTTAAACAACTGTGTGATCCCCCCCACCTCCTCCCTCCTCGCCCCCCCACCTCTGCTTATTACCAGTGTGGCGTTTGAGTGCTCAGAAATATCCACATTTCAACACGGCTCTTCTCTGGATGATGGATCCCCCGCTGCTCTCAAGGAGCTTTGTATTTGCTCCTCAGTGATATGGTAATTCAACTCTTTCGCAATGGGACGCCTTTTCTTCCTCCCTCGGTGTGTCTGCTTAAAAGCTCATTCCCGATCCATTCAGCCCCTTAGAGATTCACTGGAGCATGGGGGGGCACATTTGTCAGCTTAGTTTTATCACTCGTTGTGTATTTTTACAGTGAATACAGTGAAGGAATTTCCCCTTGATTTGTGGGCGCTCTGCCTCGTTCGGTATCACATGCTTCCTGGTGACAGACGTATAAAACCAGCCTTTTAAGTGCGGCGCTCGTTTTCTACTGAGACGTATAAATCACGGCGAATTTCCCTGCTTGTGTTGCTTCGGTCCGCTTCATCATCGGGATACCTTTTGGCTCTTTAAAGGGCGGCTCAGTTCTGGTGGATCTGGCCGCCTGAATTCATGAATGATAACATGGGGGTGGGGGGGGGGGGGTGTAACACAGCTGCAGAGGCGGGGAGCGGAGGGACGAAGCTGGAAAAGAAGAACATTATACAAGGAAATGTCAGAGTGGCCACTGTCATACTTCACAAGCACAGCTGAACCGATGTGACTTAAATGAAAGTTTGTCCGCGCTGCGTTTTGCAGCAGTGGTTTTACAAAGTTGGGCGTGACCCCGAGTCATTCTGCAGAACATCGTTTGGATTCAGCTCAGAGCTGTTGCGTCATAGCTTCATGCCCTAATATCACCTCTCCTCTTCATGATCATCATGAAGCTTCATCACGATGTAACAATATCAGTACAGACATGATGACAGAGGAGCAAACCTTCATTCACATGATGCAGCTCTAACTTGCACGCGTAGATTTCGCAGTGGAACATGTTTACTGACAGTGATGTGTGGGAGTGTCCCTGTGCACATGCAGTGGAATGGGCACTGACATTGTGCCGATGAACCTGAACGCGTCCCAGGACACTGATTTTGGCTGCTACGTTACTGTGGAGGGTTTTTCCTGTGATCCTTTTGATACCTCACATGCACGTTGGTCACGTGGAGAGGAGGAAGCTTTTTTAGTGCAATTAACGATTCATTCTTGAATGATTCAAGACCGCAATGACCGTCAACGAGGCCTCAGACCGCAAACATCTCCAAACAGGTGGACACTGAAAGTTAAAGTCATGCTCACTGGCAGTTCGTTCACCTCGACGTCTGTCATCTTCTCAGTTTTGTTGCACATTACAGCGCCATTCACATGCCTGGCATGCATGTCACCACGGTCTCTGGTTTGGAGGGGACAGACACGTCTCCAGGGTCTTCGTCTGCTGTTGGACATCCTGAACCTTTTGGAAATAATTACCAGCAATCACCTGAATAAAGACGTATCAAATTCTCCATTAAACGTCTGAAATAATCAGAAATACATCTTGTTTTGTCTCTGTCTTTTGAGAGTCTCGTGTTGTGAGTCTTGTCATTTTTCTTTTTTGTTTTTGGAGCAGTTTAGAGCAGGAACTGATCCTGCAGC
>JAUESE010000062.1:1898988-1909782 GCA_032274725.1 Malacoctenus triangulatus
GGTTGTATATTTGCTGTTGAATCTTTTTCCACTTGCATTTGAAGCAAGCCACTGTTGACAGTACACAGACCCTTTTAAAAGGCCCGAAATTCTCCAGCGTGCATCCCGGAGCTAAAGCCGACCTTGGTGTCAATGATGGACTGAGACAAGGGAAATTAGAAGGAACAGTCTATTTTTTTTAAAGACACAATTTCGTTTGGACTGAGGAAACAGGATAGTTTTAGTTTTTCCTGAAAACTATCAGATAGATGTACTTTGGAGAGTCATTAGTTTTTTTCTATAAGATTTCCATTGTGTCAAAGTAGCTACAAAAAAAAGTCCTATGCACATGCTGCTAGCTTCAATGCTAACTGCTTTAGCTGCCTGACTCAGCAGCTTCCTGTAAATTGTCTCAGCACTCTGTTGCCAAGATTGCCGGTCTTGTCCATCAAGGTTCAAATGTCTGTCCATCTTCTGTCCCGCTACGTCCACATGTGCTTGCGGTGGCGACACAAAGCGAAGAGGGAACAAACAACCCCTGCCCCCTGCTACTTCCTCTGAGGTTTATTTGTGATGGGACCCTCGAGCCTGGCACACGACCCCCCCCCGATCTGTGAGCTACCACAGCGGACTCCTCTGGATGTGGAGGCTTGGTCGTGTGTGTGGGAGATACAGCCTAGAATGTCGTAAAGGGATATTAGCAGCGTTAATCTCTATTTCCAACACAATGTGAAACTTCTTCCCAACACAAGGATGCATTTAATGAAATTGATCTATAAATATTAGAAATGTTGCGTTGAGGAACTAATTCAGGTGACTAATCCATACTGTCCGTCCACTCTCCGCTTTAATGTCTCCGACCTGGAGCTTGGAGTCGGTGTGGAGGATCTGGTGCCTGACCCAGACTGCCGGCCAAGATAAAGGTGTCTGTGTCTCTGAGGACAAACACAGCTGGAGAGTGGAGTGAGTGGAGACTGCCTTATCTCTCATTGTCTTGCTCTTGCTGTGCCCAAGGCCAGACATAGTAGGAGAAGGCTGACTGCAGCTCTTCTGCCTGTGGAGTACTTTTCCATTACGACACGCTCTGGAGGAGAGGGGGGGGGGGGGGGATCAGTGTGCCGGCGCTGAAGGAGGGAAGGTGCCACGGGGAAGTGGGCAAAGCGTGAACACACCTTCAGATGAAGCACACAGGCCAGGGTTTTTTCTTCCCTGGTCAGAGCCACTGCATATATTAATGAGGAGAGTTTATTTAATGCAAAGTGAGGCCCAGCTCGTCAAGGAAATGGCGCTTTGCAAGCGCCAAGGCCATGAATAGATGACGTAAGAGCCCTCGATCGCGGCTCTGCTTATGTCATCGCCTCCGCTGATCCTTCAGTGCTTTGTTGTCTGGCTGGCTAACGGAGCTACATCTTAGGAGCATTTACGGCAAACATGCTGAGCAGCCCAGGAGTTGGTCTCAGTACTGTGGGGGGGTCCCGAGGCCGTGAACTGGAACTGCATGAGGTCTGTGACACTGTTGTCATATGAGACCAGCAAATTGTAAAACAAGCTCCCACTAGATGTTCAATCAGCACATGTGTGAAAGATGAAGAAAAAAACGCTCATTTGAGGGATTCTGAGCCCCCGCAGGTGAAACCTGCTCACAAACATGTGATCATCAAAGAGTACTTTCATGATCCTGGATCTTTGTTTCTAAAATCATCAATACTACAAAAAGAATCAGCTGAAACTCACCTCACACAAACAGTGAAAGTCACTGGTCGACATGCTGAACTTGCTGTGTGTTGTTGTGTTTCATATCCGATGCTTTTCGAATGCGTCCCTGTGAGAACGACACCACACTGTTACAGCCTTGATATTTCAGCCTTTCAGGCTAATTGCTGTAGAGTGCGTTTGTTTGTTTTTATTCCATCTCCATTCATTTCCCCTTTGTACCACTAATTAAACCAGAGCACTTTGACAGCTGATCCACTTTTTACTGGGTTTGGTTTCATGTTGAGCAGAGCAAAGTCAACACAGCAACACAATGGAGGCTGATGATGGGGTTATTAATGTGTTTCCCGCGCCTCACGCCAAACTTCAGAGTCACACGCGTCTTTTAGGCAAAGATTGATTTCCAGCCAAACTCGAGAGCAGCCTCGTTTGAACCAAAGTGAAACAATAAAAACACTGCTGGCAGAAGCGGTTCCAATGGCTAGTCGCAATGGGACAAAATGTGGGCGAGAAATCAATATGGTGGCCCCACGACTGTGCTGTCTCCGTGCTGGCCTCGGAGAAATTCTGGCTTGGCTTTAAAAGAGGGGGAGGAGGCAGAGTCGGCCTTCATAAACAGGATACGTCGCCTGATGTACAGCAGTCCCCACGGTGCTGCTATTTACTGCGTGTTTCAATCACACACACACACACAAAAAAAAACCCTCCGACTGCAGTTTAGCCTATTAACCCATTTCCCAGAGATCTGTGAGAACTTGTGAGAAGTATTTGTCAGTTATGTTTCCATAAACCACATTCAAAGTCAGTTTTCATTTGTGTGAATTAATCCCATGTATTTATGAGGTGTAGTAGCTGAAACACTAAATGCTACTAGAAACACAAAGATGCAAGAGCAGGTGACTTCAAAATAAAAGCAATGGGCTATTTTTCAGGTCTGAGCAAGAACCTCGAAAGTTTCTTTTTCTTGTTATCTTTGAAATTATCGATTGTAATCTCAGCAGTCAGACAGCAGGCAGAGCCTCAGGCCTCACGACGTGCTGCCTCAGTCTCAATGCACCTCATCCCTACGTTCGATTCGACAACCAGTCCCACGCCAACCATTACGGACGCTATGTGAGCTTCTCAAGCGCCTCCTGGGGGTTCACGCCGAACCTTTGGTTTGGAAGCACCGAACTCCACCGGCTACGCTACACCTGTCTACCTGTGCCTGTTTCCTGCAAGCCAAGTGCTACGCATGTTGGATAGAGTGCTTTGTGTAGGGGACGTTTCCTTTGGAGGCTGTGATGTCTTTCCTCAGTCCTGAGAAACTCCCGGGGTGGAGTGTATCCGAACCTCGGGCCACAGCTGGACGCCACACAACCGAGACGTGCACACATGCTCCGTGGTGTGAGAAGGGTCTGTTCTGTGTAACACAATCCCGCGAGGAGTCCCGCGCCTCTCCCTCTCTCTCTGCCCGGGGCCCTCCGAGCAACGGACACGTTCGCGCGCTGTCGAGCCTCGGTGCGCGTTTCGCACTTCGACCGCCGTGACCTTTCACCCGCAGCGACACCGAAGAAGCAGCGCGGGGCACGGCCCCCTGGACAAAAGACCCTCCTCGGCTTCCGGGTAGCGGCGCCGCAAACGCAACGCAGCTAATGAGCGAGGGACAAAAACCGCCGCTGAAAATATTGTGGCGAAGCGTTTCCCTCTCAGCGTCCAAGTGACTGGAAAACATCCGATCCAGGCCCACTTCTGACGCATCCATTCAGCCTTTCTCCCTCCGCAGCGCATAAAGCTCCTAATTTATTCGGTGCCGCTTCACTACCGAGAATCCACCAGAGACGAGTCCAAGAGTAATAATGATGCTTTTGTCTGGAGGTGTGCTGCAAGCAGAGAAAGTGAGAAAACCAAAGGGGAGGCTGGGAACCAGTAGGTCACGGGGCTCACCTTACACCCCTCGTTCCCACAATACTTTGGCTGCCGTCCCGAATCGCACACTCTTTCCTGGGCGCTCTGCAGAACCAGTGGGGGGAAAGCGAGTAAGCTGTTATTCTTAACTTTAAGTCTCAACCAGCTTCTATTATCCGACACCGTAATTTTGTGATCCCAGCGCGGACACGAGTTGCCTGAGTAAACACCAGTGCCGCGCTCCCTCCTGAGTCCTCGATGCAAAGAATCTTTCCCAAGAGCGGTTGGGAAGCGGAGGATTCCCATCGGCCCGCTGTTCGGCTGTTCCTTCCCACCGAATCGCAGATTCGCGGAGGCATCCGCTTCTGCGGTGGAAGGACTTCGCTGTCTGCCATTGGAGCCAGCTGATCTCGCGCGGGGCGGGTCTCTCCGTGCACGAACGGCGTCGGAACAGAAGACACACCCCGCACCATTAACCTGCGCCCCGCCCCAGCCGGTCGCAAGTTTGCACACGCTCCCTTTTGTGTGTCGGGGCCCTCCCATGGGCAACAGCTCCTCTGTTTGCTGATCCCACGCCACCACGCACAGATCCACGCCGTACATCTCGTATGCTGCATGCTGCCACATGTGGAGAAGGCCAAACTGAGGTCGCCTCTGCGGCAACGTCCTCTGATGTGAGGTAGAACCCTGAAACATTAATCTGCGAGGCCTGGTTTCCAGGGGAGCCGAGCTCTCAAACACACAATCAAACCTGTCAGAAGTTTTGTCTTTTGTGAGTAACAGAGGCACAAATGAATGAACGTCAGTGAACCTTACTGTCTGAATCATTTCTGTCTTTTATGAGGATTTTTAGGTGCCAGCCTCACCTACTGGTGCCAGGGAGTGAAATTGTTGCTGCCCCCTAGTGGTGGGATGAATCATGTTGAACAGGAGGAAGAACCACAGCGAGGGCCCAAGTCTTTGGATCACAAGGCTAAGAACTGCATCTGTGCAGCATCAGATCAATAACTGTCATCACCGAGGAAACAAGTGATCATGAGACTCGTTTTATGAGCGAATAGGTCAGGAGGCTGTCCGGGTTTTTTCCACTGACTCACTTTTTTTTTTGTTAATTTTTCGGGAATTTCCTCCCAAAGAATCACACAGTAAAGCTAAAATTAGACTGCAGTTTTGGAAGACTGTTCTCAGAGTCCATGTGGGACGGATGAAGCAAATTCGAAGCATCAGCGTGTGAAAGTTAGACAAATGATGGGCAAAGACGCCAGCGGTTTCTGTCTCGATTCTCATTCCCGTTTGCTCTCATTCCGCTGCTTGACGATGTCTGTGAGGGCAGAAATGTTGGGACACGGAGGTTACCGTCTCGCCTCGACTCTCTGCTTGCTGGTTTCACCTCAGCATGAGCCAAACCAAAGAAATCCTGGAAAAAAAAAAGTCCAAATCCAGCCGTGAACTAAACCTGCCAAAACTCTGCCGAGCCATATGCTTTGACTTACCCTTGGAGGTATCTCGTCATGCACATGGCAGTTGTGGGGAATTTTCCTCACTTCAGTGACTCTGTACAAAAGGAGCGGTTCATATTAACATTCCTGAGAATGGAGTCTGCGGATTATCTGGACCAACAAGCGTGTTTGTTTCTGGAAAAAAAAAAAATCTTGTTCTTTAAGCATTTCCTTCAAAGTCCAATTGACCTCGGTCGGACTGTTAGAAAAGCTGAGTTACCAAGGACGTGTGTTTCGATTAAATCGCCCCCCAGCTATTCGATCTCCTCTCTTGCGTGCTTCCACAACGAGTTCACACCTCTTATGATTTCAGTCTTCTCAGAAAAGCCCACCGCGTCCGTCGATGAGGGCCCTGCGCGGACCGAGCGGTGCAGGGCCGGCTCTGCATGCGGCGCGCCTCTTGTTGTCGGACATGAAACGAGGCAGCTGTTTTTGTCCTCGAGCGAGAGCAGTGAGAGCGGGCAGAGGCTCCCTAAAATAAACAGGCTATCTGTGCAGCCCCGGGGCTGGGTCAGGGTCGCACTCCATGGTGCACACTCACTCGCTCTCTTCCCCTGCCCACATGGAAACACGGCCCCTCTCTGCTGGGACGGCTGGGAACCGAGTGAGGGGGAAAACAACTTGGAATCAGATGCATTTTTTTTCCCTCGTCCAGGAGCAAATTGATGCCGATTTTAGCATGTTAAAGGTGTTAAGTGATGTGGTTCTGTTTTCTTTTGTAACACGTCTCCAAGGTCATTTGAGTTTACTTGCAATGTCTCTCTTTTGAATGTGTTCTGTGTCTTTACACATCCCGTTCCCTTTGTATACTTCCTGACACAAAAGCACCTTACTTCACTCCTTCATCAGGGGTAAAAGGTGTAACCCTTCCCTGACTGCGGACACAAGGAATGACTGTGACCGAGGTGGGCCAGCAGGTCATCGCGTTGTCCCAAAGGTTGATGGTTTCCGTCCTCCGTCTCGCCCCGTCCATGAGCTGAAGTGTCCTTGGGAAGGACGTTAAGGCCCAGGTCTCGAGCACTTTTGAGGGCAGCTGTCATCACCAACGTGTGTGAACAGGTAAACGTGACTGATCAGGTGTGACATGTTTGGAGTGCTCACACGATATATAGTGCAATATGAGTAAACTCTGTGCTGCTGTGATGGATGCAGGATGCGCTCCAACATTGTCCAAACTGAAAGAGACATCGTCTGGATAAGCGCAGATGTTCTGAATCTTCTCTCTTCTCCTCAGCATTCTGACCCGAGTGCAGAAGTGTTAGCTGCTAAAGGTCATAGCATTCATGTCACCCAGTCCCGTCAAGACGGACGGTCCTCGTGTGACACAGAACAGTTTTTCAGCTGCAGATTCATCCAACCACAGTCCAGTTTTTTCTTCTTTTTATATGAACAAACGATGGATTGCTGAGTCCTTTGTGTTCACAGACAGTGATTTCTGGGAGTGTTCTCGGGCCCAAGCAGTGGGGTGTTTCCCTAAATCACGACCAACTGGGCGTCCAGAGGGTCCTGCCACCTTGTCCTCTGTGGCAGAGAGATTTGTTGGGAGTGTGTAAGTCGCCTCAGTGGTTTTATGGTAACAGACTCCATTTAAAGTTCCTGCCGTCTTCAGGAGTTTCAAAGCACTTCACACTGTGAGCAACATTCAGGTGTTTACACTCACATTCATGGACACACTCCGGAGACCACTGGTGGGGGCAGTTTGTGGTTCAGTGTCGTGTTCCAGACTTGGACACACAAGCATGACAAGACAAAGTGGGATCGAACTTCGGAATTTGAAGACAATCTTCCTTTACATTTTGGCAGTCAAGGACTTTAGACTTAGTTTTACAAACGTAGCTGAAACTTTTTAAACTTGTCACCTCACTGACAGTAATGTTGCCAATTTTGCCATTAGGTTGGAAAATGCTCCTCCAGCTAACTTGTTGTTTAGTTCCACTTCTACCTCCACAGCAAGGACTTTTCTTCAAACAACAAATTGTTGTTTTTTTGTACTTTTGGCATTTTGGATTTTATCCTAATTGTTCCAAAAAATAGATTTTTTAGAACTGGAAATCCTTGCGCCTGTTCATTATTTAAACTTTTATAAATTCCCCCCAAGCTTGTTTCAAATTGGGGCAATGTCGACCTTGGATGGATGTGTGCTTACTTTAATCACAAGAATATCCCGTTTCAGATTTACTTTATTCAATAACGTCCCACTTGCCCCGATGCTTTGGTTCACCGAGCAGCTGATGTGTGACGACCTCTCTGGTGCAGATTTACCTTTTGAACATGTTTTTTTTTTTGTTTTATCCCATTTGCTTTGTTTGGGAGTCTTTCAAGCTCCTGCACTCCTGCTCACTGTGTTACAGGATCTTATCCATTGTGGGAACATTGACAGTTTAGCCCTGTGATGAGCTCCCGGCACGCTGAAATTAATTTTGGGAAGGATTTGGAGGAGAGATCCAGGATCCTTTTGTCCTCAGAAGCTTTTTTTTTTCTTTCTTTTCGTCTCCTTATTTCCTCTGGCCGTGCGGAAAACTCATCGGATCACAGCTAATGAACTCGGGCATTAACTGCACCAGCTGAAGGGCCGAGCAGAGAGAGATGGAGAGGGGCCCCTGGGCAACTGGCTGGGAGCCTGAAATCATCGCGCACTCGTCGTTTTATTCAGAGATGATTGATGTTTGATGAAAGAGGCACTCTGGTTATAAGGAGCTCTTGAAGTCGTTTGTTTTCAAGTGAGTTAATTGACTTTGGGGCCTTTTTTCTCGCTGGGTGTGCTGTGGTGGAATCATCACACAACTAACACTGCAATCTCCAAGTGTACACTGTTCATGTGCTGTTTATTCTAGGCTGCATTGGCTCTCCACGTTAACATGGACTGAATGATTCCAACAGATTGTTCTTAAACTACATTCAGGGTCCCCAGAGGATCCATCCAACTAGTGAGAAGAAACGATAACTATCTGATTTTTTACAGTCTGGAAAACATATCGCCATCCATTCTGAAATCTAAGCTGCTTACTGCATGTTGTTCTGCTTTGGAGACGTCGAATGTGGCGAAGCCTCTGTGTGGTGGTGGTTGTTCTGCCCACTGGATTGACCTGTTCACCACCAACAACACTGCAGGTCACTCAGTAAAAGTGTTGTGTTTTATGGTTTTGGAAACTTAACTTGGTTAACATGTCGTGTCGCTTGCACTCTTTCTGAAACCAGTTTATGTGTATTTCTACTATGAAAAATAAACGAACCCCAGTGCTCCATAAGACATATAACAGACTGATAACAGGACTCCACCTGCTTGGCTTCTCGTGCGTAAAGTTTTGATTCGGTGTGTCCAATCAACGCAGGACTCTGACTATCTTCCATTAGATGGACAACAATAGTCATAACAAACTGGAGAAAGAAGCCAGCTCGGTTCTTGGCAAGACTGCGGTCATAGAGGGACACACTGAAGAAACTGGAAACTGTGGTGGACGATAGCAGATGCTCCCATCCACAGCCTCCTGAGATGTTTCCATTACATTGCAGGACGAGTTGAAGAGATTCTATGTTGACTTTAATGTAACGACATCCTCCCCTCATCGATTTGTCAGTGTAGATTGTGTGATATGATACAACTATTTTCTTTTGTGCTCCATCCCCTTCCTTCAATCGGCCAACTATCCATCCACTTGGCTTTTTTATTCTACTCGACGGTGCTTCAGTGAAATAAATATATTCTTAGTTCCTAATTATACGGTAGCTGACTACATATTCAGAAGAGATGGCTGCGTCTCCTCTGTCTCACTTTAATTACAGCCAGTGTTGGAATTGTTTTGTGAAAGGTTCATTTTTCATCTGGCTGCAATGAAAACCGAGTTGAAGGAGAGGAGGATAGAGGAAGGCCTTATTCCCCCCCTGTCTTCTGCTGTCCACAGGGACCGCGGGTCTCTGAAGGCGGGCGGGGGGACCTCTGCAAGGCGTGTGGCTCGCCACCGGCCACTGGCTCAGGGGACAGCTGTGCGAGTGCTGCGGTGTTTGGCCCAGCGCCCCGAGTCAGCAGCTGCCATAAACAAACAGAGCTGAGAGCTACTGGCTCGGTCCCCAGCTCTTTTCAAGACGGTGCAGCAAGCCCGCTGACCTTCGACCAGCTCCCTGCATTAGGCGTGAATAGAGTTGGAGGGCCGAGCTGGTAGCGGAGTCCAAATTAAGAGGAATGGGAGTGAAGACAAAGGGGCTCCTTGGTGCTGGGAAGCCTGTTATTTGCACTACATTTATTCAGCGCTGACATATCGAAATGTTGGTGGAAGTGGCCGAAACGGTTCAATTTTAACAGGTTCGAGGAACGTTTGTTGATACATTCAAGTAAATTCTGACAAAAATGTTCAGGATTCAGCGCTTTGTACAGAACACAATGTGTCACCTGTGGGCAAGGGAGTGGCATAAATGTTTGTTCACAAACTTTATTTGCTGGCAAATCAAAAAAGACTGAAGTTGGTGACACTCAGATGGTTGAAGCAGTTTCAGATCGCTGATTTGCTACATGTATTTGTGAAGCTTGAACAGTGATGTGACCAACTTATAAAGACAGCTGAACGTCTTGTCAAGAAACACAATTTAAATGAATTAGTGATTTTACATAGTCACTGTTCAGTGTATTTTTTTCCTGGATGTGGCTCAAATCACATCAGCTGTTTAACTCCATTCATAGTTGTAAGTAAGCTAAAGCATTTGTGGGATGACAGCCAAGTATGTGGGTTGTACCCATGAGAAATTTGCCAAACTGTTCTGCCAAACTGTCTTTTTTGTTGTTGTTGTTGTTGACTCTTGTTTCGAGCTTCTGGGACTCCAGTGCGGTGCCTGATTGGCAGCGCCAGGAGGGCCGGCGTGACCAACACACGCATGTTTGCCGACTTGTGATGGGTGATGGCTGAAGAATGGGGATTCCAACAGCCTCCAGCAGAACATGACCAGGCTGGTGCGGGAACACTGACCTGTCCTCCCGTCTACATTGCTGCTGTAGTATTTTGTACAGTCACTAGGAGTCATTGTAATCTGTTTTATTTTAATCCGTCTCTTGAAGTCAGTTTAATACCTTCCGCAAAACTGTCAGGCTTCATTATTTAAAAAGCAGAGGAAGTTTTTGTTTCATCGTTTTGTCCTCCGCCGTTCAGTCATAATATCATGACATAAAATAAATAAATAAAAAGATTTGCTGTTGGTTCGTTGATCCCTGATGTCAGATCCTTCAGAGCAGCCTGTGAGCACACAAACACAATCTGTTTCTCAGCTTTGTGTTATGGCAATATCAAGTATTGTTGAGCGTCGCTGCAGCCAAATGGAGCCCAAAGGAGCTGTGGAGGTTGTCACGGCTGAGTTCAGCCTCTCGGAGCTCTTTGGAAGGATTATACTCTCGCATGGCTACAGTTTGCTTCCTCGCACAACCTCTCACCATGACAGTGTCATCACAGTTAGCCGCTTCATTACAGATAAGATTTGCATTTTTGGCATCGTCCTCAAAAGTCAACGCAACAAAGTTTTACGTGAACAAAAAAGGATTTTATTCCCATTAACACACATCAAGGTTACATGGCCAGAAGTCGAGGATATATTGGACAGACTCGAACACACAATCAGGTGGGTGACACGTCCTTGCATGCAGTGCTCGTGCCACTTCAGGAGACTCTCTCATTGCCCCTCAAGTTGGTTCCAAGTGTTACGACCAGAGAGAATAAAAACCCCAATCGGCCAC
>JAUESE010000062.1:2038877-2050655 GCA_032274725.1 Malacoctenus triangulatus
AAAAAACTTTGCTGTGATTGGACGAGCAGAGGGTTTTGTTTTTTTTAGAGAGGCACTCAACTTTGTCATACAAAGTGCATTGTGATTACAGGGCTGAGCGCAGGCTCCACATGGTTCAGTGGATCAAAAAAGTGTGGAAGAAGACGACACCGAGGTTCCAATTGGCTGCAGCCCTGCAGGAAGTGTTGGACTATTTCAAATGTAACCCCCCCCCCTGCGGCTAAGTCTTACTTATGTGGAAATCTCAGGTAAATTCACATCAAGAATGAAGATGGCCCTTTCCTTGGATAGCAAGACATATTTCCACTGCACAGAAGTGGATGCATCCTAAAGTAGCAGCTAAAGCGAAGTCATTGTGAGTCTTTCGTTATCCAGGCTGGGTTGAAGCTTGCAGTTTGAACCTACTCGCCATTAGCGTGTCGGACCGTCAGTCAGCGAGTGGTCCGCGAATCCAAAACACCAACGAGCTGAAAGCTCTGTGCCGAAGGAGATGAGTCATTGTTTGAAACTCTGTCGCACTCTTTCCTTCCTTCCCCCCTCTCTCACGTCTTCCACTGGGCCCGTCGCACACCCATGTGCATCTTTGGGGAAAAACACCCGCAGCAGGACAGAAAGAGCAGCGAGCAGCAAAACGAGCTAACGAGCTGTCGTAGAAGGTTTTCGGGGAGGCGAGTCCGAGGTGGACCTGCTCGGGTTTTTTTTCGGGTCGCCGGGAGAGCGCCGAAAAAAAACTTGCGACACGCAACGGTCAGAAACCCCGCAGCCGCATCCCAGCAAAGGCAGAGCGTAACCTCGGCTTGGAAAAACTGTTTAGGTCATAATTATAAGTTGGAAACTCCTGGCCTGTCAACAGACCGCACCGGCACATTATTTCCAGTCTGAAGCGGAGTGCTGCTCAAAACTGAACTGCCTGTAATTCCCCGTGAAATCAAAGTGAAACCTGAGAGTCACCACGCGAGCTAACGAGCCGGACGACACGGCGTCCACAGGAGGGGGGGGGTCGGTTGGTAGGGTTCACGACCCCGCGCGGGGGGGGGCGAGTGTCATGTGTGGCGGGGGCGGTACTTACATGTAGCCTCTGAATCTGTTCAGATCGTTGTTTGGTTTCTCACATTCAATGACGCTGGTGTACTTCAGTGGGTCGAACTCACAGTCCTGAAACAGAGTGGATGAAGAGACGTCACGAAGAAAACACTGGCACCTTATTATCAAATCGGACGCAGCCTAAAAATGAGCTTATCGTTGAATTTCATTGTTCGCTTGATTTATCAACTAAGCTGATGTATCTGTGGGTTCGCTCGTTAGTCGACTGGCCCAGTGTGCAAACACAGAGATCGTGATTCAGCTTGACTTTCCTGACTACTTCCTTGAAACAATTGAATGGAGGTAAGTTGATTTTATACCGCAGTATCTCAGGCCGACCGCGGCTCATGTGGTGGAGCGGTTTGTCCTTTAAACCAAAGGATGTGAAACGATCACTCATCTCACCCTGCATGTGAGTCAAAAATGTCCTTAAGCAAAGACACCAAAACCCTGCATTGCGACCAGTAGCAACATGTCACAAGACAACAAACCTCCAAAAACGTCCTCACTCTCGTATGCAGCCTGTTGCCAGGTTTGTGGTCTCGCCCCACAGCTCCAACAAATGGGGCCATTCTGAACAGAGTTTGTGTGTGTGCGTGTGTGTATTTCCTCTCCATCAGTCCAAAAACATACACAAGGTCAATTAGGGACTGTAAATGGTCTGTCGGTGTGGCTCTCTCTCTCTTTCTCTCTGTGTCTCTGTCTCTCTGCCATTCTCCCCTCTGATGAACTGGGGACCTGTCCGACGTGTAACCTGCCTTCACCCAGTTGCCAGCTGGGCCCGGCTCCAGCAGCCCCGCCACCTTTAAATGGGATAAGCGGCATTCAAGATAAATGAATGAGGAGAGCCGAGCAGGTGCTCATGGGAAAGTGCCAGGAAAGTTTGCACCTTCCCAAAAAGCCAATAATTCAGGGCAGGTCAGGAGTTCAAGATGTACTTCTGACGTTTGTAATCACGGTGACATCAGACTGCTGAAAAACAAAGGTTGAAGGTAGCCGAGACAACAAGAAGAACGAGGAGCGCTGCTCTTACGAGGTCGAAGAAGCTGCGGACGACCTGCCGCTGCTTGAGGTTGGTCTCTCCGTCCAGCGTGGCGGTCTCGATGTGGCACAGGCGGTCGGGGTCGCTGGAGCTCAGCAGCAGGACGTCGGCGGGGAGGAGCTCGTTGCATCGCAGCCTGATGAAGTCTCCCACTCGCACCTCCTTCCAGTACTTCTCCACATAACGCCTTTCCGCTCTGCCGGAGGGAGCAGAGAGCAAAAGGATGGCGCGAGGGGGCAGAGCGAGAGATGTCCCTCTATTGTTTTCCAACAGTTACTGCTTCTATAAACAGACACTTCGGCCTGACTTCCCAGAAATCCGCACGGAGCAGCAAATATGTTACGCGGAAAAGAGGACAGCTGTTCACTGGGGCTATCGCTAATGCTAGCCACTCATGGATTCCTCTGAGAGGATCCAACGCGCTCAGCACAACACGGCAGTCCTGCTGAGAGGAAACACACTACCGGCTATTTGTTTACATTGTTGACTCAAACCTGAGCATGACCTTAAAAACAATCCTTACTGGGAAACATGCGCCTGATGGGCACAAGAGCAAAGAAATAGGAAACTGAAAGGAAAGCTTTTGATGGAGAATAAGAAACGGACAAATCAGAGGGTGAAATGACATTTTAGAGAAGAAAGATGAGTGCAAGTGACACGGACAAAATCTACATGAAGGGGGAAAAAAAAACAACTATTTCTCAAGTTTTCTTGTCCACCGATAGACGACGGACACGAATAGGTCTTGTTGATTTTCCAAAATTTGCAATGAGATTGTTGTCAAAAAATCGATTGAGGGCTTTACAGAAAAACAACAGCATTTTACCTGTGAAAGCTATTTATAAACATTATTTTCCAAAATGAACTGTTGCCTTTAAAGCAACCTGCAACCACAAAACATGCATGAACGGCAAATTGCAAACAATAAGTGAAAAAAAAAAATTATGAATCCGGATGAAACGACTGGAAATCTTTACGGAAACTTGAAATAAATTAAAAATCTTCTGTGAGGAAAAAAGGGAAAAGTTGTTGTGTGGAACCCCAATCTGAAACATGAAGAAGGAAGAAGAAAGAAATGATCCAAGCTTGATAAAAAAAAAAAAAAGAAAGACAATTTGGGGGGGTTTTCACATTAGCTGCTGGATTACTACTCCCTTCACTGGAGGGTTCGTAGCCGATGGAGCTCAAAGCATGAAAAGGTGGTCTCTATAAATACTGTGTGTGTCGAGCACACTTCCCCTGCTGATGTTTGCCTGAAAGGTCATCATAACAGCTCGTGCTATTGACACTGTTAAACAGCGGCCGGCACAGGACTTCCCTTTTGTTTATTCAACCAAATTTTCACTTTTTAGCCTCCTTGAAGTGTCAACAGACTGACAGAGAAAAAAAAAAAAAAAAGGCCGGCGTGTCGAAGACTCTCCTGGAGGTCACAAGTTTGTCCTTCAGTCCTTTGAACATGAAAACTTGCTTGCCAATCTTTGAAAGCATGACTGGAACATCACTGGGTCAGCACCCGCTTCACAGATCGCTAATTAATTATCCAGTTGTGGAGGAATATCCCGGCGCGCAGACGGCAGCCAGACGGGCTCATGTGGTCAGGCTGGACAGTCGTTGACCTGGAGGGCGGATTTGTTTGCAGCCTCCCGTTAACTCCCTGTTGCTGCAGATTCAGCCCTAAATATTTACATTTCATCGACATACCTCTGCAGGAGTACACTGTTTGGTTGGGTATGTATATAAGATGATATTCAATGCTATCAAACTCAAAAAAAAAATAGAGATTTCACGTTAAAGCTTTTAGGTTGACAAACACACATTTAAAGAGAGCGTGTTTTGTTTAGAATAAACATATTATTACATTATTCTTCTTTTACCCGTCTTCGAGAATCATAACTTGGAAAGTCTGACTATTTGTTGTGCATAACATGAGATAAATACCACATATAATGGTGTGTTCAGGGGTAAGTGGAAAGTAGGAGACATTAAAAGTTGGGGAGTGAAACATACATTTGACCGCTGCTGAATATTACAACCGGACAGAGCGACTCTGAATGACCTCTGAACCTGAGGCAGTGAAGGCTGATGCTTCGGCACCAGATCGCCACAGCAGGAGAGAGAGAAGAAAAAAAAACAAACTCAATTAACCAGACAGATCAAGTTGGGTCAAGACCGCGGCGTCAAAAACTGCGGAGCCAGTAAACACTGAGCCTTTTGACTGAGGTGAATTCTGCTCTGTAGGGGGACGACAGTGCTGCTTTTCATTAGCAAAATACAGTCTGCACACACAGGCCCAGGGACACAGTCGGAAACGGGTCACCCGGCTGCGTGGTGACTCATATTTAATAGTGACAACAGTGAAGCAAAAGGTGGACTTGCAGAAAGAGACAAGAAGAAGAAGAAGAAGAAGAAGAAGAAGAAGAAGAAGAAGAAGAAGAAGAAATAACACCCGTTTCACATCTCTGTGATAAACACATGGGCAGGAATGTAGTTTCTCTCTCTGGATCCAACATGGGATGGGAAACTGGGAGGCCTGACCTGGGGGGGGGGGGGTCCTCTCTCACCTTTGTCACCTGTGTGAGCTGACAGGGTGACAGCTGGGTGGTGCACGAGTCCCACAGGCTCCAACATCAGCCCAGAACAAAAAATGCAAGCAAACCTGTTGATCTGTGGAAAGTTCTGCTGAGGGACAAACAGACCGGGGCGCACCGGTGGGGGGGGATTGGGGGTGGGGGGTGTCTTACCTGCTGTAGACCAGGCAGTCCATGTGATTGATCTCCTTGTCCGACCTGTGCCTCCTGTAGTCCTCCCACAGGTCCTTGATGGCGGTGACGGACAGGATGAAGACCACCGGGGCCAGGGCCAGCTCGGGCTGGAAGGCGTTCACAACCGGGACGAAGTTGAGCAGTGCGATGAAGACGAAGTACACGTTGGCGAAGCGGTGGAACTGCTCGAAAAGGTTCTTGGGCAGGAATGACAGCACGGTGTACTTGGTGGTCTTGATCTTGTTGTTGGCGTAGTGTCGGTTGGGGTTCTCCGCTCCTTTGGCCAGCTCGTACAGCGTGTTTGCGTGGACGCTCCGCGTTTTGTTCTCCTTGCTCTTCTTCTTTTTCTTCCTCCTCTGCCGTCGCGTTTCGGGAGCTTTGGCCGCCTCGGCGGCTTCACTGTCCCGCGCCATAGCTCCAGCCTCGGCCCCCCCGTCCAAACTTCCAAACTTTCCCACAGTTTTGAGGTTTTTTCGCGTCCTCTCATACAAGCACGCCGCCTCGCAGGGAGAGAGAGAAAAAAAAAGTCAAGCTCCCGTCTATGTTATCATTCTTTGACCGTGCGAACTAAGTTTTTCGCCGGTCCTTTTTTGAGTTTTCTCTAAGTTTGCTCACACAAACAGCTCCTTTTCATCCATGTCGACTCCTCTTTTCCGTCAGTCGGAGGAAAACTTTTGCTTGTTTTAGCTTCTCCCCCCTTTTTTTTCTCTCTCTCTCTCTCCCTGACTGCTGGGAAGGATGCTGAGATAGTGGGGAGGCACAACTCTTGCTTGGTCGCGGCCCCCGGCGGTAGATCTACAAAACACATGGATGGGCCACAGCCAGCCGAACGTGACGCCGCGTCGTGATGTAGATCAGTGAAGCCGCGCGCACCGCGGAAGCCCGCGAGCGGCCGAAGGGTCGCTCTTCTGTGGAAATCTGAACCGCTGGCCCCTCCTCGATCTTTCCTGGGCTTTTTTTCTGTCTAAGTGCCACGCGGTATTATTGAGTTTACCCAGGGCCGCAGGAAATACACACACACACGCACACGGACACGCACATCCGAACCGCGCTTCAGCTGAGCAGCTTTTGTGAAATTCAAAGTACAAAGAAGAGAAGAAACGACGTATTTCAGTCAAAGATGACACTGCATGCCTGTTGCTGTGCCCTCAGACACTGCTACTAAAAAAGAGAAAGACAAAAACAGAAATGAGAGCAATAATTAAAAAAAAAAAAGTGTCGCCAAACACATGAGTGGGTGTGTTGAAGCAGCAGTTCCGAGCAAAGTGGGCTTGGACCCCCCCCCACCCCCCCCCACCCTGAATTTGGTTTGCATTATCAGTGGCTTCCTGGGAGGATTTAACCGTTAACATGATGGTGAGGAGAGCGGGAATGACCATTTCTGCGCCGAGTGATTCACACAAACAACATAAAACAAAGCTCATGGAATTGTAAAGTGCCTTGGCTTGGAGGGCGTGTGGTCTGCAGAGTGTTTTTAGAAAAATTCTCTCCAGAAAAATCAATAGGTAGATCGATCCGATCCGAACATTGAGGAATGTTGACATAAGTGTTTATTGTCCATTTTTGACAACAGCGTGTTTGACGCTGTCCTCCTTTGGCCTCACAGACGAGCTTCCTGAAGGCTCATTATGCTGCCCAGCAGGTCTGATTGCAAGCCGTCCATCTAAATCACTTTTGTTGGCACAGAGACTCCTACACAGTGCGGGCCGGCAGCTTTAATCTGACACTTTGTGTTCCCCTCTTGGAGAAGTTGTTACAGTGCTCAAAAAATCACCAGTTTCTTCATGTACTCCAAGTGATCAGCGATGCAAACAGTCATTTAGTCCTTCCCCACCATCACATCAATGTGCAAAATCACCGCACAACAAAGTGCCACTCAAGATCCCAGCCGACAGCAATATTTTCCGAACCTGCGATCGTTACAGAATAGCTTTTACAAGAAATGCCTTATGTGCTATGAGATGGTTCCGAAAAAAATTCACAAATTGCGCAAATGAATGTTTCATTTACCAAAAGAAACAGCGAGTGTGAGCTAGCAGTTGTGTGCACACTAAAATCTACGTGTCAAACGCTCATCTTTTCTCACCAAGAATTGAGTGGTTTTATTTATTTTTGTAAAAAAAAAAAAAAAGGTTTTTTGGATTTCTTTTTGTCAACAAGAAAAGTCAAAGTGCTGATCTTTCAATCAGGATGCCGGGAGTCACTGAGGGTCCTCCACAAAAATCTGACCTGTCACACCTTAAAAGACCCTCAGATATACACTGAACTGACATCGGTCAGTTGCACCATACGTGCATCTCACCTCAATGAATTTGATCAGACACTAGAATTGAAAGGAGACATGAGTGAAAATACAAGAGCATTTCTGTCTGGTGCAGGATGTGGAAACATTCTCCAGAACAATATTTAACCCCCTGTTCAAACAAACTTGATGTGAAGACACAATTCTCATCATTTTCTTAAGGATAATGACGCGGACAGAAAGATAAATGGACACTTAGCCGACACAAGGTTGAACTGAGTTCGTCACAGCCCATTTTAAATGAAAACCGCTGCGTAACGGGGAGAGATTCCACCAGGAGACATCGACTCATGTCTGCAGTAATCCCCCGAATGGACGCGAGGGTCACAGATGCAAGATAGAGGCACCTCCGGAGGCTCGTTGGCCTCTTAGGCGGCCCGGCAGGTTCCCCAGAGGTGATCCATCAAAGGCCTGTTCCGGGGCCAGTCCGCAGCAATTTGCTACAGGAGCATCCAGCTGTTGGGCTTAAAACGAATGGCTGATTGTACGCCGTGGCATCCTGGCATAGAGAACAATTCAATTTCCACATGATGGATGACCGGAGTGAGGTGGATCGTGCAGCGCGGCCTCAAAGAGCCGACCGCCGCACGGGGGAAAACAATAGTAGAAAAAAAAAAAGAAAACTAAATTGCGTTTGGCTTCTTAATAAAAAATAAAATCCTCTGATGCTTTTCTTTCTTTAGGTCTCTTTTCTTCTCTTTTTTTTTTTTACAAGATCAACATGACAAGATCTAATTTTGCAACAGTCAGGCTAAAAGTTGGTGGAGGGCTCGAAAGTTCCTCCTACTTATTAAAGTTGGAGTAAAAGAGTTACTTACCTACTCCTGACAACAGACAGCTGCTTGGTCGCTACCTGAATGTAACTCCTGCATCGCTGTGACTCACCCGAGTTAGTCCTGTCCTGACTTTATCAGTTGACAACAAGGAGGAAGAAAAGCAGAACAGTTAAAATGTATATTTTAGAACAGAGCAGTTAATGCTGAAAGTCGCACAAAGATCTGTGAAAGTTGACTCCTCCTTTGATTTTCGATGTTTCTTCAAGGCTAATCGTGCATCATTGGTGCTGTAAACACGGGCTAATGTTGATGTAACCTGCAGTGTGATGTCTTTTATGTGATGTGATGGAGGATTGAATTTGAATTTCGCCATCACTTTGTCATCATGTCTTCAGCTGGTCTGTTGGTCACTGACACACATTCCAAGACACGCAGGACACGTCATGGAGGGGCTGCATGCTGCTGTGGTCGTTTGCGCTCTCTTTGAACCCAGGTGAGGCCTTTCTATGTGGCGTTTGTATGTTCTCCCTTCGTGTATGCCAGACATGTTCCTCTTGTACTCTCTGGTTTCCTCCCACAGCCCCAAAAAAACACGCAACAGGTCATTTGGTGACTCGAAATTGTCCGTGATAAAGAAGGCGTGAGGGATCGGTTGTTGGGTCTTTCCCGCCTTTTCCCGGCTCGATCACCCCCACAACCCTCAGTTAGAGGAAGTGGGATAAAAGATCAGTGAGTTAGTGACTAAACAGTATTCTGTCATACAGTGTGATCACATTTTATATCATTAGGTAAAAAAACCCAAAATCTGACACTGAATGTTATGTCCGATACTTTGAGAAGTTTTTACTTCTGATTTTGGCAGAAAGTGCAGCTCTCAGGCTTTACTCATCATCCAATCGTACAATGTGGATCTTTAGATAGCAGAAAAGGAAGTGTGTGTTTTTTGTGTGTAAACTGCAGCACTCAGTCACACACTCCTGAAGGCCACCAGCCAAAGGTCGGCACATAAATCTGAGGGTTAGTGAGATGATTAATGGTGCATGGGATGAAAAAAAAAACAGCGGTGGAAGTCATTTTTCAAGCAGACACATCGTTTCCACCACCTCAGTCAGGAGGCTTTTTCAGCATCTTCTCGCCTTTACAGATATGAGTGAAAACAGGACATGGAATGGTGATTATACGACATGTTAAAATAACAATGACATCAAAAACCGAAGGGCACATCGGACAAACTGGATGCTGTCATGGACAATAGCTGACAATCCCTCCACAGCTTCCTGACTGAAGAGAGGGGCACCTGCTGCTGCTCTCATTGCATTGCAGGACTAAATGTTTCAGGGGATGTTTCGTCCCACATACTGAGCAGCAAAGCAGTCCCAACAAAACCAAAAACAGAGACAAATGCGCCGACAGCAGCATGAAGCTTTCATTGAGTGTAGCTCATTTCTTTAAGGCCACTCATGCACCTCAAGTAACGTGGATAAGCACGAATGTTCAGCACAATAATGCCAATCAAAACAACAGCTCTGGCTAAAGATAACGATCAGCACATTGAGCAGAAAAACTTCAAACTTCAGTGGATGTTGCTTTGTAATTTCATCAAAGTAATGTTACCTGGATGTTACTGTTAGTGAAAGTAGTGGTGGTAGTACTTTGTATTCCTTTTTTTAACGTATGCTGACAGGGGGACAGCATGCAGATCCTGTGGCAGCTCGTTTTTTTTGTGTTTTTTTTTCCACCGGCAACAAGCAACCTGCCAGAAGAGGGCATGCTGCCACAGTCAGCCCAGAGCTGCGCTGAGCTCCCAGTGACAGTCTGAACCGCGGAGAGAGGTTGTATGGTGGGTGACAACTGTGGGACAACACACTCATCTCATTTCTCTCTCACAACATTAAAAAAAGGGCTGTTTGGATAACAATAAACAACTGAGAGGTAGCAAGTTGAAAATAGCTGTTGTTAAACCTGCTCTCGTCTTTCACTGAGAAAGTCTCAAGTTTGTCTTTTGGAAGACTCTGGATGTAATTCTGCTTTCTTCAGGTAACATCTGTGAGACACTCTTATGTTGTAGGCGTGTCTGATCTTTGAAGTGATTTAGCTTGAAACGTGAACCTTGAAGTTGAGTCAGAGCTTCAGGACCAGTCAGAAGAGGTTCAAGCGAACGCTGAAGACAAGCTCAGGTTGACACTTCAAGTCTGCTAGCGCACGCAAATGGGGACAGAAGAAGAAGAAAGCTTTTATTGTCATTGTACACGGTACAACGAGATTAAGAGTCCTCCAGTCAGTGCAAAGTACAGATATGTAGTTTAATGCATTTATGAATTCATGCCTTCTCAGAACATTCAAAGAAAAGAAAAACCTGAGAGTGGAGATTCAAACAAATTGAGAAGAAGTCTGGTAAATCAGACAGTGTCTGCGTTGAGAAGCTGCGACGGCCGTTGCCTGGAGACAGAGACAGTGATTTGTAGGTGTGTGACAGGAAGACATCAATGTAAAGACGCTGATGGCTGATAAGAGACACCAGCACTTTGCAATCAACCGAATGATGTTTCCCCCTGCTGACCACTTTGAATGTGTACATTAAACAGTAAAGTGAACCTAAAATCAACACTCTTTGACTATCAGTTGAATTAAATGCGCAATAAATAATAAAAACATAAATAGTTGAACTATTCAAACACAAAGCTTGAGAACAAAACGTGATGAACATATCAGACAAACTACAGACATTAAATGAAGGATAGATGAACTGGACCTGGACTGACAGCAGCAAACGAGATGTCGAGACAGTCCAGCTTATATCAAAATAAAAGCCCCCAAATCACGGCAATTGCAATGGACTCCCTGTCAATCAGCTGCTGGTGATGATATTTTTTATTGTGAAAACACAGTTAAAGCTGTATTCCACCTGAATGCATGACTTGATGTCAGAGTTCATCACGACACTTTTACCGTTATTGTTTGGGAGGTGGCAGCTCCATTTTAATCAGATTTGTATTAGTCATTTTTGATAAACATCATAATTGTTGTTGTTGTTCTTGTTTGCCACTGATAATCTCTTACAATCATATCCAATGCTTTTTATCGCACCGCGTTTGCTAATACTGCCCGTTTCTGACAGGGAAAAGTGACACATTGAGTCGTTGCATATCATTCACCCTTTCACGTGTTTTTCTTCCATGAATAAATAGTCCAGAGAAACCAAACTAAACAAAAGGGGGATTAAAAAAAAAGTAATGTAGAGGAGCGATTCTCCAGCAGGGAAAACACAAATCAACATTCCCGTCACTGACTGTAAATCCTCTTTCATGGCCCTCATCTCATGATGCATTCACAAGATGGATATTATGTTTGTCACGCCGATAAGCAATAGCTGCCGAGCGCGCTGATTTCCAGGTGAGCCGGGGAGTAAACCTGCTGATTCCGTTGAAGTTTGCGATCAATCCTCTGGAATGATGTACAGCGAGTCGTAGCCATTGTCGCCAAGGTAATCAGTTACTGCAGAAGGCCTCCCATACAGCCGAGTCGGGAAAAAAACAGAGAGAGAGAGAAAAAAATATTGCAGATAAATGATTAAAATCCTTCATGTGTTCAACCTCCTTCTGTGTTTCTGCTACAGTCACGTTCATCTGCCACCAAATGAGTTCATGAAGGAACAGTGCGAGCGCTCGCCAGCTTTTTCAAACTCATTACTGCAGTACACGCCACTAGAGAGGTCTGGATCAATACGGAGTCTGAATGCAGTCGTCCCACGCCGTTTTGGTTTTCTGGAGGTCTTGAATTTGTGTAGCAGCAAAACGGGTAAGAACAAGATGG
>JAUESE010000062.1:2127231-2139231 GCA_032274725.1 Malacoctenus triangulatus
AACTTTATCGTTTTAGCCTCACCGCGTGCCCGCGATAAGGGCTTTGCACTCTCAATTAATGGCAGCGATGTGATGCCACAGTCAACTCTCTGAACGTTTGGACTGGGAGCAAAGAGTGCTGAATAGTTAGCGACGTCATTGACGGTGAGTGACGGAGCTCCAGTAAATGTTAATGGCATTCATTCGTCAGGCACGTTTCGGAACATTCCGGAGTGCAGGCACACGGGTCCCCGATTGATGTTTTTGTTAATCGAGAGCCGAGTACATCAAGACGGGATCGTGATTTTGTTCGCTTCGCGACCCGAAACGACGATGTGTCGTTTCGTAGGTGAGCGTGGCGGCGAATCGTTAAGCCATCAGGAACCTCGTATGAGGGATTGTAGGAAAACAAAGAACCGGCCTGCTCGGCGTGAATCATGTGAAGGTCGGGCTGGAGATCAAGATGGATTCAGCACATTATTGAGCCCAAGCTCTCATTTAATCTACTCTCCCTCTGCCTCTGTCTTCATCCCCGCCTGTCTTTTCATTAGCCAGCCCCCCAGCACAAGACAAATGTTGCACTGGGTGGTCCTCGGTCCGTCCATGCAGGGAATCCATCAATAGGGGGTGCCGCGTAGCTCCGAACAGCCTCACACACACAAGCACACACAACTACACACGTGTCCTGTGTGCTTGCAGACGGATACCCACGTGATGAAATGATTTACAAGTGGAGGAAGAACTCTGTGGAGGCGGCAGACCAGAAATCCTGGCGTCTCTACCAGTTTGACTTCATGGGCCTGAGAAACACCACCGACATCATCAAGACGACAGCAGGTAAACGGGCGCCTGCTGTCTGTCCCACCTCTGCAAAAAACATGCTGAAAATGGGCGTCACACGGAGCAGCCGCACGCACAGGACACGCAGCCGGCTTGGCTGAAATACACCTGCAGCAGTTCGCTGTCACTTCCTGGGGCTTTGGCTTTCTTTGGGTTGTTTATGTTTATTGCTCTCGTTGTTCTCTGTTTGTTCAGTCTGGTCCAGTGATGTTCTGAATTCATTTCTACATTTTCATGCTTGAATTTGTTGAAATTGTTCTGCCCCTGTGCCCCACTTGGGCCTTGTGGCTCCACCCACCATGTGTCTCAGCTGTTACCTTTACTTTGATTGTTCCCACCTGTGTCTCATCGGTCCCCCATGCTTCGAGTCAGCTGAATTCACTCCCTTTGCCACTGGTTTTTACCTTTTTATTTCTTTTCCCTGCTTGTCGAATGTGGTTCAGTTTGTCTCTCTGGATGCTTTTTATTTTGCCTTTTATGATTGTATGAAGAAATTTGATTCAAAGCATCAAACAGATCACCTCCAGTTTCTACCTGGCGTTTACATGTGAGTTCTTCGGCACACTCTGTGACTGCAGCTGGTCGCATCACATCCGTTGAAAACAGTTCATAATAGAATATGACACAAAAGTCCAGAAAGACAGTTTGGAAGGCAACTTTTATTTAATCTCACAAAAAACAACCGAGCAGAGGAAGTTTCTGTAACACTTTCACTTTGAACTTTACCCACTGCAGCCTTCATGCTCAATCTATCGACGCCTAAATCAAGATGGTTTTCAAGCGCGGCTCCTCTGGAGACCACCCAGTCGATCCTGTTTGTTTTTTTTTCTCCGTGGGTTGAGTCTGTGCTGCGATGGTGAGACGGCAGATCGTTCGCTGCCCTTGTCTCCTCGTTTGTTCTGGACTCGACACAACTTTGTCTTTCCTCTCCTCCATCTGTTGCTGGCGTCCGCCGCTCTGCTTCAGTTTGTTTTTGAACGACAACTCGCATCCCACAGTTTTGTCAGCGCAGCATTAAGTGAGATCCTAAGAGAGACTTTGGTTATTCCTATCTGAAAATCATCAATGAAATCAAGTTTTTATTGCTCAAAAAGGACCAACACAAAAACACACAGAAAATAAGTCACGTCTCCAAATTGTGGTTTTCACCACAATTTGCTGCCCAGTAATAAAAAGGGCTGAATAGAGAAATCATTGTGAGCAATAAGCTTGAATCTGCATCCAGCTGACTCAGCGTTTATATTTTGGGGGTAAAAAGCTCTGCAGTGCTGTTTGCCGTTTTCAAGCCTCTTAATGAATATCTCTCATTATGTGAACCTTCATAGCGAGTGCAGTAAGCAGAAAGGAACAGATTCCACGCAAACATCTTTTTCTTTAACGGCCTACTTCTTCTGGGTACATTTTTTTTTCTTTTTTACGGTGTGACAGTTTGTTGGTCAGCAAGTTACAGAACCTCCTTAGAAAAATGTTCTTCCGTGTGTGGTTTTAGTCTCTCTCTGTGATTTTCTTCAAAAGCAAGCATCTCATATGCCCCCCCCCATTCAAATCTTCCTGTGGCACTTGGTCCAATGGTCCTCTTGGTTCCCCCGTGCAGGCGACTACGTGGTGATGACCGTGTACTTCGACCTGAGCAGGAGGATGGGCTACTTCACCATCCAGACCTACATCCCCTGCATCCTCACCGTGGTGCTCTCCTGGGTCTCCTTCTGGATCAAAAAGGACGCCACTCCAGCCAGGACGGCTCTAGGTAGCGTCCACCTGCTGCACCTCAGTGGGTCGCCTGACCCTGTGTGTTTGTCAAGGCAAAGTACCGTCCAGATATGTCTACACACAGATGCGTTTTCTACTTTTATTTGCTTATTTTCTTCATGTCTTGGCTTTAAACTGCTTCTTTTTTCCAATGATTTGTATTAACACTGCATGGCTGTTCTCCATCTTTTCTTTCTGTCCTGCTGTTTGTTTTTTTTCTCTTCTGTTTGTGCGTTCTGTTGTCGTGCAGTCCTGTGGAGCATTTTTGTGAAGGTAACTGATTCGTTCCTTTTTTTTCTTCTTTGTGTGCGTGTTTGTATTTGAATCTTTATCGAAATGTTTCGTGTTCCAACGAGAATTTCATCTCCAGCAATGGTTCTGTGACTTGACAGTTAGAGGCTTTACGCAGTACCAACCACGATTTCATCGATCCCGTGGGGGTCTTTTAGGTTTCACACCAAATCAAAGAGTGATTCTTTTTCAACTCGCTGAGAGTTACCTCTTGTTTACAGTGTCTGCTCACTTGTTTTGAAAGTAGTCTTGCTTCTTTGCCAGGCACCAAAACGGAAACATAACTATTTGCTTGGAGAGGTAGTTTTTTTTCCCATTACTTTTGATTGCCAGAGAGAGCAGTTGACCACGTAGCAGCAGAGCAGGGTGTGACCCCGGTCTGACCCCACTTCACCAGAACCCAACCGGAATCAATCGCCCTTCGTCCTCCAACCAGCAATGAATTGCACGTGAAATATCAGTGGGACCAGTTAAGAACTGCAAGGTGCTGAGCGTTTATACTTTCTACTTAAGGCATTCATCCAAAAAAGCACCTGATTAGGTTGTTAGCTACTCGATAGATTAACACAACAACCAATTTCGATAGACCTTGAACCAGCAGCAATATGTGTGTTAAATAGTAAAAGTATCAGTTTTGGTTTATTTTTAAAAATGAGTCAGGAACATACAGGAGGTATACTCTCAGTGGAAGGAAGTCTAAACACTGTACCGTGACTGAGAGGTGGAAAACCAAGGCTCTTTGTGTCAGTGGCAGAAAGCATTCATTCAAACAGTTCAGTGTCTCCTACACATCTGCTCCCTTGTTGTCTGCCACTGCATTCGCTCACAAAAGGTAGAACATGAAATGCTGCTTAGAATCCGTCCCCTTCCCTTCTGAAGCATGTGGATCCAGTCCACGTGCCTCACAGCCGGATATGATGTGGGGGATCTCAGTGCTGTGTGCTGCCTGTGAAGAGGGTTCAGATGAAGCCCCTTGAAGAGGTGGGAGCGCGTCAGGGGTGACTCGAGCCGAGGGCAGAGACCATTTTCAGCTTTGGACTCTTGTCACAGTCACACCACAGCCGGCACTGTGTGGTCCACACAGCATCAAACTCTTTAGTTTGACAATGGAGGTAGAAAAAGGGAACCACTCAAGACTGGTGTTGCTCATGGTGGATCTCCTTCCACGAGACAGGAACTCCATGGAGGAGCAAGCTAGCTCAAAACTGTGTTATATCCATCTTTTCCAATCATTTTAGTCCTTAAAGTCAGCTGCGTGAGGTTTTTCTCGCTGAAACTAAAAACCTTGTAGAGTTATTCCCTCCTTCGGACCTTTCGTTGGTGCGTGTTCGGTGAAAGAACCCTGGACGTGAGCCGATGCGTCCGCCAACGCCAGGTGAAGCTAATCGCTGTGGTCAGGCCGAGGCCGACGGAAAAGTGTGCGAAATCCGCCGGAAAATAGACGGGGCCTGCTTGTTGCCATGGGAACCTCAGGGAAACAGTGACAGATCTCGCTCTCTTTTCTAAAGGCATTTCCTTAAAGCTCAGAGAGGTTTGTAGAGGGAAGAGAGACGACTTGCAGAGAGGTGCTACGGGGGATGGAAGTCTGTTTTTAGGTCCGTCGCTCTCAGTAATTCACAGTCTGTCAAATCAACGACATGCTGCCGGTCGCCATGAGCACGCCACGCGGAGACACGCTCACTTTGACCATCAAAAAGACATCGGGGGGGAAAGATGCTGGTTGTAACTTCAAAGCACATTGATCCAGGGATCAGTGTGTTCTGATCCAAAGGTTTTCACTGACATTGCATCAGTTCGCTCTCTGATGTGAAAGGGTTTGTTGGCAGTAATTAAACAACAAGGACCTGTCTCTGAATACCTGCCTGGCACAACTGCTTTTTGAATAAGTCTGTTTTCAGCCTTTTGACAACAAGTTGTGATGCTCTCAGCCTGTTTTTTGTCAAATTTTAGCAACGGGGAGCAAAAACTGTCATCTGCTGTTTGGGGACAATCCAACCTGCACGTGTGGATTCTGTGGGAGACACGGAGCCGAGTGACGAATGAAACCAACAGTTTTGGGGCTCAGATGGCAAATTAGCAGCAAACTGATCAAACAAGGAAGAAACAGTTCTTGTCATGATTAAAACACATGACAGATTCAGCTGAGGCAAACTCAGGAGCTGATATCAGAAATTTTATCCACTTTTTAGCAAGTAAAACTTCAAAAGAAATGAAGTATTCAGGAAATCAACATTCTCTGAAGTGTTCCATGTTCTTGAATTCTTCTGAGGCTTTTTTTTTAATGTCTGTAATCCAAAGAACCCAAAGTACCGGTACAGAACCAACATCCCAATCACAAAGACCTTTGACTTTCTGAAAGTTCTTGACTTCAAGAAGAGGAAGCAGTTCCTGCATCTTTTTTTACGGTTTGTTCGCTGAACTCCGCCAAACTCGCAGCAAGGATATTTGTTTTCATGCAAAAATGAGTGAAAAATGAGCATCATTATAATGTATCATTAATGAAACTTACGTTAATATTTAAGGATTAAACTGCTGCACAAGATGCAGAAATTTCATGCTTGTGCTGTGACCTTCCCGCCCGCACGCACGCTCGTGAACCTCTCCTCAACTCTAATTTCACCCACATTACAGTGAAGCCAAACACTCATGGACACTCCCACTTATACTGACTCACAAAAGCAATAATTGTCAAAGTAAAAGCAATTCGCAGTTTGCCCCTCCTGGATTCCATAAAGTCTCTTTTTATGGTTTTACTTTTCTGATCAGTGAATCTAATTTTGACAACGTCACAGCAGACAAAGCGTTGACCACCCCCCCGCCAGACTCCAGATTAGCAACCACTCCCCCACCTAATACATCCAACAGTGTGAACTTGTATGACGTTGTTGTCTTCAGTGTAGTTTCAGCGTCACAGTACAACTCAGACAGTCGTCTGCCCTCTGTGACACCGCCGTCCCCCCCCCCCCCTGTTTGTCTGTTCCTCAGGGATAACCACAGTTCTGACCATGACGACTCTCAGCACGCTGGCCAGGACCTCGCTGCCCCGGGTGTCCTACGTCACCGCCATGGATCTCTTCGTCACCGTCTGCTTCCTGTTTGTATTCGCCGCGCTGATGGAGTACGCCACATTGAACTACTACTCGTACAGCCTGCGGCGCCCCAGCTACATGCAGGCGAAACGATCGGTGAGTTGGTCCCCGGCGTGACAGCCAACATCTCTCATCCTTTTGTTGTCAGCGTTCAGAAGTCGCTTCCATGTGCTCCGTGTTCCCAGAGGTACTCGGTCCTGGACGTGAGGCCGCCCCCGCACACCGTCATCACGCTCAACAACTCCATGTACTGGCACGACTTCGAGGACGCGTGCGTCTACGAGTGTCTGGACGGCAAAGACTGCCAGAGCTTCTTCTGCTGCTTCGAGGAGTGCAAGGACGGCGCCTGGAGGAAAGGACGCGTCCACATAGACCTGCTGGAACTGGACTCCTACTCGCGCGTCTTCTTCCCCACCTCCTTCCTGCTCTTCAACGTGGTCTACTGGGTGGGCTATCTCTACCTTTAGCACAGCGCTGGGCAGGGATGGAGGAGGCGCGGCTTGACTCGGCCGAGCTTGTCGTGTGACAAAAAGGTGACGCCGATGGGACTCCAGTTACCTTGAGATTAAAAGAACAACAAGTAAAGAAAACTGTCAAAGAGACGGTGTTTGTCCGCATCTGCGGCAGAGTCCCGCTTCGTTGACTTCAGGTATGAGAACGCAACACGATGCTGGTTCCCTGGCCGGTGGTGACATACGCACGGGGAAGTCGGGACGGGGCTGGCGGGGACCCGAAGACAGAGGGGAAGATGGGAGATGCTGCTCCCCCCCCCGCCCGGACAGCTCAGACAGGAGGGTCGCCTGGTGTTGTAGGGAACGCTGCTATCCAGCCATCAGTCAAATCCAGTTGATGACAACCCAAGGACATTCAAACCATTCATAGTGCCTTCCTCTGGAGGGGTAGATACGATCTGTGACAATAATCAGGGAATAAAGAATCATTTCGAGAGTAAAAAAACAAAAAACAAACCAACACAGAAGAGCCTGGCTTTGACTGATTACGGCTGTTCTCATTTTGAGCTTTGGATTACGTTCATAAAACAACTGTTTGTTGGTGACAAACCACACAAAACATTTGATTCTCATCTTGGCTTTGGGACTTTCAGCAGGATTCATCAGCCGTCTCTTACAGTCCTGTTAGAGACCGACATGGTGTCATGAGCAGACTGGCGAGAAACGGAGGATTTAAGCTGGAGCTTCGTGCTGAAGTGTGAAACGACGTGAAAGTTCAACCATTTTTGTTTTTTTTGTTTTTCCATAGAGGCAAAACTCACTTTGAAGGTGAAATTGATAGAATCTAAACCTTGATGAATCATGAACCCTTTTCCACTTTGCCTCTATTGAAAAAGCAAGACAACTCATGTGCATATTCAGTGTTTAAGATGCTTCTGGTAGAATAGCATCAATATATTTAAATTCACATCTATGGTTCTTATAATCTCTTGGTAATACAGTGAGTTGCTTTTCTTTGAGGTGGCGTTGCTCCCATTCAGGATGCTGAATGTGATCCTAACATCAGCAGCTCGTGAGCTCAAACCAAAAGAAGTTTTAACATTTAACTGGAACGTCTTCTGAATTGTCTTATTTAGCGTATCGTGGGAATTTGCCCTCTTTTCGAAATCCTGATGTGAGTGCGGAGGAGTTCATGCATTCTGTTAAGCAGCAATGTCCCTTCAATCAATAATTGTTTCATGTTTTAAACCAAAAACTATAGCAGAGAGTGAAACGTGTGTGTTTTGCAGACAGTTGTAAATTGATATACAGCACTCGCCTCTGCTGTGCCTACTTTTTTTGTTTAGGTGGAGAATCACAACTATTTCTCACTAATACGCAAGTTGTTCAGTTTGGATTGTATCGACACAACGAGTCGGACAAAGTCGGGTTAAATATGACCACCTTTTGCTTTTGCATTCATTGTTTTACACTTTTTAAATGTCCTCTTGTATAATATAGTGTAATCCAGCATCTCCTGTTAAACTCAGATCTTATTTCAGATTTTTACAAGTCGTCCATCATCAAAAATGTGCAAAAGGAAGCTGAATCGAACTCTTGTGGCTTGGAGGACTTGCCGAACTCTCTCCGTCTTTCAGCTGTGACTGTTTCCCTTTGATGAATTCAGTGTTCATAGAGGCTCCCAACATTGCGTGTCTTAGGTTAACTATACTTTTTAGATGGCGGACACGATGGAGCACTCTGTCATAGCCGCCCCCAGCTGCACTGTCACAGATTTGGGGTTCCTCAGAGATGAAGCACCCGCATGGCGGAAGCAGCCGTGCTCATAATTCAGAGGTTATGTTTTTTTTCTGGATGTTGCAAGGATTCGCACCGTGTTCTGGCACCACACGGCAGGTCAGTGGTTCTGGACGACGCAGACACACTCGAGCGGACCGGTGTGAGTAGTCGTGTGTACTTTTTTCTTTGGCTTGAACACGAGACCCTCGTCCTCGGACGCTGGTTGTTTGCAGCCTTTTTTTTTGATTTTCCCTGTGTCGAGATGTGGCATTAGCAGCCTGTTGCCTTAGTGTAGCCCACCCAGAGCTGAGACGAACACCAGAAACACACATTTTACCTCTGATGATAACCTCATGTGAGGGACCGACCTCGCGTGGCGCAGGCCCATCCTTCGCCTCGGGCCGGTGTGCTGGTGTGGAACTTTTTGTACCCCTTACTTTGGTCTTATAATTGCTGTGTATGTGCCAAATATTTCACATATGTGCCCTGCCAGTTTATGATTTCAGGCCTTTGTGACCAACCTTCAAATGTCTCTATAATGTACATTTGAATATTGTCACGTAGTGTCACGGTGTGTCTGTGTGGACGTGTCGGCGCCAGGTGGTGGAAACTTTCGGAGGAAGACTTGCAGCAAACGACGGTGACTTTTGAATAGCTGCATATTCAGAAAGTCCCGGCCACTCTGCTGCGCTCACACCGTGGCGGTGCTCAGCCGGCGTGGAGCCGAGGGTCAGTGTTTCCAACAGCAGCCGTCTCCGCCAGCAGCCTCGGGTGCGGGGTGCTGGCGTGTCTGCGGACAGGCTGGATCGCAGCTTCCCCGCGTTGCGTCATCGCGTCTCGCCCATCCGTTACAGTTCAACATGCTTTCAGATCGATACGGCGTCTAAAGTGCCACACGTGGCCTTTACGGGACCACTGCGTGAACGCAAGGCCATACTTTTTTCCTCGCACGTCCAACGAGCCGCGTCTAACTCCCTTCTGCTGATAGACGAAGGGCGATGCAATAAGGTTGTTGTTTTTTTTTCCCTGAGTGGTGCTACAATTAATAACTGTTCTGTCAGTCACCATTACCGTGATCTCAGTGTGCGTACTGTGTGCAACGTGCTGACATGGAAGGCAGGCGTGTGACGGGGATCTCAGGCTGGTTCACTCCTCAAAGGGAGCTGCACCTGTTTGGAAGGCTTTTTTTGCATCTTGTACCGTCAACAAAACGGAGGCTCGTCTCTCTCTGTATCATCAGGCAATACGACCCACAGCGCAGCAGCAATGAAGGTCATTTTAAAAAAAAAAAAGCCGGCGAGCCGTAACATCAGGCTTCGGAGGGATGAAGTCCATGTCTGGACGATAGGAAGTCAGTTGCACTCACGCACAAAAACGTCCTCGTCGACACAGAAGTGACTTTGAGGGTGAAAAAAAATGGATGTTGTGGTTTTGCCTTTTCCACCAGACCCAAATGTGAGCGGTGCTGCTGATGGCAGCGCACACTCGAAGGGCTGGTTCATGGATTAAACCTGTTTCTTCTCAACATATCATAAGTTGCCTGTTTTTTCATGAAGTGTTTTTGTTTCTTTTGTGTAAATAGATGGGTTTATGATCTTACACATGTCGACTTGTTCGGTCACGTTATCGCCATCCGTTGAGGCTGCATCTCCATGGAGACAGACGCGGGAGTTGCCACAGAAGACGGCCTCTTAGGAAACTGAAAATAAACCTTTTTGAGAAGAGTCTGTAGTTTAACGCCCGCGCCTCCATTTCTGCCCGTGTGCTCCTCCGTCGGTTTCGGTTGTGTGTTTACATATGTGTGTGACACATTTCCTGGGGCCAGCTTTCCCGGAAATATTAAAAACAGAGCCCTGATAAAAATGTTTTTGACTTCAAAACAGTTTTCAGTGATTTGTTTCTATCTATCAATCCCAGGGGACTTTTATTATCAGGAACCAAGTGTTTTCTATGGAGATTCTAGTTACTTAGAAGTGGGACAAAGAGAAAAAGTCTGTAAAAAGAAAAAAAAATGTCTCTAAAAGTACCAATCTTGAACTTCATTATTTTGAAATTTCCCCTCGAGGCTTTGAAGCCGATGCAATAATGAGAGGAGGACGAGCCAATTCATCCAAGTTCCTTCTGTTCCCGGTTAGACCAAAGGTGGTCTCTCATATTCCCCCAGTAGCAGGTGCAACGCAGGTCACTGTGTGTGGAAGCGACGCTAAAAGGAGACGGTTTGGAAAAACAAGCGTCTGAACTCCTTTCATGAAGTTCTTTACCATGGGGGGTTCCTGCAGACAGCGTCGATGGTGTCTCTGCGACTTTCAGAGTCACTGTCAGTCACTGTCTCCGTGATGACACACCGCTTTTTTATCATAAGTGTGAAAAAAAACAGAAAAACAGAAGATCACATTAGAACACTCCTCCAGGCAGAAGCGGTGAAGAACCCGGCTGTGCATGGCGTCTCGTCTCCTCCGTCCGCAGTGAGCAGGACTGAGATGGACGAGGAGCTTTCAGGGCAGTGAGCTGGTGACAGACGTGAACTGTTTTCTGGACAGAATTCGGTCTCTGGTGTAGATTTGGTGATTTAAGGTGCTATAAACTCCGAACCACATTCAGTGAATTCATTGTGAGGAAGAAACACCAGAGACTTTTTCTGTTGCAGTTTATTCTTTGAGAGCTGAAATCATGTTGAGAAAAGGGGGGGGCTAAAAAAAGTTTGTGAGTCTTCAGTGGTGTGTTGTGAAGTGTGTGTGTGAGTGAGATGGTTTGACATTTTTGTTTTCTTCGATTATTTGTGGAAGAATTTGCACCAAATGCAAACTTCTGATTTGCTGATTCCTCCTCTACTATCCTGTATTCTGGCCCACTTTTCTCACCGTACACAGATCACCAGGCGCATGTCCTGCTTCGTGTCATCTTATTCGTTGCTCCGGACTAACGTGCACTCATTCACCATGTCACTAAACTGTTCACTCAAGTGAAAGGCTTTGGGATTGTTCTCCTCAGCCAGTCTGCCGGCGTTCCGTTAACCGGGAGTGTTTCGATGGTTCCTCTCTGAAATCAGTCCATTGTTTCCCACCCTGAGGCTATTTTCATACCTGACCTGCTTCCTTTTTATATCTGAAGTGTGCATCACTACCAAGGACCAGAAGGTATGAAATAAAGTTTCCTTTCCCATAAATGTAAATCATCCTTGTTGCTTCTCATTTTTGTCTCGCACTGGTCCGACCTGCATGGTCGACAGTCTCCATGTTTGCTGCTATTGAAGGTTTTCATCCACATGCTGGGAGGCTTCTTTCATTTACAGCAGACATCAGCCACTTCGCTACACGGCAGGAACCTTCAACTGTACACAACAAGCTGGACCACATATATCTCACCACAGGACTTCGACAGATGGACCAATCAGGACAGGGAATCGAACTACAAACCAAGTGCAGTTGATGGAGATTTTTCATGTCGGGGTACAGATTTGCTTTTTCTTGCCATCCCGTGACTCACAACAACAGCAGGCTGATCAGCGATCAGGAGGTGCGACTGCAGCTTTCCTGGTCTGCAGGGTGATTCAGAAAAACCTGCGGCTGCACACTCGGTAAACACGTCCCTCTCAGAGCTTCAGGCGGGAAACTCAGTGAAAGATGGGCGTCAGTCTCCTCCGTGGATCCGCCCCGCCTCGTCTTGTCTGTCTTCAAGTCGACAGTTGCCACGGTAACACGGTCATAATTCAGACTCATCGAAAGATGATGATGGAGGGTTTGAGCAATTGTCCTTTTCACATTTTTTCTTTGGCACATTTAATATCATAGAATTTCCTTTTCATTCACACACACAAACCC
>JAUESE010000062.1:2174134-2184977 GCA_032274725.1 Malacoctenus triangulatus
TCGGCGCGGTTCTCCAGGGTGATGTGGGAGTACTTGGAGCTGAGCTGGATGTCCTGGCCGCTGGCGTTGGGCACGGTGAAGGGGAGCGTCATGGCCTCGAACTCCTCCGCCGTGGCCTCGTTGTCCCGGATGTACATCAGCCCGGGAATAAAGTCCTTATCAACCTGAGAGGGAGGCAGAGAGTCAGCGGTGGTCACCTCTTCCTGTATCCATCCACTCACTGTCACACGATCATTTACGAGGGGGGAGGGCGGGGATTCACACTTTATCTAGCTGTGTTTCTAATCGTGTGTTCGTGACAGCCTCATGCCCGGCACACAGTTCCCGCGAACTCCACCGTGATGCGCTCTTCCAAGAGTCTTGTGCTGAATCCGTTTCCCATCTAACCTTTCTAACATCTCAGGGGCAAAAAAGCAGGAAACAAAAGAAGCTCTATGGAGAAAAAAAAGGGCCTTTTTTATTTCCAAGCCCAAACATTCTCCCAAAGACGTTTCAGGAGCTCATGATCAGAGCGTGAGGGAGGGCAGCAGCAGACCTCCTCAGACAATTGATGAGGTTGTAGCTCCACTGCTGCGATCGCCAGGAGGGATACAGTTCCCGGCTACTACGACGAACAGGTACGGCGTCAGTTTTCAGAGAAAAATAAGAATGTGTGAGAGCCTATTGTATCATTAGAGAGCTGTGAGCTGATGGGCTTAGGTTCTAATCTGAGGAGGAATGTATAGGACAGGGCAGCGGGTTGGAAGGCAGATCATGAGGGAGGTAGGTGTTATATAATATGTGACACAAGGGAGGGTGGGGATGGTAGGGGGGGGCAATCAGAGCTGCTGTGGGCCAGCAAAGTGATCTAAAAATGTACAACACCAGGGTGGCTACGCCTCCAAACAGTCACTGGATGAACATCATCTTTAGGACGTCCGTCTGTCCCCAAAACGCTAAAGTTGTTAAACCTTCTGAGTAAAACGAGTGATCACGAGGAAGTTCAGAAGATCATTAGCATAACTAATTGGACTTCACACTCTTAAAAAAGCTCCTTTAAAATGTCAGAGATAAAACTTCTTTGTCCGTCTTCAGATAATGGTGAAATTTAAAAACACAACATGACACAAAACTATGTTTTAAAGTCTTTTCGGGACAGAAACTGCAGAGGGAGTGAAGGAAAGTAAGACGTCACGTGATTGAGATGAGCGACGGTCTTAAATTTCAGCCTGAGCAGGAAAGACCACAGATCCAAGTGTCACTATTTTCAGGTCGACTTTGGACTGATTTGAAGACTAGAAACTCGCAAAGTGTTTTTAAATGCATGATTTATAGATTTACATGTAGAATAAAGCCAAACCCTCGCTGGATTGTCCATAAATCACTATTTTCAATTTAGTTTCAATTTTCAGCTTTAATTTTTGTTTGAACCAGGACTTCTCAACACGAAGCTAATGTGATTTGGCACTCACAACCTTGTTCCTTTTTTGCGATCCTTCATCACAACTTCCTTTGTCTGTTTGTTGGTCAACAACGAGAGCTCGATTGAAAATCATGGACAGACAGATCGTCCAATCAGCTGCCAGTGAACAAGGAACAGCTCTCGGTAACAAAACAAACAAACAAACAAAATCTTCTGTCGTAATACGATCTGTTATCACTCTAATTGCACAAGAGAATGATTGTGTTTATATGACGGCTCCTGATGTGAAGCGAGGAGTTTGAAGCGTTCGCTCGCTTTTTCACGCTGCCTCAATCAGCCTCGCGCCTCAATCTCTGGAAAAGCCCTTCTGTGCAGCTCCAGGGCTGAGAAAAAGCCCCCGGCGTGCCGTGTTCCTACCTCACTGAGGTCGGCGATGGTCAGGTTCATGCCTGCCAGCTGCTTCCACACGGGCTCGGCCAGATTCAGGCTGAGGGGGCTTCCGGTCCTGATTGCGATTCCGAGCAGCACTCCTGCAGAAGCAGCAAATGCGTCAAACCAAGACAACCATCCGTCACTGTGTTGTTGGAAAATGCAACCAAAAAAAAAAATAATCTAATTGAAACAAATGCTCAGCAGCTCAGGTCATTTGTTTTATCAGTCAAAATGCACTCTGACTTTTTATTTTTTTTGGAACTCTGAAAATAAAAAACATGAACCCGGTCTTTGTTTATCTGGGATTAACACGGCAGACCTGACTGGGAGATTAACTGGCTTATACCTAGGAAGCGGAACATGCTCATGTGAAGTGGGGACTTGGCTGCGGGGTTGAGCAGGAAACAGTCCCTGTTGGCTCCCGACTCGTCGCGGCCGTTCGGGGTGACGATGAGCAGCGGCGTCAGCGCGTTCTGCAGCTCCTCGCACATCTCGGCGATGGACTCGCTGTAGCCTCCGCCGCAGTCGTCCACGGACTCGCCTGGGAACGTGCGAGGGAGATTCCGCTCAAACCTTATTTCCAGCCATTCGTCAGACGGAGGGGGCGGCGTGCTGGGCCCGTCAAACACCTACCCACAAACTTGACCTTCCACACACGGTGGGGGAGCAACAGGCTGTCTGGACTGAATGAACTCATCTTGGCACACATCTGGCCAAACACCGATTTGGTTCCATCCGGACCTGCCAGGCCCCCTTTGCTGCGGGAACGCTTCACCTGCAGGCCGAGAACAGAAAAAAAAAAAAGGAGAGATTATGCTTTGATTTGTTCCTGTTCACTGTTTCCTGTCAGGACAGAGAGAGGAAGTACTGATGCACATGAACGGCTGGATCTGGCAACACTCCCTCCCGCCAAAGTCGGGACCCAGGGGCTGCATTGCATGGCGTGTGTGTGTGTGTGTGTGTGTGTGTGTGTGTGTGTGGGGGGGGGGGCGGCGGTGGCCCGGTCCAAGACTCGTCAGAGTCAAAACCGAACTCCCCACCGCTGTTCACACAGCACGAACGAAATCCCCTTATGAAAGACATCACATGTAAAGCTCAGGAGTCAGTCTGGAACAGAGCCTCGGTCAGAGCCGGGGGGGGGAACACAGCAAGAAGGGGGAGCGGGGCAGAGAGTCAAGATAATTGACCAAGTGATCAGGCAGCAGGAAAGGGAGGGGCACTAAAACTCACACTGAGACGTACTGCAGAACAACAACAGAGAAAGACACATTGTACCAACAATATCAGATCATAACACTGAGTGACAAACAGTTGGCTGGGGTTTTTTTTTGCATCAGCTTCTCAGAGTTTAAACCTGAGTCCTGTGGTGTGTTGAGGGGCTCTGACCTGATATCCCACCAAGCAGGACTAAGCTAACTGACATTAAGGAGTGAAAAAGGAAGTCCTTCATAGGAGAAAAAATGAAGCTAAAGAACATCAGACATTATTTGAAAAAACAGTTCTGGACACGTTTCCTACCGACTGCCTCAATGTGTCACTCAAACTGTTGAAAAACAGTCTCAATCTGCCTGTAAATAATCAAGCTAATTTGCAACATACTTCACAATTTGGCGAACATTAATAATCTTCATTCCTGGATGAGACCAGCTGTCTGCACTCCAAGGAAGTAAATCGAGGAGGGCAGCAAAAAAACAGCAAACTGACCAGATGGAGAAACGATTTGTATTAAACGAAAAAGGGAGTTTTGCAAGTGATCAGTTAAGACCTTTCTTAACCACCTGGTGAGCAAACTTGAGAAGTTTGAATGCGTTTGACTGTACCTGGATCCTGTTGAGCTCCACCACGGGGCCGTGCTGCCGGTCCCTCACCATCGTGGCCTGGACCACCTTCCTGAAAGCTGCTTCCTGCTCGCAGTCGCAAACAAACAAACGCCAGGTCAAACCAATTCATTCTTAAAGGTTTCTGTGTCCTTCCTGCTGTTTGTGATTTCTACACCGTCCCACCTTGCCCTGGGAGATGAGGATGCCCCTGAGCGTGTCGAAGCCCACTGAGGGCCCGTGGCCCGTCTGCCCCAGCCGACCCTCCAGGTCAAACATGGGGATGCAGGGGCAGAACAACTCGGAGATGTGATGCAGCAGCAGCAGCCTGTTCCTCAGGGCCATGATGGGGATCTCCTGAAGGTGGTTGTACTCCATGGGAACCTTGAACGCACCACACAGACACGAATCAGCATCCTTCGACCTCTTACTGTGAAAAGCACTCAAAGCTCTGAGAACACGTGTTGCTGGTGGCTGAAACACTTTACTGCCATCTACTGGTAGCTGTGGATTATCTCCACTTGAGCGAGTCTAATACCTGCGCCGGCAGTTTCCCAGCATTAGTGGGCTTGCTGGTGGACCAGGCCAGAGTGTGAGCTGAGCCACAGGCCACCCTGTTGATTTTCTTGCCCTGCAGCGCCGCCACCAGCCGCGGCCTTTGGATGGCGTTGGTGGTCCCGTCTCCGAGTTGGCCCTCGTCGTTGTCCCCCCATGTGTACACTTCTCCTGAGCCAAACACAACAGCAAAGCTTTCTGTGGAGCTGCGGTCCGACCCGACAGGACTGTCGGCTTAAAACGATAACTGCCGGGGAGGACGGACGGGACAGACGTCTGCGTTTGAAGGTTTTTATCTTACCATCCTCTGTGCAGCACACGCAGTGCAGCGACCCCGTGGCGATGGCGATGACCTTTTTCCCCTGCAGCCCTTGGACCTGTCTGGGTCGTCGCACGTGGTCGTCGGAACCGTGACCCAGACGGTGGTAGTCCCCTTTACCCCTGTAAGACAACAACGCATTCACACGAATGGACTATTTCCAATGAACAGTGAGGCGTCTCCCTCTGCAACACATACATACCATGTGTATACTGCCCCAGATTTAGTGAGAGCCACAGAGAACTGAGAGCCACACTCCACTTTCACCACCCCGAGGCCGGTCAGAGAGTCGATCTGAAGCCAGGGAGAGAGAGAGACATTCAGACTAATGCTCAACACAGCAAAGCGGTGAAAATGAATGACACTAAAGAGACTCCTGAATTCAAACAAGAGCTAAAAGACTCTTTATCAGCATCCATGCAGAAAAGTGCCAAAAAAATGTGGATAATCACTTCGTTTTAAACTCAGTGTTTATGTTTCATGGTGTTTAATCTCTCATTAGGGCCTGAGGTGGGTCCCAGGCTGTGCCTGGTGTCCTTGAGGGGTGAGGGGGGTGGGAGTGGGGTGGGGGTCAGGGACACTGGCTCTTTCACTGATCTAACAAACTATTAAGCTGTCTTCAGATCCTAATCTCACTCCAGACAGGAACAGACTTTAGATAGCATGACTTTCTCTTATATCTGATTCCTGAGTTGCATCAAAGCTATACGAGCTGGTCAAGCAACCGATTAAAATGCAATAAAATATGAAAAGCCACAAGAAAGAACTGAGAGGGAGTAAACATTTCACATCTAAAGCCCATAAGAGTGAAATTCAGTTTAAATTGGATCCAAAAATAGAAAGTAATGTTTAACCATAGAATGCAATATCCAACATGACTTGAAGTGGATTTACAATGCATGGTGGTAAAGTCCTGAAGTTTTACGGAGAATTTGTGATAGAAAAACTCAGGAAAAAACACTGTACCATCAGGCGGTGCCTCTGCTGTCCTCCAGCACACACCGCCGTGTAATCCGTCTTACCTTCATGGGGATTTTGCAGCCGTCACTGCCTCCCCGGCCCAATTTGCCGTAGTCCCCATCCCCCCAGGACCAGACCATGTCATCATCGGTCAGACACAGTGTCTGGGCGTCGCCGCTGCCGCAGGCCACGTCGATGACCCTGTGACCCTGCAGTGCATCCACCTAGATAAACCCAAAACACACACACGCTCGTTTTCATGTTGGCCGCGGCAGACCCTGGGAGCTGCGAGAAACCCGAGCCCGAGTGATCACGCACCAGCTTGGGCTTAAGCTGGTCCTCGCTGTCGCCGTGGCCCAGTCTTCCGTAGCGACCCTTGCCCCAGGTGAAGAGCTCTCCGCTGGCAGTGATGCAGGCGCTGTGCGCTCCTCCGGCAGCGATATCCACCACCTCCACCCCCCTCAGGGACTCGATGACACGGGGACGGTCGCAGGGGCTGAAGTCAAGGAGGGTCAGTGACTGAGAAAACCTTCCTTTATCAAACAGCCTCAGTTCTTATCTCCCACTTTGGCAGAAGTTGGTGCTGACACTATGGCTGCTATAAACTGTAAATTAAAGGTGAGAGTGTCTTTTCGTGACGTTGCTCTAACCTTCTGTTGCCGTGGCCAAGTTTCCCATCCTCTGCCTCTCCCCATGAGTAGACTTCTCCCTCGGAGGACAGCGCCAAGCAGTGCTTCCCTCCCGAGTTCACGGCCACCTTCCTGATGAAGACGTGTTGGATGGACTCCAGCAAAGTGGGCGTGGACACAGACTCCGTGCCACCAATGCCTAATCTGCCTCCTGCTCCGTATCCTGTGGCGTACAGCTGAAGTAGCAAAGGAGAAACATTTTAGCGTTAGGGTTGTGTCGAAAAAAAAAAAAAGTGGAGTCCAAAGAAATGAGGTTTTGTTTGATTGAAGCAAACTGCTGACACCTTTCCATCCGCCGTGACAGCAAACAGAGTCTGCTCCCCTCCGATAAGCTGCACCGGCCGCAGCGTGGCCAGGGCTTCAGTGGGCGTCGGCACTTTGACCTTTGCCCCCTCGATGCCCCCCAACTGCCCTCTGTGGTTGTGACCCCAGCCGTAAATGGTGCCGCTCCCGCCGGCGGACAGCGTCCAGTCGTCGGGGCGCCGGTTCATCCACTGCACCAGCTGCTCGTCGTGCTCGCGCTTGAACAAGTCGTGGCTCTCGTGCAGTCCGTTCATGCTCTCGTGATCCGCCATCAGCTCTCGGATCTTCTTCGTAACCTGTGGAAGGGGTGGGGAAAGAAAGAAACTGGGTTATGGACTTTTTTTGGGGAGGTTGAAAAGTGCTGAAGTGAAAGTGAAGCCTGGCAAAAGTGATGCTGCCTGGCACGAGTACCTCATCCAGGAAGGGCCTTGGCAGAGAGCTCCTCTTATCTAGAGCCACAGCCACTCTGGAGGCGGTGCAGTAGCGACGGAACCAGGCCCACTTGTGGGTCTCAGCACAGCAGGGTAAAGTATCGAGCTCCAGGTCACAAGCTAGAGCAACTAAGACCTGGACGGAAATATTAAGTTAGTTTTCTGGGAGGAAAATCTTGAAATCTCAAAACACTATCAAAGCAGCAGAGTCTTGATGGTTGCAGAGAGCGCTACCTTGAAAAATGGACTATGAAGCAGCTGCTTTCCTCCCCTGACGATTGGATCCTCGTACTCATACTGTCTCTGCAGAGCCTCCGGTAGCCCCTTCACAAGAGCAGCCAGCGCACTGCCTGTAAAACTCTGGAAACACAAAAATAAAATTTTCGTTAGCAAAAATAAAAAAACAACACTTTGTTCTTCTCAACCTCTGCCAATCAGGGATGTTAACATTTGTCTCTGAATTCAGGCCTAATATCTGGATCAGTTAGAGCTGCTAATAAATCAAATATAAACCATTTTCCTGTAGTTGTTGCAGTTTCTCTGAATTTCTGAATTAAACACAACTTAAACACAGAAGCAGTAAAAGTGCATTGGAGACGAATCATTTACCTTTGAATCATGTGTGAACCCAAAGACTAATCCATAGGGATCAAAGATCAACTGATCCGTTACAACACTGGACTCAACCCCATAAATCTTCATGTTACATACAAACACATATTTCACCTAAGCTACTTTGCAAGACAAGTAATAGTCTGTACCACACTGTACTCACCATGGAGCGAGCCTCGCCCTCAGTGTCCCCCAGCAGCCGGTTGATGTTGATGGACTGACCGTATTCAGTGGTCAGAAGCTTCCGTAGCCTCTGCAGCGCCCACATCCTGTGTCCCGCAGCTACACAAAGTCAAACAGTGATTCAATTCAGTGTGATCAAACATTTGAATATTTGAGTGCAGAAAATTCTGTAATTCTTCTCATTCTGGTCTGCTTCAGTTTTACCGAGAGCACTGAGCTGGGCGCAGGCAGCAAGGGAGGCGGCAAGACGGGGCACGATGCTCCTGTTGGACGCAAAGTTGAGCCGGAAGTCCAAGAGACACGTGACCAAGTCCATGGAGGGGCAGGACAAGATGCAGCGATCAGACAGCAAGTCTTTGGGACCTGAGGAAAACAAACAAAGTCAGTATGACGGGCAAAGCGTTTATCGACGCATGTTTTGTTGCATGCGTCTCTCGTGGCTCACCTGCTGCAGGCATGATGGGGTAGACAGTGAAGCGCCAGCCCCAGCCATTCACCGAGCCGTCGCTGGTGAACTTCCATTTCAGCTCATCTCCGGGGATCCGCAGCTCACTGGACCAGTCGGACCATTCACGGCCTGAACACACACGCACAGACAGACCCCAGTAGCATTAGTTTTCTCCTCCCCTGGCATCACTTTTATTTCACATCAACGTCCTTCCCTCGTTCACCTGATCTGACAGAGACGATCCTGTTGGCTCCGTCCATGATTGTGAGCGGGTCGTGGCGTCTCTCAGTCGAACACTGCCTGTCAAACTCTATCCTCAGACCCTCAGCGCCTGCAGAAAGAAGTCGGAGTCGTGTCCTGCATCGAGGCGTGATCAAACGAGGTTCAGTATGACCCAAAGGATCAACCCTGTTCCTCACCTGGGATCTTTACAGTGCCGCTGGTAGATGTGTCATCTGTGTACGGATGGCTGCTCTCCACAACGACTGGCTGGGACGACAGTCGGCCACTTTGGGAGTCTGTTGCAACGTCCTCCAATTCAGTGACGCACAACTCCAACAGCATATCTGCAACCTGCACAACAAGGATGCTTGAAAATGTACAGCACTGAATGGACGAAAGCTCTCATGTGTCTGCAAGTAAAGGTTTGCCCAAAGAACTGTGACAAAAACAGACAAGTTCAGGACAGGTTGCAACGTTTTACCTGTGGATAAGCTGTCCCCATGCCAGAGAGCACAGCAGACAGCACCTCTTTGCCTTTCTCCCCAGAACGGCAGGACACCGCCAGCTTGAGCAGATCCACCATCACTCGCGTGTCGTCGGGAATGAGGAGGCTGGTGAACTCGTCCAGATACTGAGGTTCTGGACCAACCACTTTACTCTGGTTCTCAGAGTCCTGCAGAGTGCCACGAAATACAAACTGATGTCAAATACCGACAGCATCCGTTACGAAATATTGCCTGTAGACCACTCACAGGAAAAAAGACTGCATGTGCACAAATCTGGGAGTAACATTATCACATGCGCCTTGCTTGGCATTGGCATCACTCACCTCCTTTGTCTTTGTCATGGTCTCCGCTATGATGCTGGCTGCTCCGGGGTCGTCGGTAACGGGGATGAAAGGGCGAGCGGAGGCTCCACAGGCAGATGGGGTCACAGCTGACGATGGGGTGACGGCATCTTCTGATGACGGAGCCTGTTTATGCACAAGAGCATTCAGTTTTCAGAACAAATCCATCCACTGCAAAAGTACAGTTGTCCTCTTTGTGTGTCAGGGTTTGTTTTTTATTTACATGTGGTTGAGAATTGATTGTATGTAAGGTGGAGATGCTTCTTGGTTCAGAGGAAATCTTGGACCAAATCAAGTTCCCAAAACTTAGTTGAAGTTTAAAAAAAATGCACGTCCTGAGAGAAAGTATTGGTTATTCGACCTAAATACAGTTTGCTAGTGGTTGCATCTCGACAACATGTAATCCAGAATAAAAATGCACACTGCACGGCAACTATATCAGCAAAAAATACAGTTGAGGCTGCACATAATGAGAAAAAAAAATGGAAAAAAACATGAGGGAATGTTCACAGTAATGTTTATTAAATCCCTGAGTTTGCAGATCAGATCTGATGCTTTAACTTAAAGCTCGTGCACATCAGCAAAGGTGTGGAGACTTTTCCTGACCTCTCCCTTCTTGTCCTGCCAAGGATTTGGGCTGACCCGATCTTCAGCCTCAGGGGGGATGGGAGGACCTTCATCATCGCTCACAGTCGATGAAGATGAGGAGTCTGATGGTGGAACAGGTGAGCTGGAAGGACACTCTGCTGGCAGGATCATGCTGGCTGGCATCAGTGCACCGACCACAGCATCCCTAGGGGGGGGGGCACATATCACATCCCGTCAACAGCAATTCTGGCTAATGATGTTCAACAGAGTCGGTCGTAAAAAATGAAGCTTTCAGAGGTCAAACACATTCAACACTATCATCTCGTCGTGATTAAAATTCCGGCCTGAGCAAGAGGTTGATAAAGTTTGTTTATGCAGTGATTAGTGATCCAGAGCAGAGGAGACGGTGAGCCTGCCCTGATTCAATACAACTGCAGACATGTCAGGTCCGCTTATATAAATATGTGCTGAGCCACGTATGCTTTGACATAACAACGACCGTAATAGGTACTGGCATAATAAATCATCACGGGATACGTTGCTGACACTTATAACCGAATCATTTTTTCAAATCATTAAAACCGTATTTAGCTTGCGGTTGGAAAAAGTCCAACTCACCGTGAACATTAGAATCCCAGCACAGGAAAATGCTCGATAAAGAATTCTTGCATGACGTGCAACAAATGTTCAGTTTAAATTCACACACACAAAGGAAACGCACCATCGAGTCACCACTAGTTCTCAGAGATGGACTGAGATGTTTGCAGGCCGCAGGTCTCATACCTTGCATACATGATTTGGAGAGCTGACAGCACGTGAGACAGAGCCTGCTGTTTGGCCAGGTTTCCATCCAGACTGAGGAGAATTTTGGCCAGCGAGGGTCGATTAGGCTTGGCGTTGCTCTGCCCACTCATCTTGTTGCTTGCAGCCGAGTCGCCGCTGTCAGACTGGACGCCTGCGAAGTCCAAACACCAAAGCAATGAGACGGACACGCTGCCACTGAAGTGAGGCCCTGTACAGTAGATTTGCACAAGC
>JAUESE010000062.1:2189083-2206611 GCA_032274725.1 Malacoctenus triangulatus
CTGCTTAATTTGGAAAACTCAGATTTCATACACATTTTGCAAAAAAGATTGGTAAAATCACAGAGCCAAAAAAGGGTCTAAATTATTTAATTTGTGAAATTAATGAGCAGCAAATTCACTGCAGCAGTAAAAGCAGGTGATCAGTTACTTTGAATTGGAGCAAAACAAAAGAGCTTCTTAGCAAAGCTAGAGTTTAGAGGGGAGAAGCGAGTTGCAAGCTAATGTTTGAGAAGGTGTGACAGAAAAAAATTAATTCTTCCTCTGTTGACTCAATATTGTTTGATCAGATCAAATCGACAGTCTTACCCAGCAGCTCGATGTGAATGTAGCGCACCCAGTATGTGCCTCCTTTTTGCTGCCAGTCGCACTGCACGTTCAAGTCATGAAGTCCATCTCTGTCCAGCTTGATCACTTTCCCAACGTCTCCGTCATACACTTCCTCGTACGTTCTGCAACACTTCACCATCATCCCCACCTGCAGTGATAAAACCAATGAGCCATCACACCTATTCTATGTACTTACACAGGCAGCTGCATTAAAGATGTTAAAGAGCTGTAGTTTTTAATCACCTGAATGTTCTCTCTCACATAAACGGCATAATCATCGTTAGTCTGGAAATCTGATCTCTTCTTGAATGTCTGGCTTTCAGTCACCACTGCGCCGGGCGGCTAATGGAACAGACAAGAAACGACAGTCATGAAGCTGTCAGGGAGCAAAACGATGAGGGGAACGGGACAGGCTGCGCGACGAGCGATTCAGTCTGTTAATCTGCAATGCAACTGAAGGTGAATCACCACTGAGAATGTTGGCTCTGCCTCCTCTAGCTCCTCCAGCACCTCCTCATCAGAGTATTCATCGGACACGGTGTCGGCGTCCGACAGCTCGGTGACGTGAATGTCGGGGTGGTCCAGCAGCCAGCTAACCAGGGCCTCGACACCTGAGGTTTGCACTTGTATTAATCTCCAGAGCTCTTTAAAAGGCTTCAATCAACACTATGATGTAAAGTTTTACAAGCGAACACTCCAGCACACACAGTCTCAAATTGACGTCATATAGCAGCATACCTGGCACACCAGAAGCGCTTCCGGTTGTCCCCGACAGCGACTTCAAGGCAAACTCAATGTTTTTCCTTGGGAATCCCATTTCCATGAGCTGGAGGACGATGGGTAACGGAGGGACAGGGGAAGTCTTCTGTTTCTTTTGCTTGGGTGGCCTGATGTGCTGGATGGTGACAGGCGTGGTGGCCTCACTGGAGCTGCTCTCCTCGAACAGCGGCGAGGACGGATGGGCAGACTCCACAGCGAGGTACTGACACACTGCCAGAGCTGCTGCCTGCACACATGGACGGACAGCGTTGGGATCAAACTGAACACACGCCAGCATCAGTAAAATAAACACTAGTCCCACGACTGATTTACCTCCATCTCCTGCCGGTCAAAAATGGCTTTGATGGGTGACGGCTGAGTAGCTGCTGAGAGCAGCTGCTGCAGGAGGATCAGAGGAGGAAGAGGACCTTCAGGGGACAGGTCTCCCACATCAGGGGAGGACACCACTGGATCCTCTGCACACGGGAAGACAGATTAGAAATGAGAGAGCTTGTAGAAAGACAGACAAACTGTTCACTTCCATCATCAAAAAACAACAGTATCTTCATACAATCAAACTGTCCCTGGACTTGTCAATGCTTTGATATCCTCATTAAAAAACACAATATTCAAAGACAAACATCAAAACTGAATGTCTAATCAACACATTGCAAATCTGATGTTTTGCATATTACGATACTTCAGAATACATCTTTTTTTGACTAGTTTAAAAATATACAAAACTGAATCATACCACTTGTGCACAGCAGGTGGCACTGTCTTGTTGTAATTCTAAGGCAACTTGAGCTATACACAGAGCCTTCACAATTAGAGGCAATCACATTTTCAGCAAAGAAAATGCTCACTTAAAAGTTTCTTGAAAGGTAATTCATTCAAATGTCATTATGACTTCAAAACACATATTACATTTAGAAAAAAGGGGAATATAAACTTTGATGGCACTCAAAGCAACCCACACAAACGTTGCTGATGAGTTTGTAATCGCACTGGATTAAAAGTTTAAGACCAACATTCTTCAGCACAGGTGTCAGAAACCTGGGCTGCATCACATCTGCCATAAATCTGCTCACCACTGGGGTTGTTGCCGATGTCCACGACTGCCGGCTGGGATAGGATCTGCCTGAGTTTATCCTGGTGAGAGAGCAGCGCCCGTCCTGCTTTGAGAATATACAGCCTGAGCTGCTGGCACCGCAGCAAATGGATGTCCACTTGGTCAGCTGGAGACACAACAAGGTTTTTTAAACCCTCTGAATGCAGAAGTACTCAAAGTGATTGAAGGCAATTCATTTAAGTCGTAAGATTGATCTTTAACATCCTTGCTGTACCTGTGAGCCCTCTGCTTAGAGACTTCTTAATACGTTGTTTCTCCAGTTTGCTTCCAGCGAGGCTGACCAGCTGAGCCCAAACAGCCAACATGGGCTCTGTGAAGGGCAGGTTCTGCACACTGAAGGATATGACGGGCAACTACGGAACAAAGACAGAGAAAAACTGTGAGTTTGTTCAAGCGGTGCAGCCTGGTTGTTCACAGGTTGCGAGCAGCTATTACAGTCCTGTACCGGTTTCAGATGGCTGAGCAGGCAAACCCTGCAGGTCCTCATCTCGTGAAACTGCACTGTGATGCGTCCTTTTGGTGTGATGCGAGTGACCGTTCCCTCTCCGTACTCCTCGTGGATGACCTGGCCACCCAGCCTGAGGCGCCCATCGATCCCACCAATAACTGCTAACACCGCCATCAGGCTGCCCACTCTGGGGCCGTCCGAATCAGGGAAATACTCCTCCAAGAAACACTGGAAATAATCAGACATTAGGGATCACACAAACTGACTCTGGATGTACAGTACAAGTGAAAGCGCTGCGAGTTTAAACTCTGGCAACACAGTGACTGAATCCAGATCACTGCTGTAAATCTTACCGCTTCAGACTGGCAGCCAGCCATAATGTCTCCAATGGAGCTCAGCTGAGTGTTGATATAATCATTGATCAGACTATTCCACTGGCCAAGTGAGTGCAGCGTGCGCAGGACAGTCACGATCTCCTCTGCCAGCGTGCTGCTGTGAGTGGCCGTCAGGGACGCCTGTGGCCGGGACTTCCTCCTTCGTAGAGAACCCTCTGTGGGTAGAAATGAGCATTAGAGGGAAAGCACACACTAATATAAACAATGTTTTCATTTCCTGTTGGGATGTGGTCCGTGGCAGCACCTCTGAGCAGCGGCAGGTCTGAGGAGCAGGTGCTGAGCAGACTGCCCAAGAAGTTGAACAACTTCTCCACCAGGAACTTCATGTCTTGAGATCGTTCCGTCTTGTCCCATGATGGCAGAACCGCCTGAAGGAGGCGCAGGGCCAGAATCTGAAAAAGGCAAAAAGGAAGCAAAGAAACCAGACACAACAATTAATAATCTCTACAAGTACCACACAACAAACGTACAACATCGGGTTTGGGGCCTGAGCCTGGACCTACAAATGTGGCTCGTATATCAGACACTTCAGGGATGAGATTGATGACAAACATATTAAAAAGGAAAAACAAAAGAAAAATTCATTGGCCAATATCAACTATTCAGAAGTCATTTCAATCAAAGAGCTTGATATTCTTGTGACTTATAATGAGCCATAAGAGCTTGTCCTGCTCTGAATTTAGCTATTAGAATTATCGACAAAAGAAAACTCATCAAATTGCATGACGTCCATTTGATAATTATAGTCATTCAGCTTGTTGAAACAACAAAAGAGGGAGAGCCCACCTGTCTCTGTAGAGTGATAGCGTTAAAGGACTGGTGCCCTTCAACGATTCGGATGAGCAGCCCGATCCATGCAGATGTGCTGAGAGTGCTGCACATCTGTGGCATGAGAGCGATGCTGCGTATGAAGCCCAGAGTGCACCAGCTCCTGTGCTGCTCCCGAGACACCAGCCTGTGGGAGTGACAGCCTGGCAACAAAAGAAGAGTCAAGTTAAAGTGGGCTCTAGGTATTTCCATTAATGAAAATCATCCGCGGAGTTGCTAAGTTACCTGACTTGTCATTGGCCCCGCTCTCCACGAGCATCCTCAGCAGCCCACACAGGGTTCGTGTAGCATCTGTTTGTAGCACCTCTGCATAAATCCCAGCTGACAGAGAAAGTGTCTTCAGCAGGTTGACAGTGCTGGTGAGCATCATCGCTGTTGGATGGCTGCTCTTCTCCATCAGTTCTCCCTCTGTGCATCACAGAAAAGGTCCAGGTAAGACCGGAATATTTCATCGAAGCTGTTCTGACCTGCGTGTGGCTGCGCTAGAAACCGACCTGTATCGTCCTCTGTGTCCGAGTCCTCAGTGGGGGGCTGCGCAGCTGGAGGCGGCTCTGCTAGTTTCAGGTCGTACTTGCCCTCTTTGCCCATCCTGTAGGAGTTGGTGCTGCTGGTGTCCCACTGAACTCTGATCCAGCCGTCCTCACCCAGCTCTCCAATGACCCGGCCAAGACCTGGTGCTGGACCATCCTGGACAAAGCAGACACGTTGTGACAGAGTGAACAGACTTTTCACACTGCTTATATTAGATATTTTATTATGACCATTCTTTGGTAAATCTCTTGCAGGTACCTGATCTCCCCACTTCCAGTCGACTCCTCTCATGACCCTAGTGCCTATCTTCATCATGGCAGCGAGCTCTGGGCCAGAGGCGGGTAAAGGAGCGGGGGCTGCCTCCTTTCTGGATTCCTCAAGTACTGTGGCAGAGCCTCCATGTGCACATATGCTCATTTCCTCCTCGCTGCTGTCTGTGCTGGGGCCTAGAAAAACAACAAGAGATAACAATGAAATCCTAATCGAACACGTGGCTGAATGTTCCTCTCGGACGAGACGGTGCTCACCTATGAGTCGGAGTATACTTTGAGTAAGGGCCAGTATGCCAGAGTTCAACAGGAGGCTGAGGCTATTTGACCCGTGCTTGAGGGACAGCATGTGTATCATGGCCAGAAGGAAGCGTGCCTGTGGAATGGTTCCGAGGCTTGGTCCCGCTGGGTTCTCATTTGTGATCGTCTGCAAGGGAACAGGCTGCACGCCTGGTAATAACAGCGAGTAACCAGTCAGATAGTTTGTTTATGATAGGTAAACGTTGAAGTTTAAATCACTTTGATGAACTTCTAGAAACTTTTAAATAGATGTTGTCTTCAAAGAAATAAAACATGAATTTGTGCAAACATATACAGGAAGAAAAAAGCTCACAAAGCAGATTCCAAATGTGCTTGGCTTTTGATTTAGTGTGGACAGTTTAACACATTTTGGCACCACTCACCGAGCTCTTTAAAGCGAGCGCTGGCCTCCAGCAGGATGTTGCGGACGTTGTGGATGGCCCAGGAATACAGCTTTCCAAAGGTCACCTCCAGGAGCATGCGATTGAAGGGAGGGATCAGATCCACATCCTTCAGGCAGTCAGACAAGGGCTCCCTGAAGAGGAAATATGATATGTTAAGAGATGGAAGGCTTTGAGAAAAACAGCTTCTCTGAAACTCACTCAAGACAGTAACACAAAAAGCTACAACACAATGTTGATTCATGAAAAAGGGTATTTACCCAATGTTGGTTCCTTCTGGTATGACCCTCTGCCAGCCACAGAGCATTGCATACTGCACAGACGGCAGCAGGAAGTTCTTAGAGGCCAGCTTCAGCATGGTGTCGATGCCCTCCAGTCTCACCTCGGCTCTCTCCAGCTATGAGGGAAGAAGTAGTTAACAAGTGCCATTTTTTAAACAAAACTTCAAACAATCATTTGACTTTTTAAACACACTTGTCAATGTTCGGTTCACCAGTTTAAGAGAACGAGGTCAATAAGAAGCTATTGCATTTGGAAGTAACTCATTAGTTCCTGAAATACGAGGAATAGGTCACTTCACTTGAATGAGAATGGTTGAAATGTTGTAGAGCTGCTGTCTCTTTGGCCTGAACAAAGAGCCGACTGTTAGCTTTGGCAGCTGCACAATCCGTTGCTGTTCTAGTAGAGAGTTACTGTGATACAAACCGTAAACTTTTCACTGTCAAAGAGCTCCTTAACTAAATAGTCAGATGTTTTACAGATATCAAGTTGAGACACGCAAAGACAGCTCCTTTACCAAGTCGTTCTTTTTACGAGTGACAATTGATTCAATATAAACAGTTCAAACCATCCTTTAGTTATGAAACCATTTTTTTTTCTACCTGCTTAAGAAGACACTTCCTCATTTTCTCCACATCCAGCGGTTCCTCTTTCAGTGCAAACTCCACGATGGTGGCCATGAGGCTGGACTGAGAAAAGGCACCCTGAACGCTGTGTTTCAGCCACCGGTACTTCTGGACACTGGCCACAGTGTTGAGAAGGGGCTGCCACCTGTCCTGCTGCAGAACCAGAAACAAGGCAAGACACTTTCACTCCACATGTGACGTCAGGATTTTAAATTGACACTTTGGGGACCGTTTTATGTCTCATATAGAACATATATGTGATCAGATATTTCTGATATAGAGAAAATAAAATTGCTTCCTCGGATTTAATTCATACATTTGCTCAATTTTTGACCTTCTGAAACCATCCAATAAGATAGATAGATCTACCTTTGATGTCTTGCCAGTGGGTGATTTCCTGTCAGCAGGAGTGGGGCTAATGTGGACATTAAGCTCTTCTTCATTGGTCCCTTCATTCTCCAGTTTTGGCTCTTCAATATCAGCAGATTCTGACTTCTTAGGCACTAAAAAAAAGACGGTTTAATTCAGAGACGTCACCACTGAAAAAGATCTCATTGCAAAAAGAGAGTGAGGGTTTCTCACTTGGTGACAGGATAAAGATACCTCTTTTTTTCCTTCGGTCCCTGATGAGTTTCTGAGTGATCCTCCTCCAGCGAGGCTGCGAGCTCAGCAGCTTCAGTTTGGACACTATGGACAGGTCGTTGCTCACAGCTGGACGCAGCTCGTTGAACAAAAAGCGCAGGCGCTCGATGACCGGAGCACACACCTCCTTATAGGAGCGACCTTGTTCCTGATGCGTCTGCAATCACAATATGAAGTGAAAGCAATGTCTATAGCTTGTTCTGTTAGCTTATTTTTTTAATATATAATTTTTTAAACCAAAGAGCACGAATAACGTGAATTTCTCTCATGAAGAGCATTAGGGTCTTTATTCTCTAGTGTTTGCAGATTAAAAAACGAGCATTTACTTTTTCATTTTGAAAAAGAATCACAAGAAATGTATTGCAGAAGTTACAACTGAAATTCTTATATAAGTTCTGAGATGGTACTCTTATGCAGTGTCTCTGTAGTAAAAGGTGAATAAATACATGTTTGTTCTTTTGGGGGTTTTGTTTGAGGCTGCATGCCCTTCCAGCAATAAGCGGAACTTGACCTTGAGTCCTTCTACATAACATCCAGGCCTCGTATACCACCAGGAAGGCCAGTTGACAGAAAGGTAAAGACAGTTCAAATAAGAAAATAGAGACTGAATAATGAATAAATGAATGAAAGTGTCAATATTCCAAACAATAAAACAAATTTGCAGCTTCTTTCCCTGGTTTGCAGACTCAGTTTTCAATGTTAGTACATCAGAAGGACCCCAAAGTTTGCCTTTACGTCTGGTTAAACATCTCAATGCTATGACTAACCGACCTCTGATGTTTTGTGCTAGAAAGACAAAACACATGTGAAGAGTCTTTAAGATTCGTTGAAGCAAATACTGGAGGAGTAACTCTTGTGACATGAATGCAAATGATACCTTGATTAAAGAACACTTTGCCTGGTAGACCATGCGGCACACATCGATCACCGATTTAGGGAGGGACCTCTGTTTCCCTTGGTCCACACCCAAGGCACATTGACTGACAAGTGACAGGGCGATGTGACCTGTGAAGAGGAAACGCCTCACATGAAACTGATGGATGCTGGAAAGTCGAAAGTTGTCTGAACATAATGAACACAAATGTATTTTTAGGATAGCAAGCTAAGAAATATTCGCAATTCCTCCCCAAACGAAGTCTGGGTCCAGTTGCTAGGTTACCGAGGTCTTGATGTTTAAGCAGGCAGCAGAGAAGCAGGCGGCCAACTTCCTCCACGGGGTGCTCTGGGGGAAAGGTGATGGGCGTAATAAGGTGGTACTGCTTACAGCAACGCTCGATTTGGCATAGGAAGTCCTAAAAATAAACAAAGAGCACAATGTGAAAAAAGATCCTCCTTCAGCTTCACCTCCCACGTCCTACAGCCTCGACTGTTCTTTTTCTTTGGATTGTACCTTCACAGTGTGGTCTTGAGTGTTGTTGTCAGCAATGGCCTGGAGGAAAGGCTGAGCGTGGTCACTGAGGGTGATTCTGCGGGAATAAAGCTTGGCCTTGTCTGGTGTCGTGGTGCCCAGGGAGCTGCAGTGATCTTCGTCTTTCTCTTCGTTGTAGTTGTAGTGGATCTGACTGGTCTGCAGGCCCCCAGAAAATATGGAGGACTGGAGCCATTCTGTGTGGAGACAGGACGGGTCATACTTTATTTTGATCCTTTCAAGGTGTGTTGGGATTCATAGACTTCAAAATAAATGCACGCACTGGCACATTCGATCTCCATGGAGGACAGTGGAGTGCTCTTGGCCAGGTAGGAGGCGTGGAGGCCCAGCAGCAGCCCCAAGTTCCTCTCGGTGTCGATCAGCGGGGACGACAGACTGCTGAGATCTGGAGTGGTGACCGTCTCCTGATTCGGCTGTAAACAAGAGGTTCAAAACACAAACGGAGTATAAAACTAGAGTAGAAACAACCTGAGCTTCCTTCAAAAATGATCTGATGGTGTGGTTTGTACCTCCATATATTGGCCCACACAGAAGGCCTGCATTGACTCTCTGGTGTCCTCAAACTGAAGGGCGGCCTCCAAAGCAACCACTGGGTCCTCACCTGCAAACTGGGCTGCAAAATCAAGCATTTTGTTCATTAATCTGGCTTTCACTCGAGTCCGTCTTGGTATGCGATAGAGAACCACCAAAGAAAAGGCTCGGTCTGTGACTCTTACCCAGGACACTGTTTCCTGTGAGGGACTGAGACTGAGCCTGGAAGTCTTTGATGTCATAAACTTTTCCGTCTATCACTGTCCAGAAGCCGCCATCTTTGTTGTGATTCTCAAGGTCAGCCTTGCGGATGAGCGAAACCTCCTCGTTGTTTTTGGAACTCTGCCCTGTGAAGAAGGACCCTGCAGACACAACATTCCTGCATTATAATTTGAATGTTTTGTGCTCTCACTGACCTTTTATTTTTCTAAATAATCAGCCCAAAAAAACAGAACCGAAAATAAACATATGAGAGTAGCACATGATGTTTTACCCATAATGCCTGGCCAGGCCAGATCTTCATTGTCGTCCCTCTCATGTCCTGGAGCCAGGTGATTGAAGCGGTCCAGGTGCTCCAGTAGTCCAGCCAGCAGAGGGATCGACCCCGTCTCTTGCATCAAACCAGCATCGATTGTGAGGAGGAGGATGATGGAAACCACCAACTCAGGAAGCAGCACTCCTGAAAAAAAGAACAGGAAGGCATCAGCAACCTTCTGGTCAGCTTCTTCATAGCATAAATGAATCACACGCTTCACTCTGACACTGGCGACTTACCGGTCAGATCTCCTTCAATGACTCGAGAGACTTCAGCAAAGTGGCGGCGACCTGTTGAGGCAATACTGGTGGCCACTGGGAGGATGTCCCCAATGTGAGTACACAGCAGAGCGATGTACTTTTTTAACAAAGACCCAACACCTAAAAGCTCAGGATCTGAAAAAAGAAACAAATAGCAGCAGTGTTCGTTTACCACTGTCTGTACCTCAGTTAAAGAACTTGTGGGTCTGAATGAGGGAATCATTTGAGGTTCACTGTCTCACTTACTGTAGCCGTTCACATTCTCTGAACCGTCCAAACCAAGGTACAACTTGCTGACCAGAAGCCTCTGGAAGCGCAGCAGCAGGTCCAGCGAAGCAGAGCGCTCTTTGCTCACATGCTCCGCCTCGATGTAGTTGGAGATGCGGCGAGCGACGTCCTTCAACCTGGCGATGGTCTGGGAGGCGATGTTTCTGCAGAAATTAAAGATGGAAATCTGATCGTACACTAAGTTAGTGACATTACATGAGATGAATGAGTGCAGCATGCTGAGGAGAGATGTAAATACCTCAAGAGCTGCTGGACAAGCTGCACGAGAGGCAGGCTTTGTTTTCCTGCTGACTCGTAAATGCCTGTGTTGATGAGGTCTTTGTCCAACATGGTGCGACAGCGATGCATGGAGGACGCATTGGCTTCCTGCTCGTCTATTTCCTTCTCTTTCTGTGCCTCCTTTTTGGCTTCAATATCCTGTCATTAGAAAAACAACAACAGGTTTTAAAGATTATCGGACAGTGGATGTAGTTAACTAAAACTAATACAGAAGACCTGGTATGTCCTCACAACTTTTATTCCCCACAAATGGCTTTGTTGGCTGCTATTAAACATCAGTTTGGTGTAAAACAAGGAAGACGTAAAGCTGCATACTGCAAATATCTCCTTGTTTTGACAAACTGATGGTAGTTGGTCAAAACCTCGTAATATGCTTATCATCAGCCATAGAGGCAACAAAGCCAAAGCCATGCTAAGAGCACTCAATGCTTTATTTTGGCAGGTTCAGTGATTGACAAGCGCTTAGAGTACTTTTAATGATTTTTGAGATTATTTAAACACTTGGTTTAAAGCAGCTCTTTTGGGACCATAAGTAGACATTGCAGCTGTGAATACATAAAGCGAGGCGCAAGGGCAGGAGAGGTGGCTGATGGACTTAACACACTGACCTGGATCTCAGCGGTGATGGCTGCATTCAGTGCAGACTCCAATCCTCCATCGGCCATTAGGCTGCTGACCAGCAGGTCGATCATGAAGCGCCGTCCAGGACTCACACTCATGTCGTTTCCAGATGCTGGAGAAGAAAACAAAAATACAATTGAGATCTTACACTCCCCGGCCTCCTCAGGGTGGTCATAGACTTGATGTAATGGCCTTCAAAATGTTTGTAAATTTAATGAATTGATGTTAGCAGATGTTGTGATTTGCACTCACCAGCATTAGGCAGGAGCGAGGAGAGAGCCCTCGCCCTCTCCTCCGCGGTGGGCAGCAGCACTGACCAGCCACTCTGGAGAACAGCCTGGGCAGCTGATTGCACGGTATTTAGTACACCAGCATTGCTCGCCAGCACGACCACTGTCTGCTTCAAGTTGTTAAGCAGCGCGCTGCCGAGCCCCAGTCCAAGCTCCTCTGGATCCACCTGGTTACTGATGGCTGCATGGAGCTGAGAAGAAGATAGAGTGCACTCAGAGTTGCAACTCACACTGACAACAAAATATTCAATGACTTCCTTTTTCATTCAAATAAGGAGATCAACAGATAAATCCAAGCATTTTAGGACTAGCCTATTAGCAACAGAAAACATCTACACTTATATCAAAAACTGAAACTGAATAAAGTGAACAAAAGGCTGGAAAAAAGGGATGAACATGGTAATAAACATGTAAAAAAAAAAAAAAAACACTGTGCAAATGATCTTTTATTTAAAACAGCAACCATGAAATCAAGGAAAAAAAGACGGGTACTTTGAGAAAATCTCAGATAAAAACGTCCCTCGTTGTCATGCTGCTGCTTACCTGAAGTCTGAGCAAGTTGAGTGTAGCGACCACCATGCACTCCTTCTCCTGTGGGGGAGGCCACTCGGAGCTGCCGTCCATCCCCTCGCTGACCTGTCGCAGCAGCAGGTCCAGCTGCTCGAAGGTCATGGGGCAAACATCCACCACGAAAGGCACACGCTGCCCAACAGTCCACTCTGAGCAGGAGGACCAGGCGAAGCTCTGAAGACACAAATGGTATGTTGTCAAGTTGTCTCTTATCATTCCAGCCCTCCACAGCTCAGAGATAGTCACTTCATATCGTACCTGCCCAGGGCCACAGGAGATGCCAACAATGTGTTTGGAGTTGAGGCCTGGGAGTGCCTTTGGCTGCTTCTTGTTGGAAAAGAGTGTGTCAAAGTGTTGCAGCTTGTCGTTGCTGCCCCAACTGTGCACCTCCCCGTCGTCAGTGAGGGCGAGGCAGTGTGTCGAGCCCACGGCGATGTCAACCACTTTCTTTCCTGATTGCAAACACGTCACACGGTCACTCTCCATATTCTGCGAGCTCCTGAGAGGTTTTGAATCCCAAACCACCGGCTCACCTTGCAGGCTGTCGAGCAGCTTTGGGTAGCGGACGTGTTCATCGGTGCCGTGACCAAGACGCTGGTTGTCCCCCTTCCCCCAGGTGTACACCTGTCCGTCTTTGGTGAGGGCCACCGAGAATTGGCTGCCGCAGCACACCTTCACTATGTCAAGGTCCTGCAGCTTCTCCACCAGCTTGGGGGTCTTGCAGCCATCGCTGCCCCCCCGGCCCAGTTTCCCGTAGTCTCCATCTCCCCATGACCACACCTGGCCTGTGGATACAGACAGAGAGCGAATATGATGACCACGACTGTCAATTTTATCCCGAAATAAACTTTAATCCCAATACATGGTCAAACAAAAACACATTACAGTATAAAATGACACTTAAAACTGTTTACCAGGAGTTTCAAACGTGTCCCACAGGACAAAAAACAGTCCAACAGTGAAACAGCTGTATGTAATTGAGGAAAGGGGCGGAGCATCAGTTGAGTTGGCCTCTTAACTGAAATATATGTTTGCCTCAAACTGTCCAACTTCAGCTCGTACCATTTTCTGTCACAGCCAACGTTTGGGCATCTCCGCTCCCACACGCCACATCCATCACCTTCAGTCCTTTCAGTGCCGTCACCAACATGGGAGTCGTCTGGTCCTCACTAGAACCTAAAAACAGTCAAAAGAATACGTCTTCTCAGGGTAGTCCGAGACAAAAGATGTCACAATTAGGGACTGAACAGTAAAAATCAGGGTAGGTGTAGGTGGAGCTCACCGTGGCCCAGTCGACCGTAGTTCCCTCTGCCCCACGTGTAGAGCTCGCCGTCTGCTGTGATCGCAGCGCTGTACGTGCTCCCACAAGCGACATGGATCACATGCTTGCCTGTCTGCTTCCCATTGAAAGTTGCGATCATCATCGGCTCTTCAAGGTAACTGGTAAAAAATAATAATAATTTAAAAAAAAAAAAAAAAACTCACAATGCCAACACTTTTGTTAAAATAAACCAATCTATGCTTGCAACACAATAACACAATGATTTAAGGATGTCCTAGAATTACAGATAATGTATTCCACTTTTCTACCATCTGTTTGATCAATTATTTAAGCAGGTTCGATTGAGAAACTGTTTCTTCACTCCACAAACCCCAAAATCAACAACATGAATGTTGTCGCTATAACGCAGCCCAAAAACTTACATCGCAGGCTGTCAATGAAAGTGTGTAAGCTTACGTTGTGTCTCCATGTCCGAGGCGGCCTCCATCACCACAGCCCCAAGAGAAAACCTCCCCATTAGATGACAGAGCCAAGTAGTGCTGCCCATCGGGATGAGCTGCGAGCTTCACTATCTTCCTGGAGCTCAGACAGTGGATCAGCATGGGAGCCTGCAACAAAATCAGTCAGTGAGTCAAACCAATGAGCAAGACGAGCTGTAAGAATTGGAACCAGCATCTTAACTCGGCCTGATTGGCCCCCTTCTATGACCACAAGGCAAAGTCATGACATTATGAAGACGTGCTACATCTGATCTGTTCAATAGCAGCTGCCACGACTTGCAGTTACTGTCTCTGGATGATTGATCAACATCCTCAGATGGAAAGTATCTCCCTTCAAGACTCAGAATTGTGAATTACCTTATGTAGTTTATTTTATCTGCAGATATAAAAAATTGCTAAGTAAATCTTTCTCTCCCTCTTTTTTTTTAAAGTGTGCTCGGTGGTCTCAGCCAACCTCCCACAGTCAAGACAAACACTTGAAAAAAATTAAAAAACAAACACACACGATCAAAAGACCAGTCTTGAGTTCAAAAACACTTGTGATAATGTTTGCTAAGCTATCAGGGGAACTGACCAGGGTTGTGCTCTTGTAGTTCTGGGTGTACACGGCACCACTGCTGGACAGGATGAGGAAGCCTTTCTCTGAGCAGACAATCTGAGTGACCCCCAGACTTGAGAGAGCTTTACACTGAATGGGACCGCTGATGTTGGCATAACGTTTCCAGCCCAAAAGACCCCAGGCGATCACTTCCTGTAAAGTCCCCTGGAACATAAACAGAGAGACTGTCAGATACATCAAGTTACATCAAGTATATACATGATAACAAAATCAACGTCATCACCATCATCAATTAATATAAATCAATCATAAAACATAAACTGATCATAGACAACAGATGTGTGTATCTTCATGTATACACGTATTTGAGTGAGTGGTCACCTTGTGTGACGTGGGGGAATTGCAGTGAGGAGGACTGCAGGGAGAAGCCAGGCGGTCCAGGTGAGCCATGATCACGACAGCTGTTTGTCGAAGGTCGATGGCCAACTCACTATCCTGAGGCAAGGTCAGGTAACGCAGGAAGCTCTCATTAGGACTGAGAGGGGCCCCCAGGATCTGGAATTTGCAGCAGCAAGTCACCGATAAAGCACAAGTTTGACTCTCTCATCCAACTGTCCATTTTCTTAACGTATGCAAGTGAGTGAGAGGGTCATTTACCTCCAATTCCTCTTCAGGAATAGGCTCCTTCTTGCTGCTGTGTATGTTATGAAACCGCTGTAAGAGGGGCAGAAGAGGAGCACTGGTTCCCTGTGTGGACCTCTCATTGTCCATCTCCCTAGTGCCGCTTTCCCACAGACGTAAAAGAAGCAGAACTGCCGACAACAGCTGACTGAAAACACACAATGGCAGAGCGCTGACGTCAGATTGAGACTCGGTGAAGGTCGGCTGCGGTACTTCATAAAGTACTGTGGTTACCTGAGAGTGCCCCTCTGCACTGCCAGCTCCAGCAGGATGGCTAGTGCGAGGTGCTGGTCCTGCAGAGGAATGTTCCCCTTCGTGCTGGCACTGCCGTGTACATCACTGACCCCAAAAAGAAAAGAAATGAGAATTGTTATTTAACAGCATTGGCACAAATTCAATGACTATTCAGAGAGAAAAGTCTACTGCCATGATCACAGTATGGACTGATATGATGCTGGCAGACCTGAGGAACTTTGTGGCTCTCTCAACAACTTCCAGCCACACTGATGAAACGGTTCCCTCGTCAAACAGCGTGGCCTCAGGTAAAGCTCGCAGGGCATCCAGGGACTCCTGGAGAAGCTCGCTGCACAGATCTGCATCATCTCCTGCATCAGGACAAAAAACACTGTTTTCTAGATGGAGTGCGCAGACTCTTGATTACACAAAAGATAAGACAGCGTTTAGAGTCTGCCAGGTCATGGAACAATCAACAGACACCAAAGCATCAATGCTTAAAATGCATATGTATCCTAATTTCATCACCAAAAGTAATTAGCTGCACTAATCCATGTATTCTCAAGAAAGCATTTATCAAAGCCTTAAAGACAATGAGAGGGACTGCAACGTTTAGGATCCACTCATGTGTTCACTGAGCAGGTGGCAGGAAACACAACACGCTGCTGCACTTCTGCTGTATTTGCAGTGTATTCCAGGAATACAGCCACAGGAATACAGCGAGGATGAACTGCTTCGCGGTCTGTGTGTGTTTGTGTGTGTGTGTGTGTGTGTTGCTCCTCATGTTACAGGGAGGCTACAGAGCTGAGAACTGTGCTTTGTTCCCACCCAGTCCCTGAGGACGGGCAGCAGCTCTCGATCTCACGTCGGTGAACAAAACAGAAACAGCATCGCTACATTAAAAGCAAAGCGAGTGAGAAACACAGAGAGAAACTAGTCACTACCAAATCCACGATTAGGATTATAATTAGCCTCTTTTTTCAAAACATATACTGACATGCAGTTACATTTTCAGTGTGGAGGTGTGGAGCAGTGAGCTGTGCCACATAAAAACATGTCTGTCCAGCCCACTTGCGCTGCTCTGTATTGATCTGTTATTTTAAAACTTGTCCTCTTCCTGTATGGACAACATTTCAACAATGGTCTGTCATTAGAGTTAGTCATTTGTCTATTTGTGACTTTTCTTCTTTACGTTGGAGTTAGATTACAACATTACAGTTACAAGAAATGCTCAATAACGAATCACAATGCTTTTACACAGACAGTCGGGACGCCATCTCGAGTAAAATTCGACATTGTAAATTCTGTCTCTGTACTGATGTCAAACGTGATTCTGAAGATACTCTGCATGTTTATAATACCTTGAGGTGAAAAACCCACTAGACTCAACTGAGTTGATCCTTATCAGATGGTAGAAGCCTAAAACGGACTCCAAGCTTTATTTATTGTTTTCTTAACTCAATATTGCACGTGACATTCATCTCTGGAAAAGATCATCTGAAGTCACTGTGTGTTCTGAGTGGGTCGAAGCCAGTGTTTATATTTACTACGCGAAACATGAGGCAGCGTATTCCTCAACAGCTGTGGAGCAAAGCTCTGGAGCGTCGGCCATCACTGCTGCTACGTCTCGGCTGTGGCTATCCTGGGCCTCCCTTACCTGACCTCCAGGCTCGGCGCAGGAAAGCACAGGCGAAGGACAGAGCCGCCCTGGAGCCCACTCTGGCCAAACCTTCCACACCTTTGCTGGCTGGACGAGGGCTGGGAAAGAAAAAAACACACACAGATCAGATCAGAGAGCTCGTGGTAAGAAGATATACAGTTAAGTTAGTCAAATGCTCAAGTGATGGTTTGGACTAACTTACCTTTTATTGTCGGCAGCGGGGAGTGGCGGGCTCGGTGGTGTCTTCCAGCGGACCGTGTACTTCTCCTCCATCATGCTGTGGCTGAGGGACATGAGGTAGCGCTCCAGGATGACCAGGCGCTGGCACAGCCTCTGGGCAGACAAGGTGCTTTTGGCCATCTGAGCCGACAGCTTCTGCTGGTCGTCGACCAGGACCATCAGACAGTCCTTCAGCTCGATCTCATCTGTGTGCACATGAGGGCGGGGACACTTCCATCAAAAATCATGGCTAACTTCCTCTGGCTTCAATCATCCAGAGCTGTGTCTGCTTCGCACGGTCAAACTCCACATTATGCAGTCGTTTATAACCATTTCAAGTCTGTATGTCCAAATAATGAGAGAAAACAGCACTGCAACATCAAAAAGAGGAGCAAGATGTCCGAGTAACATTTTAGCCTCCTTATGGACCCATTAGGTGTACACTTCATTCAGAAGAGAGGACAAGTGATTGATCCCACTCGTCCACATCCTGCAGATGAATAATGGCCCTCTTACACTGACAGGTAGGCAGTTTAAAACCTCAGCTGACTGTGAAGAGGACAGACACCAGCACACTTTGTTACAACTCTTCAGAAACCATCCAAAGACAAAGAAGCCAGAATGACATGTTTGATGCCTGATTCACTATTTTA
>JAUESE010000062.1:2245072-2257024 GCA_032274725.1 Malacoctenus triangulatus
ATGCGCGTCATTTTGATTTGGGTCCTTGAAATAGAAAATGAACCACACAGAAGAACGATACCACCACCACTTTCACCATAATCACAACAGATGTGGCTTCTCATAAGGTATCTTCATCCTCCCCCAAACCACCCACCTCTTCCTTCCTCTCAACTACTGACACTTTTAAAAGCAAAAGGCGCTACGAATAGGAGATAAAATAAATATTACACACAAAAAGTAAAAAAGATTTCATACCAACTGCCATCAAACGATGAGAGCAAACTTTTATCATAAGCACAAAGTCAAGATTGATCAGATATTGTCACTATGGGCACAAAAGAGGGGACAGGAAAAGCAACCTGACTGGCAGCTGCTGTGACTTTCAATCAAACCAATTGTTTAGTCAAAAAACAGCAAAAAGTAAAAAAGGATAACTTTGAATTGAGAAGGTTTTGGTTCCCACTTGACAGTTTGAATGGTGAAGAAATCAAACCCTCCCGCCCTCCAGAGCGCGTCGTGTTTATTACCAGAACACAGCTGGAGAAGGGAAAAGCTGGCTAATATAACTTGTCAGATCAACAGAACAACAAACCTGTGGAACATGACCGAGAATATCAGCAGTGTGCCACGCGTGACCGTATCGGCCGCGAACGCCGCACAGCTACAGTCGAGCACATAAACACAACACGTAAGCAGGGAACTACAGAAAATCCCTCACATCTGTAACAAAGTAACGCACTGCATGAACTAATGTAATGTGACTGAACACACATTGTTTTACAGTAGTTGTCAACAAAAGATTTTTTTAAATTGTAGTATTTTCGAAATAATTGTCGAAGCTTTTTCTTCGAAAAGTGTGACGCGCAGGAATGAGTGGGCAGTAAACGCCTCACAGAGGGCAGTGGGTGATTCCAGCGGAGCCCCCCAAACACAACACGTCTGCCGCTACTGTAACTCCTGAACAGGGTCATCGACTTAAAAATAACTCTCAACACTACTTAAAAAAAACCTTTCAAGTACTTCCAGTTACTATTATATTGGACAATCGGTGACAGCTCAGCGAAGTAACGCTTTTTAATGGGACTTTTTTTCCCTCCGGGTCTCACCTGGTGGCTACACGCCTCCGCGCTCCAGGTGGGGTTTGAAAACTGCACCGTAGAAACAGTAAAAACTGAATAGGTTTCATGAAAAGTAACTAATACCTGGAAGAGCCGCAGCGTGCGGCGTGTTAGCCGTGCGGGGCTGCTGGTGGATATTCCTGCTGCGAGCCGTGGCCTCAGATTAGTCACCGCTCGGGCCTGCGAGCCAGGAAAATGGCTTTACGCCGCAACAGGCTGTCCTGTCCGCGTCTGCGAGCTAATCATTCCCCCACCGCGCGTTCACCGAGTTTTCCCAACAAAACTTTAAAGTGTGAGAGTTACAGAAGGGAAACACCCAGCAGCCCTGCAACGCAGCTCTCCCCCCTTCCTCCAGCCGCGGCGAAGTTAGCTGGAAATAGACTCGGAAGCCAAACTTGGCGACCAATCACTCCCACTCACCCGGAGTCCGAGTTGTGTTCAGCGGGGAAAACTTGTGGCGGAGCCCGCTACAGGTCCATTCAGCCGGGCAGGTCCTTCTTGAGAGTCCCGGGGAGTCCGGGATATTTCCGAGCGCGTCTCGTCGTCCTCTCGCCTGCTGTCGGCCGGAGGAATCTTTCCCTCGGTCGGCGGTATTATCATGGGCGGGGGAGAGACGTCGAGCAGGGAGTTCCTGTCCCTCAAACAGGGAAACTCAACAGGAAACTCGGCGCAGAGCTGCGGTGCTGGACTCCTCCGCTAGGGCTCGAACCAGGGGATTAAAGAGGTGCAGCCGGAGGAATGTACCGCTGACCACCTGTGGGCTCGGTGTCCCACCAGAAAAGTGTCACTGAACTGCAGCGACACACCTCTACGTCATATACTACATCCTCTGACTCATACATTACATCTTTTAACATAAAGAAGCACATGGAACCAAACAATTTAAAGAATAAAATCATATTGCTGTTTTTTTGTTTCTAACATTGTTTTTTTGATTATACAAGGCTTATTCTGCCATGGAGGGTAAACATTTTATACTTATCTTAATGTTAATATTTTTGCATGTTCCTATTCTATATTCTGTCTCATCTTTTTTTTTTCAAATTGCCAAGGGCAAGGGGGGGGGGGGGGGGGGGCTTGTCCAAGGAGGGCTTGTGCTCTTTATAGACAGAAGCTCCATATACATAAACTAAGCCAGTGCTAAGCAGAAACTTTGCACTTTGAGATTTGCTTTTAAATGTGAAGTGCATCATAAGTAGAATTCATTGATATAAAGAAGTTATAGATCACTTTTTGCAAAAGACAGTACATAAACCAACCTAAAAATCTGAACTCTCAAAATTCAAAGAAGCATAAATCACACCAGGCACCAGGCAGCAACTATTCTTCGTGCAAAAAACTGGAGAATCTTATAATCTACATGATGGGTGTTCTTCCTCTATATCAGGGATTTCCTTTCTGGGAGGGGGGGGGGTGACCCACTTGGTGGAGGGCCATGGGGGGGGGGGGCAGCAGAGATTACAGGGAGTGAGGGGCTTTCCTGCACTGAAGTAATATAAAAAACAACAAAAAGACACTTGCTGGCAGGTAGAAAGGAAGTGAACACTGCCCAGTGCTTTTATTCTGAAGGGTTCTGCTTATGTGTGTTGGAAGGAGAGGGTCTGTCCAAACATGTTTGGCTTCACTGGGATGTTTTTGACAAGTTAGGAATAAGAAAAGAAATCCACCCCACAACACTTTGGAACCCCCTGTGAGCTGATATTGTCCCATGAGTTTGACAAAAGAAATACAAATTTTGTGAAGGAAAACAAAAACATCATTTAATCACTTCTTTAAAAATGTGCTCTTCACATACATCATTTACAAACACTCAAACATGAGGTTCTTCTGTTCATTTTCCGTCCACTTCACCATGACATTGGTTTCTCCACGTGGACAGTGTTGTTTTGGCATCGTTTTCGTTGGGCTGTAACACAATTCACCAACCAGGAATTGTTTTTCTGAGCTGCATTCAGGAAATTCAAGTGATGAAAACCAACGCCTGCAAAGAGCAGCTCTGCTTTGATTTGCTGTCAAGATAACAAAAACATTTTAGCAAACATGCATTTCTGCAGGTAAATCACAATAAATGATACAGCAAACACCTCCTTCACTGTGCTTTATGGAGACACACTGTCAACACAACAGTCCACACAAACTGCTTCGCAAAAAGCTGCCAAGTCTTAGCTACTGGAGCTGCTGCATGTGCATTTGTAGCTTGTTTTGGCGAATTCCAACAATAGATAGTCTGAGCAGATGGTGGCGTCATTAGTTACACATTACAGAGGACAACTGTAGCAGGAAGACAGCCATGGGAGGGCGAAGCAAACGATGGCGCTCAGTCCATGACGCTGAAACATGGACGCTCCTCAGCACTGCTCAAATCCTGCCATGAGGGAGAGAGCCAGAGACTCCACTGCAAACACAGCAGATTACAGAAGGTAAACACTCACACAATGTTCACATAGAAACACACTGGCAGAGCTTTAGTGAAACATGCACTCATGCTGCGTTCATGTTATCATGAAAAGAGGCACTCACAGTGAGGGAAGGAGCCACGACACACGGCTTTGTTGAGTATCGTCACGAGGAACATGTGACAGTTTTTGAAATCCGACTCCATTTTGTCAATGGACTCGATCCTGAGACGGATGCAGACAGAACATCGTGATATTAGTTGTGTTCTGTTATGAAAACTAGCAGAAAGTTACAAAAGTGTTGAGAATAAATCATTCACCGTGAAACACTGACGGTTTATTCTTACCTCCAGGCTCCAAATCCAGCTTGCCATCGGTCAGAGAAGATGAGGACGAGATTAAGAACCTTCATTATGGCCTCCTTCACAAAACTGACCTGAGAACAAAGAAAAAAAACACATTTACAACAGTCACAAAGACATCTGGCAGTGCTACATGCTAAGCTAGTCTGTACAGGGATGATATTTACACATAGGCTTTGATAAAATGTGATGCTAAAGCAGCTATGGAGTGACCGGATCCCCCCCCCCCCCATGTCCCTCCTTTCATCTGTGGTCTTTTTTGTCTTTTACCTTTTCCCTCAGCAGGCAGCGGTCGTGAATCGTCGCCAGATATCTGTAATGGATCTTGATCAGCTGGTCCAAATCTTTTGCTTCCTGCACTTGGTGCTGGAACTCCAAGCCTGTGCTGTGCAGAATCTGCAGGGACAGTGGACACGTTTGCACACAGCTTCAACTAGATGGGTCACTCCGTCATGTCGTTTGTGGAGGGTGGGGTCTGGTTGGTTGCACTCACCCTGGTCATGATGTAGTTGTGAAGACTGTTGACAAAGTGCATGAGTTTGACCCGCAGCAGACACATCCGGTGGATCTGCTGGTTTATCGGCTCTTTGAGCTTGGTGTCCTCGGGCAGCGCTCCCTCCAGTCTCCTCGTCACGTCTGTGAAATCTGTGAAATCATGAAGAAATAAAACACTCACTGAAGACAGAGTCAAGAAAATGCACATGCTGAGTATATTAGTTCATGATCAGTCATTGGTTTGTTTTTGTGGAATTATCAACAGGGTATTATTTCCGTTTCTGCATTAATTCATTTCACAGCTAATTTGCATGGCAGCTTTACAAATGATGTATTATTCTCTTAACTAACTCCTTGATAAATTAAATATCAAGTGAGCGTTAAAATATCAATGCAAATTTCAACATATTTTAATATTCTATCCAAACCCAGAACATTTGATAGATTTTCTGAGATTTTTTGGGGAAAAACTGTCATTGAAAAATCTCTTTCTACTTAAAAAAAAGCATTATTATTTCCATTTGTTTATGAAATAAGTGATTAAAAAAATCAGCAATGCAAAATGTCCTCAATGACCAATAGTTGTTCGTGTTTTGTTGTTTTTTTTAGACTTTTCTCAGTTTAAAAAGTTTCAATGAACTCTTAACATTTTATGTCTCACTGACAATTCCAGGTTTGAACATGGACAGTGTATCTTGGCTTGGAAGGAGGAAAAAGTCCTAAAAGTTATTCAAGGCATTAACGGTGTGGAAACAAACTTGTGTCAACAATCTCGGCCTGTTCGTACCACTGAATCGAAGTGTATCCAGGCTGTATTTGGCCCACTTGATCTGCAGCAGGAGCAGAAACACCTGATTGTAGATCTTCTGACACTCGGAGCTGATCACTATGTCAACGGGCCAGGGGACCTGCGGGCGACAGAAACAAAACATGTCAACAAAACAGACTCAAAAGGAATGATGAACATCAGAGCGAAGAGGTCCACGCTGCTGACCTTGTAACTCAGAGTGAGCACTTCCAGATTGTTCACCGGATGTTTTTTTCTGGAAGCATCCAGGTTTTCCAAAAAGACCGACAACCTGTGAAATGGAGAAAAAAAGGCAGTTTTTTCTGTCACATTTCACTTGAGTTTTGGTCTCGCGTCTTTGTCTGACACAGAACTGCAGTACCTGCTGCTGTCCTCTGGGTAGCGCTGTCCGACAGCCTCCTGCAGCTGCACGTTGAGGAACGACGGCTGCTGCCAGCTCTCCTTCTCCTGCACTTTGTCGAAGATGGCCGTGTAAAAGTCGTACATGGTGTCTCCGGCTTCCAGCAGGAAGTAGTTCCTCATAGCCTGGAGGTATTCCAGCAGCCTGCAGACAAATCCCACCGCTCAGTGTCAGTCTGCTCCGACGGACACCGAGAGAGAGAGGAACCCAATGATTGCAGGACTGTGCTCACTTGTAGTCTTTCTTCAGAGTCTTCATCAGGTTCCCGCAGCACTCGATGTACCGCCTCTCGATATGAGGGTAGAGGCAGGAGCGCAGGGTGAGCTCGAAGGTCTGGCAGGTGACCGACTGAGATGAGCGGTCCACGATGAAGTCGCCTCCGGAGAAACGCTCATGGAAGTCATTCTGCTCCAAGTAGAGCCTGCAGAGTGTCGAGCAGAGATGGTGAACTTCCTGGACTCATTCGGAAGAAGAATGAGACTATTCCAACACTTTAAATCTGTAGTCCTCACATTGTTCTTATTGAACATATTGTTTATTTAAAGACACTATGAAGTAAAAAAAGAAATTCCTCTTTTTGATATTTTTATCCTTGTTGTGGGCCGAATCTTTCATCCAGGTCTTTTTTTTCTCTTTCTCTTTTTGTCTTGGAAGACTCTTTTCATGAGAGATCGCCTGATCCCTGGAGTATTTTCATTGCAAACTATTTTTCCCCCTATGGAACACATCTTCTAAATTTGTAAGTGTTTGTTTCATTAGTGGACATAACACAACAATGAGACCCAGCAGCCCACCTGGCAAAGTTGATGGCCAGCAGCGGGTCGTGGACGTCGTCGATCTCCAGGTGCTGCGTCATGATGGACTGCATCTTCACCAGACTCCTCTTGGTGGCCTGCTGCTCGGTCACTGTGTCGGTGGGCGAGCTCTCTTGGCTGCAGAGGCGCGACTGCACCGACTCCAGAAACAGCGTGTACAAGCTCTTCCTCTCTGCATCTGCAAAGCAACATGTTGGGTCAAATAGTTTGAGCTTATCAAGAGCTGGTGCAGCAGAACATTACAGAAGTGTGGCGAGGTCACTGACTGACCTCTGGAGGACCTGTCCGATGGGTCCATGTCTTTGCAGTCGAGGTTTTTGAGCAGCTGCATGGACTTCCCAGCCATGATGATCTGCTTGAGCACTGGCTTGAGGAAGGACACCATGGTGAGCTGCCTGTTGCTGCAGCCCTGCTCGCCCCCAGAGCTCCCGCTGGCCGAGTCGTTGAGCTTCTCCTCGTTCTCGACGGTCTCTGACACGCTGTACAGGGTGTAGGTGGCGTACCAGAAGTCCCGGTGGTTCACTGGAACGTCCTTGTTTCTGAAAAAAGAGCCACTCGGTCAACTGAATGTCAGAAAACGTAAATGTCGCTGAACAACCTCACACCTTTGGATGATGAACTCTTTCGCCGGGTCGAACAGGTGTCCGTGAACAATCCACTCGTCCACAATCTCCAAGTATGGTCGGACTGTCTCGGTCCAAAGGGAAAACAGCAGGGCCACCTAGCCACCACAGAGCAAACACACAGATTCACTCTTTCTAACAGTTTCTTTTTCACGTATGGGCTTGTAAAGAAAGTTACACATGCCGCTCTCACCGCTTGCTCTGAAGCCTCCCCGACACTGTCGTACTCTATGATGGCCTTGTAGAGCGTGTTGAGCAGGTGGGACGCCCGCACCACGTTGGGGGTGGCGGGCGGGACTTCTGCGACCCCCGTGCAGAAGACTTTGTGCAGCACTTTGATCTGAGCCAGGTGAGGGCTGAGCCGATCCAGGACCGCTGACAGCGTAACAGTCTCATCTGCAGGAGAGGACCCGTCATTAAAGTATGATGGACACATGGAAGAACAATACAGGCATGAGGGGGCTTTTGTCTTTAAAGTGGAGACCATAGAAACACCAGTTTCGGCATACATTTCTGCTTTCACTTGTGATTTTATAAGGCAAATGTCCACGATGCTTCTTTGCATCAGCCTATCTTGTGGCTTATTTGTTTACTTCTTCACTCAACCTCGACTGACTGAGCTCCTGTAAGTTTCAGTCTGATCATGCTGCTGGAGTTTTAAGGTCTCTCAAAGGGGACATGTCCAAACGAATAGATTTAGTGTGAATCTATGTGTTCTAGCATCACTATATCTCATATCCTTAAATCCAAAGAGTAAACATGGAACATTAGGGGTTTTTATAACCTGATCAAGCGCTCATATCTGTTAAAAAAAAAAAAAAAATAGAAACAAGACCCTTCTGGAAATAAAACATAAGAGCACTTGCCATTGCATATGAGCTCCCTCTCAATGGTGGTCAGCTCCTCTTTAAAGCTGGTGAAATACTTGTTGAGTGCCCACACAAAGGCCTGGTAGGTCCTGAAGGGAGGCTCGGAGCCCTTCTTGGAGCCGTGGGAGGAACCGGAGCCCGGTAGGCAGGGCTCCGAGCTGTACCCCGTCACCTCGTCGATGAAGCGCTGCAGCCGGAACACCGCCTGGCCGTAGACGGCGATATGCTCCAGCACGGAGCGCAGGCAGTTCTGGCGCACAAAGGGAGAACAGAGAGCTCTCAAACAGCAAACAAAGGACACATTCAGCCGGTTTCGGGCCACTGTTTCTGATCTTGAACTTACGCTGGTGAGATGAGTCACAACCACATTATTCCTGACGGACACTTTCCCATCATGATGTTGGAAGATGAAGTGTTTCTTCACCCCGGAGAGGAGCCTGAAAACACAGGAGCTTCACAGCTCAGCTTCCGGACACAAAATTTTGAGGTTCAATTTTTTTTTTTTTAATATGTTGGAGGCTTTACAGTGATTCTTGTGAGCAAGCACAAGATCACATTCTTTGCAAGTGTGTACAAAGAGCACAGTCATATACGGCAGCATCACTACATCTTACCACAGCGTCTCCCGTATTACTTGGGACTCAGTGACAAAGGCCTTTTCTTCTGGTAGATACAATGGGTCAGTGTTATACAAGTGTTGATCCCTGAGAAAAGACAGACTGAGCATGAACAGCAGAACTTTTTCAACTGTTCTGACCCACAAATGCCATTCATACTAAAGTTCGCATCTGCCGAGTAAATTGCCTCACAAGCAGCCAACAAAGAGTCTCATCATCTGACTTGGTTGGCACCAACACACCCATAAACAGACAGGTTCATAACGGCTGTCCAGTGTCTCTTGTTTGTCATTCATTCCAAGGAAAATTAAAATTGCTGAAATAATTTGAACAATTTTCCAAGAGATTTTTAAATACTCGAGCTCTCACCAAACATTGAGTAAGTTGGAGTGCAAATGTAAGCTGTGAGGGAACCGGGGGGCGTGGGCCACCCAGTAGGGCGTCACGACATGCTGCTCCAGCCAGGCCCGGGCGTCGGGCTCGCCCACTGGAACGAGCAGAGCGGGAAAAGGGTGTTAGAGCAAAAGGTGCTTATTTTAGTTTTCTATCATTGTGCTGGATGTGCATCATGAGTCCGCACCTGTCCATGTCACCGGGACAGTCTTGCTTGTGTTGTCCTGGTCCTCTTGAGGGGTTCGGTCCAGCTGGATCCCAGAATCATCCCTGCTGATTGGCTGCTGGCTGTCATCGTCCTCGCTCTCCTCCTCTGACCACTCCTGCAAAGGAGTCAGGGGGATTGTTCGAGTTATTTGGGATGTTGGTTGGTAATAATCAGAAGAATTTGATGATACATTCTTGAAATATTGTAATTTCCCCTGTTTTGGTCCAATTAGAGGAAAATTGAGAAATACCACACTCACAGGGGTGTCGGGGAAAGGCCCGAGGTCGATGTCCTCTCCCTCCATTAGATATTTTGCCCAGTCAAAATTGTCTTTTTCTTCTGCAAAGATACACAAGGAAAAATGTAACATTGAAAAAACAAACAAATAAAAGCAGAGAAAACAATATCTGACAATCTTCAGTGCAGCCTGAACTCGCCTGCTTCCTTCACCCGGGGTCTCTCAGTGAAGCTCGTGTTGGAGGGCGACCCCGATAGGAAGAGCAGCAGTGACAGGATGCTGAAATGTACATCAGTCTGAAATAATACACAGAGACAAGTGATCTGAGTGGATATCAATGTGCACATGATTCTATTACAGTGTTTTGAGACGTCCTCGCGTTGTACCTTTGTTCCCTCTGTGTTTGGTAAAGCAGAGTTCAGGAATTCGTCGGTCAGTCTCATCCAGCTTCCTGCTTTACTCAGGTCTGAGTGGACCATCAGCTTTTCATAGATCCTGTCAAACATGAGCAATTAGACATGATGTTGTTATGAAAGACACTAATCGTAACAGAGATCTGCTCCTTAGAACTGCTGCTGTTTGACAGAATCAGAAGAAAAACTACAACCATAAAATCAACTGGTTCGTCTTTCAGGAGGAATAAAGAAAATACAAATTTCTTGATGCAACAAATCTAACATCCTTAAAGGATTAAAAAAGTGCACATGTGCACATGTATTGGTTTCTGTTGATCTCAATCTAATGCTGTCTGAAAGAGTACAATCAAGGTTGTTTTTGTTACTGCTTACTAAACAGACAGACTGGCTGGGAACATGTAATCCTTCATGAACAAGCTTCCTGTTGTTCATCACATTGTTCCTATGGGATGGAGCATGGATGACAACTTTTGACCTCAGCTTGGAGTAAACACGAGTGCAGGTGCCCGAGGCAATGCGCATATGCAAACACGCAATGTAATGAACACCATTCAGCAAACAGTCAGTTGAGTTCCTCAGTAGAAGAATACGTGAGAAGTTTAAAGAAAGAAGGATTGGAGAAAATCTATCTTGTGTAAACTAAAAACATATTTTATAACTGCAGAAGTTTGATGTGAAAACATGTAACAGGTACCACTTAAAAGCTACAATAGGCTGACGTTTCATCGTGAGTGTAATCTGTAGGACCTTTATCCTCGAGTCTACCCAGAGGTTCTGGGGGGAATTGCTGGACCTGATGCCAAATCAACACAGAGACACAATCACACATACACAAAGACTTTCCCCACTGTGAGAGCACTTTTTAATCCACACTGCAGAAAACAATCGAATGTCAACACAAATGACTGTGTTGTTTGGAAACAGGTCGACTTAAGGGACTTTGAGTGTCCTGAAAAGCGCTACACAAATAAAACGTATTATTATTATCATCATTATTATTATTAAACTTATACTAGAAACTTTAACCTTTCAGTGAATTACCAGTGTATTGACCCAGGTGTTTAATTTCCCAATTTTAAATGTCTTCTTGCTGCAGAGCGTAGTGCCACCCCACCACCAAGCCTAAACCCCTTACAAACCAACAGTCCGCCCCTGCCGATGACAACATAAGAGCAACGAGCCCAAACACAAACTCACCCATTGATACTGCGCTGAACTTTATGACTGTCCACGTCCAAAAAACGATGGAACCTACAGACAGAAGACATTCAATGAATTACGAGCATCAGGACCTGAGTTACGCTCGTGTTTGTTTACAGGTTAGCAGCTGACATGCTAATTCAAGCCCTGTCTGTGACTCACTCACTTAAAATTTGACCAGGCAAATTTAAGCGCCAGCTGGAAGTTCTGGTCCTCCTCGTCCTCCACACCGCTGATGCATCTTATCAACTCCTTGGTTTCTCTCTCTGTCTCCTTTTCGAACGTGCTCCAGTGAGCCATGTTGATGCTGACAGCAGTGCTGCAATTGGCGCGACCGCACGCGCGTCAACCGTTACACGCAGCAAGGCTCCTGGTCGGTGTCGTAGCTGTCCCGGTGGTTGTTCGGGCTACGAGGCGAATATGAACAAAAAATACCTTAAATTGTGTCATTTATTCTTCACACAAAGCGGTTTTCGCTTTCCTCCCACTGCCGCGCAACATTTGCCTCCCATAGCACACAAGGGACTGATACGCATGCGCGGTTTCCAAATGAACAAAACTATTCTATTCTCTGCATTTTTCCAACAAACTTTAATTCTGACACACTCAGTTTGTGTTAAACTCCATTAAATGTATTTTACTGGTGATACTTTGCCAATACTTGGAATCTATTAAGTACGTGCTTAATGTTTTGAAAGAAAATTCCCATATGGCTTTGCGGTTCGAGCGCGTTACATAAAGTAGTAGCTGTTGGGCCGTCTTCTTCTTCCAGGCTCTTTGATAACGGCAATTTAACAGGGCTCCTCCTCTCGGAGTTTTTTCTTGCGGGGTTACAAAGGAACCAGACATTTAAACTGTCAAGTTTGACAATGGCAAACACCTTGTGATCTCACTGACATTTCTTTATTAACATGATATGCGTCAACAAGAAGTGGAGATATTTCTCTGATTTGTCGTCAATGGGGCGTGGCTATCGCTTTCAGACACATGCACACACACACACACACACACA
>JAUESE010000062.1:2367537-2377828 GCA_032274725.1 Malacoctenus triangulatus
TTATTTCTGTGAAAAGGATTAATGCAATTTATGATATTTGTATAAAACATTTTCATAATTTTTAAATAGAAATTACTGTAAAAAAAAAAAAAAAAAAAAAGGCAGTAACAAACTTTAGTCTCGAAAGTCTTCTCACAGTTTATCGTTAACCCCTCCAGGCCGACCCTTTGCCTTATGGAGGGTCGCAATTTTAGGCCTTTATAAAGTGTAGAGTAAACACAGTCTCCTCGCTGTAACTCAGTCTGTGTGGATAGCTTCGTGAGTGAGCGAGTGAACCGAGGGGCCAGACGTGCCCACAGTCCTCCGGCTTCTGTCTACGTGCCGGGGCGTCTGCCCCGGGCCGGCCTCCTCCCGGACCCCGGCTCCTCCCGCCTCCTCCCGGCTCCTCCCGCCTCCTCCTCCTGCCTCTGGTCTCTGGCTCGACGGAAAGTAGCGGTTTCCTGCGAGGAGGGACCGAGCCGGGCCCGAGCAGGCGGAGTGAAAGTGCACACGTGGACACCTGAGACCGACGGTCCCCTCGGCCAATGAAACCACCGCCTGGTGACGCAAGCTTGCGCGCTTCCTCCAATGGGACTGTTTATTGGGAAGTAAAAAAAACAAAAAAAAATAAAAGTGTTGGGAGTCGTTGAAAAAAATCATCTGGAGAAAAAAAAAGGGTTGTGAAACGGATTTGGTCTGGAAGCTGCTGGGAACCAGATTCACAGGAGGCAGCTGATGTTTTTACCAGAGTCTCCCCGAGGAAGAACCGAGGAAAGACCGACGCTGTCAGCGAGAAAATGCTGCTGAAGAGATGAAGATGCTTTAATTTTCTTCTTCTGTCCTCAACCAACTTTTCTTTTCCACAGACAAACAAACTTTGGTAAGACCCCCCTCTTTCTTTTTCACTGTGAGGGAAAGCAGGGCTGCTATGTCTCTTACAGTGGCAAGACTTTAACACAGGCCAATGAATAACGATTTAAAGACACGCAGCAGTGTATTTATAAGTTTTTATGCACACGTATTACACTGTACGATTCTCATGGTGGACGCCTTATGGTGGTCATCTCTCCTGCCTAGTCATCGGCATTTTTCCCTATCTGGCCTCTGTTTATTCAAGGACCTGTGAGACACGCAGTCTCATCTAAAAGACAGTTTTGCACATTCAACGTTTATTATACACATCCAGCTGTGCAACACGCAAACTATGTACGATTAAAGTTTATATAAAGTCCCCAATCGTTTGGAATGTAATCCTATTTGTTTCTAAAACGTTCATTTCCCCTGCACTCTTCTCCCATAAAGACCCGTAGATCCTAAAGTAGCACTAATGACATGGAACCAGTGAGCTATGAACTGCTGCTTGGAGGTCAGATTAATTCAGCGCCAGGGGAAAATGTAAATACAATTTCATGGTTTGTACAAACGAAATGTTCCAAAGTACATAAACAAAATTGAAAGCCTCTTCAGAGGACCACTGAATTGCTCCTGAGTGCAGCACTTGGGTGATTGCTGAGGTGCAGACAGTGATAACGCCGGTGTGTCTGGGAGCCACTGGTCCTCCCTTGAACCAAAACGGTCAAGATGTTGTTGATTTCTGTCAGGGGATCAAATCAGCACGACCATCGATGGGTCCTGTCGGCAGCTCACAGGTGACGTGGGGAGAGGCAGCGATTGCCATGGTGACTCGAGTGTTTGTCTCAGTCTGGAGGGGCTGCACAGGCAGAGGGCCGTCTGGCACAGATGAGCCCCGGTTTAACATCTCAAACAGTCTGTTTGTATTGAGTTTCCTCCCTCAAAAGGTTCCCTTTGTGTGTCATCTCCATCACAAAAGGACATGTGGGCTGCTCTGATTCACTGCTCACCATTGATGGCAGCGCTGCTGCGGCCTGATTGCTGGAGGGGACTGATGTCAAACAGGATCTTTACAGTCTTTTCCTATTTGCGGTGAAGCCACACAAGAGTCATAAAAGACAGTTAGACACATGACTGAAGCTTGTTTCTTTATTATCAAACTGTGCAGATAGCAGAGGAAGATGGGCTGGTGTTTACCCACAGACAGCAGCCCACATAAATCAGCTGCAGTTATAATTGGTGGGGAATTGATGTGTAATCATTACCAAGGAGAAGCTGTCAGCTCAGGGTCAGGTCACACTGCGCGCCTCTGTGCAGGCAGAAGAAAAAGGTGCTCGTTTGTTCCCAGCAGGTAAAGAAACGTTTGTTTATTCAAACGTTTTACTGGCAAAGTAAAAGCCTGGTGACGCCCGTGCCTCCGTTTTATACACACTTTTGCCAAGGTCAGCTGAAGGCCTGTCGACAGCAGACCCACTAATTATGTGCAATTATGCTGTTTAGCTAAATTAGAGCCACTCCTCCACCTTTCCCGTCTCGTTCCTGATTCCTTTATGCTTTCCAGTGAAGTGAAAAATAAATATTGCTCTACTGTGTAAATATCTACCAGACTGCAATAAAATGACAGTTTACTTGCAGCTATTTCCTGGTATCGTAAAAATAAGTTCGAAAATATTAGTCCAGTCTATTAAGCCTACTAGTAAAATAAAGTAACAGTATTAATAGTAAATGAAGTACAAAATAAGAATGTCATTAAGATCTCTTAAACCTTGACAGTTCATAGTCAAGAAGTCTTGCCACCATGGGAACAAAGACCGTTCAGTCGTGCAACGCAATGACCGTCACAGCTGTTCTTCAGTCCAACCAGGATGCTGTGGAGATGCAGTCTGTCTGTTTTCTGCAACGCTTTGTTTTTTTATTGTGCTCCTCTCCACCACAGTTGTTTTTTGTTATCTTGCCCTGACGCAGGTGTCGGGATCATGGGCAGCTTCAAGGGCCACGCCCTCCCTGGGAGCTTCTTCCTGGTCGCTGGGATCTGGTGGGCAGGAAAGTACTCGCTGTGGCACGCCACCCGCAGGAACAAGAACATCGGCTCCACCAGGCTGGCCAGCAGAACATCGCAGCGACGCCTGGAGATCATCGAGAGCTCCGTCATACTCTTCTTCTCGGTCGTTGGTAGGCAGCAGAGACGTGCAAGTTACTGATTAGTGCTTGATTACAAAGTGTGTCACAGCTACTGTGGATGCAGGCTAATGATAACGCCACCTACTGTCAGACATCATGTTGCAGCCATGAAAGCTGAGTTGTTACTGCTCTTTCAATAATCTCCTGAGCAGACGTTTAGTGAAATAGTAACTGAAAGCTTTGATACAGTTCTGGCTAACAGCGAGCAGAATGGGGGTGGGGGTTGGGGGGGGGGTGCCCACGACAGGACAGACTTGAGTGTGTCCTCCTCTGTGCTCCCCAGGGATGCTTGCGGAGCAGTTTGTGGCCAACGGCCCGAAGCTTCAGCTGTACGACTTCACAGAGAACCACTGGGAGGACCTGATGAACTGGCAGCACGCCACCATGTACCTGTTCTTCGGCATGGCCGGCACCGTGTCTCTGATCATCCACACCACAGAGGCGGCGCCGCTGGCCATGGACAGGCTGATGCTGGCTGTCGCTTTCTTCAACGAAGGTACCAGGACGGACTCCTTTGAGCCAAACAGCCCCATCGGAAACCCTGTGTGTCATCACCTGAATGTTTGTTTGAATGAATTTCATACTGGATGCTAATAACTAACTTTTTGTGCATTGAAGTTTACACTGAAACTAGACTTTTATATTTTAGTGATCAAATTATACAACTAATGGCTGCTTGTCAAGTTACACAGCTGCTTTTTTTCTTCTTTTGTTTCAGTCATCAAAAACAATTTTAAAACCAGACTCTCATTTCTGCTCGTTTTGTTTTTTTTTGTCTCCGTCTGTGCCCTCAGGATTTCTTTTCCTCTACCACCTCCATGGCAGGAGCATGCTGGACGTGCACGTGCACCAGCTCCTCCTCTACGCTGTCTTCGGCGAGGCTCTCGTCGCCTTCCTGGAGGTCTTCCACCGGGGGAACATCATCCTGGAGCTGCTGCGATGCACGCTCACCATCCTGCAGGGAAGCTGGTTCTGGGAGGTGATGTGGATATGCGATCGGACATTCAGAGTCCCGAGTGCGTGCGCGCCGCTCATGTTCCCCCCTTTTTGTGTCTGGCCACAGATCGGCTTTGTGCTGTACCCTCCCCACGGCCCTGAGTGGGACCTGAAAGATCACAACAACATGATGTTCATCACCATGTGCTACTCCTGGCACCTTGCCTTCGCCATGCTCGTCGTGAGCGTGCTCTACTGCGCCGTCAGCTGGTAAGACGCCTCGAATCCCCCCTCAAGACGCTTTCGTGTTTGTGTGAACCGGCTGTCTGACACACATCAGCCTGAGCCCACACTGACAGCTGTCTCTTGGGCTCTGCAGCGTGGTTCGCTCCCGGCTGAAGAGGACTCCTCCGATGGAGATGGGGCTCCTGAAGACCCGTGATCGGGATGCAGAGTCGGAGGACGAGATGCTATGAAGAGGCCTGCTGATCACTCTCACTGTGACTCATCAACGTCACAGCTGGACCAGGAAAAACTGGAGACGATGTCAAAAAGGAGGCATGCAGACAGAAGAGAGATATGGACGTGGCTTCTGGATGCTTTGATTATATCTCTACCTCTGCCCCCTTTATACTCACCCTTTGGCCTTGCTATTTATTTTAGAGTGATGTATCTTTTTTCATAGCATATATTTTGTCATTCATTTGCACTTGCAGCATGAGTGCACATGAGCTTTCCTGGATTTCAAGTTTTTCTCTCAACTCACCCAACTTGTTTTTAAACCTTGGTGCTATGTAGTGCCATCCTGTGGTGAACACATTTCTCATCAGTACAACACAAACTACTTGAAATTGAACCTATGTTTATTTTGTTATTGGCAGGAAATTAGCTCACATGAGAATCAAGAGGAAATACTAAACAGCAGGAATTGCAATGCCAAATGAAACACTTTTAAAAGTGTGTTTGAAGGTTTATTTACAGTCATTTGGAACATTTTTGGTCGTCTTTTCTATATTTACATTATTTTACTGATGTTACCTGCTCCACTCTTTTTGCTGTGTTGCCTTCATGCACTCATTTTACTCTGGAAAACTTTTTAAAACATACAAATATGAATCAAACTGAGTGTCCTCCTAAGTGCCCTCCTAACTGTCCTCCAAAGTGTCGTTCTCTGTGTCACAATGTTTTGCATGATGAAAGAAGCTGTAGGAGGTTGAAGGTATCGGATCAATGATGGACAAAGTGTTGGAGTAAATTATTTGTGATGCCACAAGATGTTTAGTTAATGATGTTGAAAGAAAGTGTTCTTAGTTTAGTTGTGGTTCGATCATGCCAGATGAGCAGTAGCATCAACCTGTTTTTGTGCAAAGCTCTTCAGGACACAGTTTAACTACGGATTCCTTTACACTGAATACATCTTGAGTAGAAGATGATGTCTGGGTAAATGTAACGTGTGACTGTTGCAACACATTCATTTATAACTGTATCAACAAAACTCATGTGTAATTTCTCTAATGAGGAAGCTGAAGAGGGAGATTGTTTCAGTGACAGTGTTCCACTGAGGGTCAGCAGGTGAAAGTCGACCATTCTGAGAGATGCTTTAGCTTTCATTTATCTTGATCCAAGTTCTTCTGTTCTTACAGCGAAAAGATGGCAAATCCTTTATCCTCGTCTGCTCTTCCAAAGAAAAACTATTGTGGACTTTGTGAGACTTGTGTGTACAGAATTGGTTGCAGTTGAATCTGACAGCTGAAGAGTCTCTTCATTGGGAAATAAATCTCTCTGCTTTCACCAGGTGACTGTTAAAAGGTGGAGTTGTGTGTTTTTTCTTTGATAACCGAACAATGACATAGTTTCTGAAGCATACATGGTTAATAAAATGATTGTGCTTATTTCTAAGGTTTTTAACCAAAATGCAGCAAAGTTGTTTTTTTATAAATTCAAATATTCACAAGTGCCTTTCCATATTCATATTGCTGACATATATTTATATTGTTTCACTCAAAAGACCTCTCACCTGATAGGATAATCTGAAATGAACAGAGATGATCTAAACGAGCCGATGGGGCAGTTTTAGGACTGTTTTTTTTTTTTTTGTTCACACCGTCTCAGAGAAACGGAGCGGAGTGAGACGTCTCGCCGCAGCTGCCGCCCAGGTGTGACTGACGTGGAGTCATTTCCACCTGCTCAGGTGAGGCCGACGAGCGCTCCTCCGACTCAGTGCGCGCGGCCATGTGACGCTGTTGGCCATCAGATTGGAGGAAACCTTGGTACGTTTCTTGGTCCAGGAAAGGAACACACCGTCTCTTCACCTCTCCTGCTCGGGGGAGTCTGGTCTTTTTTTTTTTTAAAGGAGCCTCAAAAATGGACAAACTGAAGTCTGTTTTGAGCGGAGAGGAGGCGCGCAGAGATGACAGAACCGTCCTACAGGTACTGGATGACTCACTTTGACCTAAACGATCATAACAAAAAGGAGTCACAGCTGGCTCACTCACTGACCAATCTGTGATGCCTTTCTGATTCAGACTATGAATGACGCCTCCACTCTGGGCTGGGGCACTCGGCTGAAGGGCTTCATCGCCTGTTTCGTGGTGGGAGCAGCCTGCACAATCCTGGTGAGGACCGAGCAGTCATCCAGTCAGACCTCAGTGGCGTCACGCAACGAGGAAGCCAGCAGGTCGGCCTGATGTGGCCGGTCTGGTTCGTCTTGCTCTGCGGAATGCGTGAGATGTGATGATGCTCGTTCACCCGGCAGCACCTGGCGGTCCCGCCTTCATGTGGCTGCTGCGGCTTTTTGGAACACTGCATGGGATCCTCAGGCTGTAACGTGACTGTGAGAGTTTCCTGTGTTTGTTTCAGGGAGTTTGTGCACTGTTCATCCCCAAAATTGGCATCACACTCTTCATTGTCTTTTATACCTTTGGAAACATCTGTACTCTGGGAAGGTGAGTGTCAACAGTGGCCTGAAAATGAACTGATGGGAAGGGGGGGGGGGGGGGGGTCTCTTAATGGGGAATGTGTGTAATTGGACCATCTGAACTCTAACTATGGTTTGTCTCACAGCACAATGTTTCTGTTGGGCCCTGTGAAGCAGCTGAAAAAGATGTGTGACAAGACAAGAGCGCTGGCAACCACGATTATGATTGTAGGTGTTGTTGTTTTTGTTTTTTTTTACAGGAAAAAGTTATTTACTTTGTATGTGCCTTGATGTGAAGAGTCTGGACCATCTGAATGCTGTCGCTAAACATGCAGAATTTCGTAATGTGCCAGAGTTTTGCTTTGTTTATCATTCTCATAAATTTCAGATTTTAGTGGAATACCAAAAGGCTTTGTGTGTTCATTGCCAATCTTTTCTGTTGTTTCACGTTGCATTCGTCCCATTACTGCAGACCTGCCTTGTGTTGACACTGTGTGCAGCCTTTTGGGTGAGTGAATGTGAAGGACCCCCCTTCTCCCATCCCACCCATCTCTGATTGTGTCTGCAGCTAAGCTGCCGCTTGCATTCACCTCCTTTTTTATGTTTCCTTTCAGTGGAAAAACTTTGGGCTCGCTTTGTTATTTGTCATCTTGCAAGTTTTGTCCTTTTCCTGGTGAGTCGCTGTTTTTTTTTTTTTCATCAAAGCTGAATGTTTTCTGTCTGAATATCTTGTAATTCATGAAATAAAATTTGCTTTGTTTGCAGGTACAGTCTGTCCTACATCCCATGTGTGAGGTTTGTCAGCTTAGCATCACTTTTCCAACCAATAAAGGTTCAGCATCAGTGTGTCTATTGATGTTTTGTATCTGGTTCTGACTCGTGTGTTACTTTGCAGGGAGGCGATCATGAAGCTGGTTGCTGTGAGCATCAGATGATCCCTGTGGTTAAACCAAAGCATGAGGGATTTTTCGGGGGTATGTGTCCTTTCTCCAATTCAGGTTAATGGAACACCTGTGTGTGCTTCTGCTTTGGAGCGTCCGAGACTCCTTGTGCAATCACCCTCATCAACCGTAGGAACAATAAAAAAAAAAACCATTTGGTTTTTATGTTGAAATGTGTTTAATAATTTCTCATTTATGTTTTCAAAAAATGATCTGGATGATTTGTTGATACCTTGAATTGAGGGTGCTTTTAATTTTTTTCTTGAGTGTAAATTTGTATGATATTTTAAGGGTTTGTAAACAAACACTCTGATTTCTTCTTAAAAGACGAATGGGGCAAAGACGATGACTTTCACTATATACAATCATCAAGGACTGATGTGTATTTATCAATTTGATTCTTTTGTGTTTATGCTTGACGATGGAAATGTTCAGTTTACGAAAATGCCTTCTGCTTGTAAGTAATTCGTCCAGCTGATTGACATTTGTTCAGTGGCAAATTTCATTTAATCAGATCATGGAAACCACAGAGGATAAATTCATTAGAAAAACACTATGAAATGGAAGTGAGCTAAAGATATGTGGAACACAGAGGCCGAAGGTTTTAGCATGGTTTTCAGTGCTCAGTGGTAGGCTCTGTAATATTTGATTGCTTGTTTGTTTAATTTGTGTGAAGATTTCATCATTAAAAAAGAATAATCTATGTGAAAAGTTATAATTGTTTCCCTTTGTTGTGTTTGAAAAAGTGAATGCGCAATAAAGCAAAGTATCATCGTAAAAATATTGACAGGAATCTTTTTTGACTTTAAATATTATTCATCTGACAAAGGTTTTACCAGCACTTAAGCGCATATTTTGTTACTGATCCTTTCAGACCTAAAGATGTGCATGGTAAACTTTAAAGAAGGTGAATTAAATGCAACTTCATCAATTTAATTCACATCCACTGATGTGATTAAAAAAAAAAATTCATGACATTTTCAAACCTTTTTATGATGAATGATTGTAACAGAGTAATTCTCATTGTTATTAATGTAAAATGTAATACTTTCAAACAGTCTTCAGTGTTGTTAAAAAAATCTTAGAACAAACTCTGAAAATACCATTTAATTTTTTTATTATTTGCTTTGTTTTGATTTATTTCCTTTTTGAATGACAGGAAATCCGCGCAAGAGTACTTTCTGCAGCAACAAGGGCGCCGCCATTTTATCCGCGCCGGAAGTCCACCGGCGCGGATAAAATGGCAGCGCCCTTGTTGCTGCAGTTGACTGCAGACACTCCAACCCCCCCCCCCCCCTCCCCAAACCAAAAACGCTGGACCATTCTCCAGTTGGGCGCGCCTTCTCTTGACGTCATGTGACCCGATCAGGAAGTCCAATAGAGCGGTGACAGTACTCCAGCCCTGCATGTCTTTACATGTCTGTGGTAAATAAAACTTTGTCCCTGTCAAGCGGTGTGCGGGTGAAGACATGACAGACATCTTGGAGAGAATCAAAAAGACCGTAGCCGAGAAGCAGAAGACGCCTGTAGCGCAGACTGACCTGCAAAAATGGGGGTTAAAAGGTACGAGGACTTTTTAACGCTTCAGCGTAAAGTTACTAAACTCGCTTCTTTCACTCTTTGAATGGCAGCCAGCGCCGTGAAGTCGGTGCGTCCACGTGAAGCTGTACCCAGCTGTACCCAGCTTCACTGTCCGTGTTGTTTTGCAAAAGTTATTACCGGGTGTTAGAACGGAGCCTGTTTTATTACATGTGAGTCACACTACCTGCCTGTTACCCCCCCCCCCCCCCAATTCTCTCTCACACAGGCATCCAGCTGCGAGCTTACCAGCTGGACGGGGTGCAGTGGTTAACGCAGTGCCTCAGCAACCAGCAGGGCTGCATCCTCGGAGATGAGATGGGTCTGGGAAAAACCTGCCAGGTGAGCAGGCGAACAAGCCCTCAGTGTGGTCCCACTGCTGGAAGACCCTCCGCCCTGCTTGTTTTTGGGGACTTCCTACTTCAACACACTTGGTGGCAATAAAAAGGTTGTCGTCCAGGTTGAGGCCCCCCCTGATCAGGACAGGTTGCATGTTTTGGTTCATCAATAGCATTTGATGGTCCTGATTTTCAGACCTGAATGAGAAACTGTTATGTGGTGTTCCTATACTGAGTCTTTGAACTGTGTGTGAACATGAGTGAATGGATGAATTTTTTTAGTGTGAAGCTCTGAGACTGTGAAGTGGAGTGAAAATATGTAAAATTAGTGGGTTTTAATATCTGCATTGTTTCCATCAACAAGTCTGTCTGGTTTTTCTGTCCACCCAGACCATCTCTCTGCTGGTATATATGTGTGGAGCTCTTGGGAAGAATGGTCCATTTCTGGTGCTGAGTCCTCTGTCTGTCCTGGAAAACTGGAGGAAGGAGCTTGAGTGGTACGAGGACGACAATCGACAAACAGAAATTCACTCTCAAATGTCCTCAGTGAGATGACGTGAACGTCTCCC
>JAUESE010000062.1:2449463-2461673 GCA_032274725.1 Malacoctenus triangulatus
GCCCCAGATAGGACTAATCGTACTGTAACCTCTTTTCATTTTTCTATAACGCAGGGTTAATGTGGGGCAGACGAAGGTTTTTTTTATGCTGGCTGGCAGGATTCCTGAGCTGCTCCTGATATGGTCGTGGATTTTTCCCCAGCAGCGCCGCCTGATTTGCACTCGGCTACGCTGTTTAAAATAGTTACAAAACTCACCAGTTTGACTCTCAAACTATTCTCACTCAAAACACTGGTTTACCTTTTAACTGAGTAACAAGAGCTTTCACAAAAACTTCATTCGTGCTTTAGGACTGTGCAGGCTGAGCTCATGGCCTGGTATCGCCTCTATTGGAAGATAAGCCAGAGCAGCCCCACATTTTTCCTCTCTCTATACTTGGTGTTCTTCTGACCCCAAGTGAGGCCCCCCAAACACACTGGTTGCTAAAGACAGAACAAATCTATGGCTCCTTTTTATCTGTGCTAAATATCCTTTGGAAGAGAAAACACATGCAACACATCTAAACTTGACTGAGCTCCTTCAAGTTAAAACATTTAGTCATTGGGCAGCCAGACAGAAAGTCGAGTTGTTCTTACCCACAATACAGGTTCCCTGAAATCCAAAGAATTACATTGACTGAAGGGAAAAAACTGTCTTTACACTTGGTATACTTTAGTTTTTGGTAATGATTGAGTGACACTAACTTAACGCAGGACTGCAACACCATAAACGACGACTCAAATCATGGACTTTGTTTTATTGGAAATTGTACCAATAGAATATTTGAAGCCTGTAAAGCAGTAATGAATCTGCATTGTGAGTTTGTTACACAAGTGATAATTGTTCTTCTCATCATCCAGAGAAACTGCATCATTAAAAGCAATAAGCTCTCTTTAGGACCTGACCGGCTCTCCTCACTTCCATACAATAACCCCTGCCAAGAACAATTGCTGAAGCTGAAAGTCAAATGGATACTTTCTCTGATGTCAACAACCACCGGCTAATTAACTGGGTTACCAAAACAAACAACCAGCAATTAGTGACATAGCATGCAAAGTGCCGGGGTAATCGGAGGACACACTGTTTGCAGCGCTGACAGAGCACCAAGGTTTGGAATCGAGTTGAGTTTTCTGTCAGAAAAGTATGAAGGGAGGAAAACTACCAGGTTGAAAGTGATCATTGCAGAGGCAGGTGTATTTGTGTGTTCAGAGTGAAGGGCAGCGAAATAGCAAACATTGGCCGACAACTGTGGTGCCACATCACAAGCATCTTCCTTCATGTTTACAATTGAATTATGAATTTGGTATATATCTGTTTGAATTGTTTGAACTTGGCTTTTTGTTGAATGAACTTATTTTAAAAGGTTCGCTAGGCTACTTTTCCCATCAGTAGTTTATCTTAGTTTTTCTGAGAGGGTAAAAGAATGCTTATCAAACCCCAAACCTGCAAAGAGTGTTTAGCTGCATACCAGTATTTTCCTTGATTGACAACTTGATGAGAAGAAAAAGCCCAAAAGAGGAGATTATTTTAGGAATGTAAAAAAAGAAATAGCTGCAAAAAAATGTTAAGTGACAACAAGAAAAAAAAAAAAGAGTCATTTTTTAACACAGAAGTCCAATCAGTCTGAGCCATACCATGTCCCTTTGTTTACCATCTTCCTCCTGTCTATAATCAGTCCAGCTGCAGCCATCCTGGATTCCACAGCAGCCTCAAAAATAGCCGTATGTCCCAGTGTGGGTCATGAAGGGGAAGGATATGGTGGCAAAGAGGGGGAGGAATGCATCTTTTCTGCTGACTGACGTCCTGTGCAGCGCTGCTGACAGAGGGCTCGACGTTTATTGGGCGGTTTCAGGCGCTGTCGGCACACATCAGTGAGAATGCTCCCCATGGTTTGATAAGGCGCCACCGACGGCAGAAACACGCTTGCTCACAGCTGACCTTTGCACAACTTTCTGTCTCATCAGGTTTTGTAGCATCTGCCCATCGAAGAACAGCTGCATGTCGGACCGATGCATCAACATCATTTCGCACAGATTCGGGCAGCACATGGTTAAATTTGGGTTGATCGGCATGCAACTGATGCATTCACAGTCCAAAAAAACTGATCTGCCTCCTTTGGAGGCTTCAGTGACTCAAGTTGGCAAGATGCAACTTTGTATGACTGGACTTTATCACTGATCACTGCCATGATGGCAGCTTAAGAAAAGGGGACAGATAGCAGGCAAACAGCAGGTCTCCTTACAGATAATATTTAACTTGTAAACACAAGTAGGACTTGTGTGATTCAGGTCACAACACATGAAACAACCCCCCCACCCCACAAAAAACGGAATTTTCTGAATTTCAGACAATTGTTCAGCTCTGAGGTTAGTCGCCATCTCCTTCTGCCTGCTGACAGGACAGGAAACGTTCTATAAAAAAACTTTTGCACAAAAATAAACTGCCAACATTAGCATAGATGAGGTCGTTTTATGCCATGAAATCAAAGCGAGGGGCCTCAATAAATAAATAAATAAATAAATAAAAAAGCTCAAAAATTCCTCTTTTATGACATATGGGGCCTGTTTACAGCACACATTGAAACGTGTTTTCAATCATCGGACAACAAAGCTTAGGGGGAAAAAACAAACATTCACAGAGAAACTACTGTGCAACAGTTCAATCTATGTGGCCACACAATGCTTTTATGGGTCTCTCAGAGGCCTCTCTGTGCCACAAAGTTTCAACAAGCGAGCAAAACTTCCACACATGGACGGCAGGAGTCGGAGACTGAACTACCAATCTGGTAGCAGAAGCAGTGTTTCAATCCCAAACACAGACCCTTGTCGAGATGCAGCCTTCTCAGTACTCAGAAGAAGAAAGGTGTGAAGGTTGGTGGTCTTAGTTAGGTAAAGCTAACCGAACGAGACTCTTAGCTACACATTTCCAGCCTCCAAATTACATCACAAAGCTGAAATTGTCCTTCCCATTCTTGAGACCCTTTGCTGCCACTCACTACATCGGCCTTCATATGCAACCTTTGAAGGCTGCAGCTGAAGTGTTTCATTCTCCTTCACACCTACATAAATGTTGATTTATATTTATGATGGCTTACGTGGAAAATCTAGGAAAAATGAACTTTCCCAGTGACACTAAAGAAACACATTTGAAGGAATCTCCACCAGATGACTCTAAAACCTCCACTTGGAAAGAGCGAATCATTCCAGGGAGTCACTCACTGCAACTAACTTGCATGTCTAAGAAGCCCCTAAATTGAGGGAAATTGTGTTATATTGGGCACACTTTTCCTGTAGATTAGTCACGGAAAATGAAACCTGGGTGGGAATTCCTGCTGTATTACACTGCAAAAGAGTTAAACCACGTTAGATCTCAGGCAAAACCTGCGTGGATCCCTCGCATATTTTTGGGTTTTTTTCTAATAACCTCTCCGAGGTGAAAACCACTGCAACATACAGCGATACACAAAAACATCATCCAGCTCAGTCAGTTGCTGAAGTCAACCGATAACTGAGCCTTCATTCTTTCGGCATATATCAGCATGAAAGAAGGGAAACAGAAAAACGTGGGCACAGATTTATGTTTGTACCTCTATAAGAACCAGCAAAAATTGTTTGGGTGTAAGTGGCAGTGCTGCATTGTGTCATTTCCTGCTGCATATCTATAGGTTGTAAGTGCGTCTGCAACACAGCGAGATGCTGTGCGAGTCCACAAGTTTCATCTTTCATCTGGAGAAGCCCGAAATTTTAAACAATCTATCTGTGTTGATTTCATTTGCATCACGTTTCAAGCCCTGCATCATGGACATCAAGGACTCTCACATTACAGTGTTTATTATGCACAGAAAGATTCCTGCAACTTGGCTTTAAACCTCTGACTTCATCAAGTCAGAGGTTGAAAGTTCCAAAACTCTTAACAGTGTTGTACATATCTTGAGGCTGAACAGCTTTGTGCATTGCACCGTTTCTTCTTTTACGACTAATCCGAACACCAACACTAACATTTAGCCTCCATCCCAACTTCAAACCTTGGTTCAATCCCCGAAGCTCAATCTTGGGATGATCTCAAGTTTCTCCCCTCGTCTCACAACCAACTTCAATTGGACCTCAGCACGTCTCAATATATCTGGCCCTTCATCCCTGATAATTCAAAAACCTTGCAGCAACTTACAGCCGTATCGCCAGGATCTGCTCTGAAGCCTTTTACCACACAGGGGCCGCTATTATATGCTACATGAATCATCTTTGCCCAAAAGCTACAGCGCTGCTGCGGAAGTCCAAACAAGCCCACGATGCTGCCACATTAAAAAGTTCAATAATCGGTAAGAACCCGTTTACCTGCAGGTGATTTGTTACAGCGTGGAAGAACAGAACTATTTTCTCCAGCATGTCTAATACAGCTTCTTCAAGAAAAAAAACTATATTTTCTTCCATATAAAACCAGAGTCTGGCAGGGGGAACATACTGTATGTACGAGCTGCATGCCCAGCTGTCTTGTGTAAAACAGGATTATTTAAGTTTATTGAGCCTAAGAACTTTAAGTCCACGAAGACCTTGAGCATAACCTCAGCTATGAGCGGCATGTTAAGAATTTTAATTAGATCCAGGATATTTTTTAAACCAATAACCCTGAACCTGTCATCAAACTGTTGGCCTTTTTCCTTATCTCTAACTAAAGCAACCTGAGAGAAAAACACAGAAGTATGAAGCAGCCAAGAAAGTTATTGATATAGATAAAAACTAAGAAAAAAGGTGCATGTTTCTCTGGTTAATACAAAAAAACAAAGACATCATTGCTTAAGCCAAACTATGTGCACTTCTAGCACTGAAAAAAAAACACAGCACAGCAACAACAAGAACTTTGGTTTTTAACCCAACAGGATCATGAGGAGTTGCCTTGTTTTACATGTTATGGTTTTACAAATCAGTGATGAATGCAAAGCATCATGAGTTGCTGGAATACCTGAGGGAAAAGGCGAACACGGCTACGTCTGACTCTTGAAAGGAGAAACACCAAAACATTGCACCGGTCCAAGCTGATGGTACCTCAGGTTTCAATTAATTGAATTCTGAATCGATGAGCAGTCGAGTAAACAATGAGACGGACTGAGGCAAAACGGTGGTCTCACTTAAAAACTTCACTTGTTTTTGTCTTTGTGTTCTCTGACCTCCAGTCCAGAACACCAGAGTTCATGAGGAGCTTTGTTACAAAGCGCTTCAGGTCAGTTCAAGTTTGACAACAATGGACAGTAAATTTAAACTGATTATTTTCAAGCATTCAGAGATGTTTCGTGAATCCTTTGAAAACTGGCATCCAAAGATTTTTTTAGCCCCTTCAAGAAAAGAAACAAACAATCAGAGAACACAAGGAGAGTCCAAACTCATATGTACTCATAAGCCGTGTTCCGGAAAAATTAATTTTTCTTGGAGTCAGACTTGCAGTTTGCTGCTCTATTCATTTTTCTCAAGATTTTCCTATTTTGAAAATTCGAACAATCGAGGAACATCTGACTCGTCTTCATCCTTTTACATCTTTCTCCGAGTTCTTCTGAAACTCAAACCAACATTGGAGAGATTTCAGTCTAAAATCTGCTTCAAATGCACATGAAATGCGCTTGTCTCCTCACCGTTGAGCTTGAACCAGTTGGGACACTCACAGATAGAGAGAGTGTACACATGGGGACATGAGCACTCCTATGTTTGCTTTTGTTTGGAAAAAAAAAAGAAAAAGAGCAGCTACGGAGCAAAGTGCTCCTCGGCTTACACAGCGTGTACCACTGTGTCTCCAGTATGTCCACATATTTATGTCATTAAACAGACAAATGGTTTGAATAAAAGGCCTTTGTATTTATTCCTACAAGGCATCAGCAGCCTGTGGATACACAGGCAGAGGATAAGTAGGTTTGCTTGCATTTTTATCCAGTCAACACGAATAACTTAACAACTGGCTTCGGTGAACCAGTGGCTATCATCTGATCGGCGCTCCAAAAAGGAGCACACATCACGAACCCTGGGCTTCATTTAGCCCATCATGCCATTCCAACGGGCTTGGGGCTGTCACGGATAATTCACTGCATTCAGAAAATCAAACAAAGCTGAGACATTCCTCTGCCCTGCTCCTGGCACCGCCAGCTTTCCTCCGAACTGAAAATCCGTCCCAGCCCACGAGTGTGAGAAAGCGAATGTCCAGGTGAGATGCAACAATGCACGCCGCAGCCTCCGTGGCAGCAAACTGAACGGCGAGGCACTTCCCCAAATAAAACCAAACAAAAAACGACAGACATGTGTTCAGTCCAGCCCCTGACTAATTCACTTTATGAGATTACAGGGGGGAAAATTCTTGAGGTGTCAGCCAGGAGGACTTTAAATATTATTTCAAAGGGGATGTAATTACATAGATGAAAAAGTTGAGAGCTAAAAAGCTGTCAGGAGAGTTGGAGCATCTCACCTTGACCAAACTGGGTCACTGTTGTTGCTCCTCGGTGTACAGATGTGATGTCCGGTGCCGGAGCACGAGTTTAAAAACGCTGGATGTGAAGGCCTGCAATCGAGCTTGGGCAACGGCTCACACTTCACCACTCAGCAATGTGACCTTGCCATTTAATCTCGTAGCTAAGAGACTTAAATACAAAAAGAGGGACGAGTTCTGGTCGTCTCACTCACATGCTTGCAAAACCGACTGGAACGGGCCAGCCGTGGTCAAAACTGTTGCACAGAGAGTTTCGGTCATCTGGGACGAACTTTGCCCCCCCACGACTGTTTGGCGAGTTTAGAAACGGCGAGGGAGAATCGAGCAGGGAGGTGGCTCGCAACGCGCGGGGGCTGGCGTTGCACCATGTGAAATTAACTAGCAAGGTCCTTTGTGGTAAATCATTACACAGTCAACAGAGAAGTGAGGTCACACTGTAATTGCGGACGCTGATCGGGCTGCTCTGTGGATGGCTACTGTCAACCGAACCCACACTGTGGCTCATAACACCCAACTAAAAAAGTCCTAGCCAAAAAAAAAAAAAAACCCTACAGAAAATGTCCTGAAGAGCATGTTCTGCTTATTGTTAAGTCTTTGGAGCTCTGGAAAGTGTTTTGACTGACAGCTCACACACTTTAAATCAGACAGCAAACACTCGCCCCCACAGAGTAGCTACATGTTCAAAGGCACGCAGGGATGAATTAGGAGCGCGAGTCTCCAGCTACAGTAACAGCTGTATAAGCTTGAGAACAGTTAAGTTAAAGGATAACATAAGCCGGCAAACGTGCTTGTAATGATTTATGCTGCCAACATGCCTATGTTCGGCCAGGACAACCTTTATTGTGTTCAGCCTCCTTAGGGTGGAGTTACAGCGTGCTGGCCGCCTGCTAATTGGCATGAAAAAAGAAAAGAGCTTTGATGGTAAACGAAATCTCATCACTCGGGCAGATATCTGCTTGTAAAACCCCACAGGTGGGGAAAGAATGCACATTCTTCTCTGGGCTATAGATGCATGTGTGAAAGTTCGAGACGATCTTATACCTTCCAGCCACCTTCTGCGCCGCTGCATCCAACGTAGAGTGCGGCATGCTGGAGTCGATGTGGTGTCTTAATGTTTCAGGAGAGCATGACATGAGAGTTTTATTCACTGTGATAAGTAAACCACATTTATGACTACTGTGTTTGAACTTTTGAAAAGAACAAACATGGATGTAGTTTGTCGGAGTGAGAATAAAGGGCTGTAGGGGAGAAAAATGATTTGGTTTGCTGATGACAAACACCAGAAACACTTGTGACCCAGATTTTGACCTAAAATTTGCGATAACTTGTTTTCATCTCTGATTTATGAAATTTTAAAAGGAATCTTTTGCCAGTTTGTCTTTTGGACGTTGATAATTTTAATGCTAAGACTTAGTGGGTCAAGCGTAGAGGGTAAAAACATCAGTTCTTATCAGTGATCGAAGAAGACAAGGGAGCATGCTGCATGTTAAGTCCCATAACCCCCCCCCACCACAATTTATTGTCTTGCACCAGAAGAAGTAAACTGCAAAGCCACATGTTTGCCACGTGAGGTAAGCGGTAACATTTCAGCTGTCAGAACAGTCCGAGGTTTGTGTTTCACTCGATGACGGCAACTCCTGAAATTATAATCTTGGCTGGTTGGGACGGCCAGAAACTGAAATGTACCACAAAAGTTGATGTTGATGCCAAACACAATCGCCCGTGTGCCAGGCTAAAGCCTTTATCCTTGTGTTAGAAAACTAACCTACAAAAAAAAGCTATTACAACTGAAAACAACAGGCAAAATGGTTTTTAAGCAACGGCTGAACGGTGATAGAGCTGTACGTGTTCTTGTCTCAACAGGGAGAAAGAGCTGGTGCTTTTATTGCCTCCAACAGTTAAAAAACACACATACCAGGCAAATTGGCCACTCAAAATGTTTCATAGTTGTGAATAAGTTTGTGAGTGTGTGTCCCACAAGTCCAACTTGTGAAGGACTACCGCAGTTACCCATCCAGGGTGTAACCTACCATCGCCCAATGTAAGCTGGGATCAGCTCCAGCGTGCTGCAACTCTAATTTGGCCATGCAGTGAAGATGGATGGATGCATAAAAGGTATGGCAACGTACTGCAGTCCAACTTGCGACAACGGCTTCATTTTCATCCGTTTGTCCTATGTGAGGAGCGATTCAGGCACTTTACCTTGGTGATGACCAGTGGCTCGCGGTGCTCCAGCCCCCCTCTGAGCGTGAACCCCCACGGTGCCCCACCGGAGAGAAAGGCGTCCACCAACTTCCAGCTCTCGCCATCTCTGGACCTCTGACCCAGATCTTCCGATTTCTGCCTCACATGCCAAAATCTCTCTGCCTCTGTAGCGTGGGGAGCATTTTTGTATCCCTCTGCGTCCATTGTACTGTTGGGAGAGTAAACAAACAAAGGCCTTACAGCCCATTCAGCCAAGACAATAGTGACAAACAACGTGTGTCGGGCAGGTTTTAAAGGCTCCTTGCATTGCTCCACCAATGCCTTGCAACCATGTTCTCGCCTGCTTCAACAGTGATGACATTAAATCTTAACTTGTACTGAGAGCGAGCAAAGACTCCTGTGGAGCAGAGCTGATCTCTTCGCTTGTGTCCTCGCTGCTACACTGCTACATAGTCAATGTGAGCGCAATTGAGGCTTTTCAATGTTTACCTGATCTTCTACTGAATTCATCAATGTTTTCCCGACTGTGTCAGCCGTGTGGTCACTTTTGACTTGTTCAGTTATTCAGATTCCTGAATCTGAATAACTGAACATGAAAAGGCCCCAAAACATGAATGACAACTTTTTCACTGGGTGTTAAACATAAAAGATCGGCTTTCCAAGTAATTTTTTCCCCAAAACTCTCCTTTGTTTTATTTTCTCTTTTAAATTGTTCAACTGTTCATGAGCCTGTCTATTTTTTTTGTAGTTACATACAGGTATAGCAGGTATCATGTCTCCCCTCTGATTAATGCAGAAATAACAACTGCTATCATTCTATAGAAGCATCAACAGCAACCATCTGTCCTTTCACCTAATTCTTTCTTTGAATTCTTTTTTGAGTTAATGTGTTATTTTGAAAAATTAGTTTAAATGTTAAACAGTATCTAACAAAGCTTGAGAAGAGCCTTAAATGATTATTTGTTTTAGCCAACACAATCCTATTCCTTCTAATGACGACAGATTAGGAAATGAAGAGAGAGAAAAAACACCTCAACAGATACTTGAGTCATTGTTGGTCTGACACATGATGAATCACTTATCATTACCATTAAAAACTTTTTTAATGTCTCTAAATTATCAAAAATAGCCTGACCTAAAAATAAATGCAAACCCCAAGATATTATTGATAAAAACCTTACATTCCCACCAAAAGGAGAGACATATTTTTTGTAAATTTGACCCCTTATCATGGGGTGGCATTAAATGTGCTATAGTCACATTGTTACTAAAGAAAAGCTGAACACACAGCACATCACAGCTGAGTTACAACTGAAGGTGGTGAGTTCAAAATCAAACTTGCCTGCTGAAACGAATCTGAAAAGAGACAAATAACATCTGGGGCAAAATGATCAATGCCAGAAGCTTGCGCTTTTATTTTGAAAAGGGAGTGAATAACCTCGTAAGGTGTTATAGAGTAACATTTAAATGGGACCCATGGCAATAACTTTAACAAAATATCAGCAAAGATTTAAAAAAGGTGGGTTTTTTGTATTAACCATGCACGAATAATCCTCGCTAATAACATTATCCTCATTACAATAAATGTGGACAGTCGAATCATTTTTTAATTTAGTGTAATAAAACAACAACCAATCCACAGCTACAAAGTCGGTGCTGTTTTCTTTACGCCACTGAGCTTACAGGGCTCTTAATTTGAAAGGGAACTCCTGTTAAAGGGCCTCAATGACTATGTGGAAGTTTATTTACCCACTATCACTGTCATGTTTGGTGTTTTGCATCGCTACTCGAAGTAAACAAGGCAGCTGTGTGCGTCTGCCGGCGGAAATCTGGACCACCGAGTAAACACCTGTTGTCGTGCCGCGGGCGGACTGACTTGAGCGTAATGCTCTTATGGAGGGGAGAACACGGCACAGTATCACTGTCGGCCAGCACAATGGACACCATCCTCCCCGACAAATAATCACCGCCGAGCCGACTTTGCCAGAGCTTCCCCGTCAACAGGTAACACTATCCCCGTGCGAAACGGGCAGGTCTGGACATAAAGCTCTCCGCGCTGGGAGGAAGAAAGAGTTTAACGCTGCTATCTGTCCGATGTTGCAGAAGTAGAAGCTGGACCTTACCTGGAAATTCAACTTTAGGGTAGAGCGGTGAAACAGGAAAGCTCCGTCGGCTCGGCACGCAGCAATATCCCAGATTTACGTTACACATACTTCATCTTCTGTGGCCGCTTTAATTTCCAAATGAATCGCCCATTCAACGACACCGACCAAAAGGCGCGGACGTGGTCGCGTTGAGAAGCCGAGGAGTGACGCTGTTCGGAGCCGCAGCAGCTCGAGCCGGAGCCTACTTCATGTTACGAACCGACGGCGGCACACTGACACACTCAGGAGAGTTTAAATTAGCTAAGCTAAACTAGCTCCGTCCGCGGACAACAGGGAGAACAAGTGGAGCGAAGCACGGCGCAGGTCTGCCATCTACCGTCGAGAAACCACCGAAACCGGGAGAAGACTAAAGTTTAATCTCCGCTCTGGAGGGAAAATCCTACTTCAACACACAAGCCGCTGCTTCGTATACGTCTCTTGGCCGAATCACACTAACACCGACCGCAGCAAACTTTACCCTTATTGTAAGTCAAACTTTGCTACGTGCACAATGGCTGTTCGAGTTGAGCGCGTACGTTTCCACGACAACCCATAAGGGTGGGCAGCAGGGCCAAAACAGACCGATTCGCGGAAGAGGGCACCCGAAACGTCACCAGCGCGCATAGTTTTGCGCTAAACAAGCGAGAAAAAAAATCTCGAATCGCCACAAAACAACCGGCGCTGGAGCATGTAAGGAAGTTTATTTGTACCTTTCTTCGACAGATTTCAGCATGTTTCGGAGCTGGGGGACGTGGCTGGGAATAGAAGGCGAAAATGACCAAGTTAAACGAGAAAACGACGCTGTTGAGAACCAGAAAGTGACGGCTGTTGCTGAAAGTGAGCAAACTGCTGCTGGTGAGGAGAAACGAGCTTCGACGCCTCAACTTGTAGAAAAAGCCAAAGATTTCAGCGGTAAGTTTGTGAGTAAGCGGGCACAGAGCGACAACGGCACGATTGTAACGGTATAATAACAGATGTTTCTGCGCGAAGACTCAGTTCCTTCTGTTTTGTTGTCTGCTGCAGGTTTCATCTATACTTTCGCCAGCACTGCCTCCAAGAAACTGTCAGAGTCTGTTGTTGAAACCGCACAGACTCTGAAAAAAAGCGTGGAGGAAGGGAGGATAAACGGGATCATTGATAAGGTCTTACAGGCTCCACACTGAACCACCAATTCACTCTGATTTGTAATTTCACAGGTCTTGATGAGATGTTTTTCTTTCTGCAGACCATTTTGGGAGACTTCAAGAAAGAACAAGAAAAGTTTGTGCAGGGGAAAAAGGCCAAACAGATGAGTAAGCACTTCCGCCCACACTTTCATTACTTTAAATAAATTAAACACTCATTAAAGGTGCTATATGTAGGATTTTTAGTAAAAGCTATATTTAAAAAAAAATAATACCTCAAAACTACGTTTAGA
>JAUESE010000062.1:2537927-2555294 GCA_032274725.1 Malacoctenus triangulatus
ATAATAATAATAATAATAATAATAATAATAATAATAATAATAATAATAATAATAATAATAATAATAATAATAATGTGTGGTCTACTCTTATTTTTTAGCACCTATGTTTATGTATGCTTATGCAGGTTACATAATTCCCAACAGGGATTTTCCGTCGCTCTACTCTAAAATAGCATTATATTTTATATTTGGGTTCTTTTTTCAGAAGTACTTCCGTTGTCGGAGTAACGCTATTATTTTATTTGGCGTTTATATTTTTATCAGTTTCGAGCTTCGTCGAGGCAGCACGAGAAAGAGCTCGTAAAGATGAAAAATAAAAAGATGGATGACTCCTACAAATTTCTTGAATCCTAAACAACAGCCTGAGTAAACCCCACTCTGATTGGACAATGTGAGTAAACGCTTCTATGATTGGCTATAAATCCGAGCGAAAGGACATTTCATTGGTCGCTTAAACTCCCTCTTGTGTTTCTGGCCCGCTCGGTTTGTGTCGAAGCCTTGCCTTTGCTTTGGCTCTTCCTGTGCTCACTATCTTTGGCTTAAATTACATGCGTGTAAGCATACACTACATTCGCGAAAAAATGGCAGCTGACGAATAGAAAAAAGTGGATCTTCACTCGAAAAAAGACGGCACTTGTAAGTTTTATTCTGTGTAATGAATGGCGTAGAGTTTGGGAGAAGTGTGGGCTGAAGCTCTTCTGTGCGGGCTGTGAATAATTTTCCTTGATAATATGAGAGAAAGTGTTCTCACAGGGTTAACGTGAACGCTAAGGTTAGCCAGCCTAGTTATTAGCCAGCAGCGGCAGCTAGCAAACCAAGCAGTCCCAGTTGTCAACATTGGGCCCAGACTACAACTTGGAACCGTAAAACGCAGCTATTAATCATCAGACATTGGGTCCGAGAGCACACAGAGCGGGATAAGATGGACTGCCACGGTTCTTACCGTAACGTAACATTTTAAAGTAATTTTTTGTTTTACTAATTGTAGCGCGGCATTTAGCTGCGCTAGCAATTACCATCTAAGTTAACATTATAAGGCTGACGTGAGGTGACATAACCAGCTAACGGATGGCGTTAAACGGCGTTATTTCAGGAGAATTAACGTTTTAAAGTGTGTACTTACTGATGCAAAACAAGCAATTACGTTATGATATGGAGCTAATAACAAAAGGTTAAACGTTCATTTGGCGTCTGTAACGTGGTTCACGTCATTATAGTTATCTAACATAGTAAATTCAACCGTCAACGTATGTGATTTAACCAGTTTGTACAGAAGGCAGCAGGGGACAAGTCACCCCGTTTCACTGTTTCCCCCCCTACAGAAACTTCAGTTTTTTCTCCTGATTGAATTATCTCGGTGTAAGTGTGAAATTTTGCTGTAGAGAGGAACTTGGAAATATGAAAGGAATGCCCAGAAAGTTAAACGTTAACCGTCACTGCGGGCTGTCCCGGCACACCACGGGCCTGTCTGTGCCCCTCATGTGAAAGAACCCACCGAGCTCAGGCTTCCTGTCTCAGTGGGAGTGTCCATCGGTGGGAAATCACGCTGCTATACGTGAGAGGGTCTGAAATGATTCACGTTGCATAAACACGTCAATTTTCCAGCAGCAGCAGCAGCAAACATCTGAACAGCAGTCCTCAGTGTGACAGATTTATGGTGTCACTGTTTGCTTCCAGTTAAAATCAGGTTAATGTTTGATCTTGTTAGTTGAGTTCTGACCAGCACATGCATATGTTGCTTAAATCATACCTTAGTGAAGGCTTCATTATTTAACAGAATATTGTGTATCTTATGTTAGACGCGTAATGTTTGATTCCACAATGTTATTTCAGACAGGTTCCTGTCACCGCCAGTTTCATCATAAGTGAAATGGATGTAGGAAACAGCTGGATGTGTTTGACCTAATTCTATAGGTTTTGTGAAGGACTGGATTGTGATTGTGGTTGTAAGTCTGTGCTGTTCTCGTAGTAACAGATGAAGTACGAGTTGCTCCTGTTAAAAGAAAAAAAGCTTGTTGATGGCTTGATCGGTCCAGGAGTTCCAGATCACTCCTGCTGTGTTTGGAGAAGATTCTTCTTCATTTGCTTGTTTTTTACATTTCCATTTCACATTTAAATGTGCTCTCCTTTTGTATTTTTCAGGACAAAACTGCACAGGGCAGAAAAAAGTTCTGGGTAAACGTCCTGCGGCTTGGCCAACGTCATCGACACGTCACTGCTGGTCACCTGTCACCATGGGGAAAACGCCAATTAAAGGCAAGAAGACAGCTTTTGTCTGTGTTGTTGGATATAGGCTCATGGATTTGAACAGGTTTTTTTTTTTTACTGGCAATCTTATCCAGATAAGAAAAAAAATCCTGACATCTAAAACATTGCACTGTGCAGGATTATCACTTTGAAGTTGTAGCAACAGGAATTGTACCAGTTTTACCTAATAGTTGTTTGCATCACCTGCTGTTGTCACAGTCTCAGGCTTTCCTTTGTACCTCAAAACTTAATGCAGATATTTATGTATTTCTCAGATGTTGTATTTTGTTTGGTTTTTTCGTACCAGACAATCAGGAGCATTTTTACGAAACACATTCACATAATTCTTCGTCTTGTTCTATTTTTCATTTTAGACCCAAAAGACGGCAAAAAGGAGAAACCAGGAAAGACGGTCCCGCCCACTGGTACAACGCCTGCACCGACTAAAGGTGGGGTTCAAATTAAGCAGTTTGGAGGGAAGTTTACTGTCAACAACAACACAAACTGCAATGACTGTTTTCATCATCAAAATAGGCTGATAGTTGTTTCATGATACTTGAGCTTCAAAACCTCAGGTCGCTGTGACACTGAGAGGTTTCTTTCACTGTGTACTAACACCCACCTGACTTCAGGTGCTGCGTCATGTTGGATGTTTATCTGAAAACCTCATTTGTTTGACTTAAAGAAAGTCCATAATCTGCATCCCACAAACACATGATGTAGCCTTAGTATTTAGAGTTTGATGATAATGTGGCATTTTGTTCAGGATGTCGTATTCTCTTCGAGCAGATGTTTTACGAGTTAGAGTGTTGTTTTAGAGTTGTTTTACTCACTACATGTTGTGTCTTTTTAGATGCGTTTAGCTGGGAAGAATATCTCAAAGAGACATCTTCGTCACCGGCTCCACCAAGCTGCTTCCGTCAGGTATTTCCCCTCAATCTGTTCTCAGTGAAAATAAACCCTTTCATGTCGTGTGATTCGAATGTAACAAAAGCAGGAATGCATCACAGACAGTTCAGACAAAACTTTGTATATCTCAGGCTCATGGACACAAGTGATACAAACATGTTGTCAATCCTTTAGCCGCTGTGCAGGTCGGTGTCCTCACTGTTGGATGGAGCATCAACAAGCCTGTAATTTACAGCTGTGCTGTCAGATGAGCATTGTTTTGTGGCTTTCGTGGTCGCTGAGTGCGGTTATGCAAGGAAGTGTTGAGAGAATCAGAGAAGCAGACCTGAGATCAGCCCGTGGTTGACAAACAGGGGAGCTGGACCGCGACCACCCTCAGATTCATACCGACAAGTTCTTTGGAAAATGGGTTTCTGAGAATTTGTTGACGCTTTTACCTTCATATCGACACGTAGTGAGTCCGATGATGGGAACCTGAACTGTCTGTCTACATCTTTCCGTCTTCTTGGTTGTGTATTCGATTAGTTCATCAGAACCATCGGTTGTAACATCTTTCTGATGCCTGCAGGCCAGAGTTCCACCCACCAATGACTTCAAAGTCGGTATGAAGCTGGAAGCCCACGACCCCCGTAATTCCACCTCAGTATGCATCGCCACAGTGATGGGTTTAACCGGAGTCCGTCTGCGGCTCCGTCTGGACGGCAGCGACAACAGTAACGACTTCTGGAGGCTCATCGACTCCTCCGACATCCAGCCCATCGGCACCTGTGAGAAGAACGGGGACATGCTGCAGCCGCCGCTGGGTAAAAAGGCTCCTCTTGAAAAAAACATTTGGCAATTGAGATGATTTAGCAAACTATTAAGGATTTTTTCTGCCTTCTCAATATCGACAAGTTCTGATCCGAATCCGGCTGCTGGTTCTTTGAAGGAACTGAGCTCACTCGTAAGTTGATTTGTCTTCTGCAGGATTTCGGATGAACGCCTCCTCATGGCCCATGTTTCTGCTGAGAACCCTGAACGGAGCAGAGATGGCGCCAGTGACGGCCTTCAAGAAGGTGTGCCCTGAAAACCGTGGCAGGCATCCACAAACAGACAACCGTGTTGCTGAAAATGACAAACTTTCCTTCTGCTCCAGGAGCCTCCGAGGCCCCAGCAGAATAACTTCAAGCCCGGCATGAAGCTGGAAGCAGTGGACAAGAAGAACCCCTATCTCATCTGCCCGGCCACCATCGGGGAGGTGAAGGGCGACGAGGTCTTCATCATGTTCGACGGCTGGCGGGGCGCCTTCGACTACTGGTGCAAGTACGACTCGCGGGACATCTTCCCCGTGGGGTGGTGCTCCCTCACCAAGCACAGCCTCCAGCCGCCAGGCAACAGTGGTGAGTGTCGGACTCTAGGTGGCAGCAGACGTTCGCTCAGGAACAATGAGGCTGGGGGGAAAGCTTTTTGTTTGGCATTAGTGTCTTATTGATGCTCATTCTGTCTGTCTGAGTGAAACCCCCTCCCTTCCTTCATCCAGGAAATTGCACCCACAGCTAGACAAATATAAACACAATTAAAACTAATCATCTTCTCCAGTTGCTTAGTCTGGTGCTGTGAAATATACACAGTCTAATTTCAAACAGGTGCTGGACATGCAGCGAGAGAAAGCTCGGACTCTCAGACTGTACGTCTGATCAGGTTTAAAAGTGAAGTTTCATTCAACTCAGCCACACGACGTTGCTGCTGGAAGCTGAAACGAGGGTTGAACACTGGTCCTTCGTTTTTCTAACGAGATAGAGCTCATCTCATTTCTTGTTAGTCCTTCCCCCACCCACACACACGCCTAACGTGTTTCTTGCAGACACATTTCTTTAACATGACACTTCCTGCAGTGGCTGCACTGCTAAATGAGGCTGCTTACCAACAAGTGGGATGTTTTTGCTGTAAGGAGGGTTAAAAACAGGTGTGTGTGGAGCTAACAGTCACAGGAGACAAGCTGTGTGTTGAATGGGAAACAGTATGCAGTTTTGTCTCTGTGTGTGTGTCTGAGTGGGTGGGTGGGATGGAACAGGCTGAATCAGAGGGGTGGGGGGTGCAAGAGGGGGATTTATGCTCTTGCCATCGTACCTGTTTACATGGAAAACAGTGTTTACAGAGGAGCTGCTCACTCCAGTCTCTGCTGCATCACGTCTGTGCTGTCGTCTCTGGGGCTGAGTTGTTTTTAACTCACCCGCAACCTTCAATAAAGTCTCAACGCGTGGGGAATGTGAAAGAAGGATACAATCTGAATTCGTATTTCTTTCAAGGAACCTTCCTGTGATTGGTCAGCTTCTATGAATTGTCAATTTCAAAATATTACATGTGTCTTGTTGCAAGACAAGACAAGACAACACAGTAACCTCAGTAAGGGTTTGTGCAGATGTGCTACTAGTTGAGGGTTCACAGCTGTCTGAAGCAGAGCTAAACTTAGATACCAGCAACTCCTGCTGCCAAACAATGCAGACTTATTGGGTTTCTTTCTTGGTTTAATTTAGAGAATAAACATTCATATCTGAATTTTTGTAGCTTTTGATCATTCCATTATTGGTGGGAAAAGTCCAAAAAAATGTCACACTCAAAATGACGCACACCTGATACTCCCCAGACTGGACCCTGCGTGGTCTTGTGTGATGCACGGCTGCATGCTGCTGTGCAGGCCTCACCACTTCTGGGTTCTAAGAAGGCATCCAAAATGCATAAGCCACTTCTGCTATATGACATAATTTGGAGCTGTTCCAGTATATCGTTTCCAGTAATTAGATGCCCCCCTCGTCCAAACCCTGATCGGCACCAGATGTCGTCTTTAATTTGACTTCAGTCCCAGCCACCATGATGAGAGACGATGGCAACGGTTTTCTTCCCTCCCCAGCCGTTCTTCATTTTTGTTGTCCTCTCTGCAGGCAGAGTGACACTGCAGGTCCGTCCAAGGAAAGTTACACTTAGCAACCGAGCAGAGCCGCTCTCGCCGCCAAGTCTGTTTTCCTTTCGGTTCCCAACATGTCTGTGTTTCCCCCTCTCTCCCACTCCCACCATGTTGTATTTTTAGTATACATGCTGTTCTGACTTGTTTTTAGGTAGTGAAGCGTCACGATGGCGTTCAGTGAGCCTTACGGTTTTTCTCCTCCATTTTTGTCACCGCTGCAGTTACTCTGCCAAAGAACCTGCAGATCCTCCCGGCATCTCCCTCCAAACCCAGCCGACGCTCCATGCAGTCCCCCTACCGGCTCCCCAACCCCCTCCCCCCGCTGCCCGTCAGGAAAGGGGTGCGAGGCCGCCGGCCCAAGAGCGAGACCATCGCGCTGCTCAAAGCCGTGGCCGAGGCGGCGGCGGCGCAGAACGGAGCCGGCCCCGATGACACTCAGCTCGTGCCGCGGGTCTACAAAAAGAGGGGGCCCAAACCTGGAAGCAAGGTGAGACCCCCCTCCCCCCCACAGCCAGGACGGCTTCACCCGAGGCCAGTTTAGTTTGGTAAGTTAACGTTTCTGTGCAAATGTATTTTTCAGAGAAAGCCCAAGATTCTCCAAAGCTCAACACATCTGCCCAGCATCCAGGTTCCCCAAGAAGGCCCCCCCAGTCTCAACTCAGTGGTCTCTACAGGTAAACACTAACGTTTGTGTGGTGCCGCGTGTCCTCCGCCCGACAAAGGCATCATCCTGATGTGCTGTGTGTGCTCATGTGGACTGTGTTTCAGTGTGCGTTTATGTGAACAAACACGGGAACTGCGGCCCCCACCTGGACAGGAAGCAGATGCAGCGTCTGCCGGACCACTTTGGCCCGGGGCCAGTGAACACCGTGCTCCAGCAGGTGGTCCAGTCCTGCATAGACTGCGCGTATCAGCCCAAAGTCCTGCTCAGCGCGCTGCAGTCGGACTCAGGAGGCGGAGAAGTCGTCAAAGGTAGCCGCGCCGCCGGCAATTCGACTTCGTTGGAACGAACACAGCTGAGGAATTGTCACCTTGAGAGTGTGAGTGCAAAACCGTGTTGTGTGTCGCCGCAGTGAGGACAGACGGAGGCGTGCGTGTGGTCAGACTACCGTCGGCGTCCAGTGCTTCCTTTGTGCTGCGCTTCTTGGAGACCATGTGTCGTCATCTGCAGTGTGACAACCTGTTCAGCAGCCAGCCGTTCAGCCACTACACGGCCTACGACAGGAACAAGTCGGGTAATGAGCAACACACACTCTCACACGCACACACGTCGCTGCTGCAGAACGCACACTGAGCTGCGGGACACAACACAGCAGTCACACTGCTCTTAGTGTGTGTCTCTGTTCTCGTTCTTGTTCTACATTTCTCTGCTGCGACAAACTGGTAAACATTTAGGCTACAATCTGCTGAAAAACAACCCAGCAATCCCACCACAATGTTTCTAGGAACTACATCATTTCCTTTCTTTAAAAGCTCCTTCTCATCGCCACGTGTGCACAAAATGATCCTGGAAAGTCCTGGACGTCCTCCTCCTGTCCTGGACTTTCTGACCCCACCGCCCCACGCCGGTCATGGACAGAACACTGAGTGTGTCTCCGTGTCTGCGTTGCAGTGAAAGAAGAAGCGATGGACGCCCCGTCTCTGGCTCGGGGCAGTAAACGCAGTCTCTCCGGAGTGTCCCCGCCCTACGCAGCCCCCCTGTCTCCGAAACATCTACGTGCTGAAGCCCACCCCTCAGAAGGTACCGCTCACTTTGCACAGCTTCATCAAATGTTCAGTGTGCTGTCACCGCTGACAGCAGAGCAGCTGGTCGTGTTGCTCGTAATCAGTTAAACCTGCAGGCTCCTGAGCTTCATGTTGTTGATGAACATGTCAGCGCGCCACAGCCGATTAAGGAGAAACGCCGTCTTCAGAGAATATGGCTGAGTTTTCACTTATCGCTGCATGTCCCGCCGTTGCCTCCCTCCAGCAGAGACTCTGCCCCACGAGGAGAACGGCCTCATCAAGGAGCAACGCTACATGGACTCCGCCTCCAACTCCATGACCCCCCGGGCCCAGCCGGTGCGCAGCTCCTCCGAGTATCACTCCCAGGCCAGCAGCCTCTACCACCACGGCAACGGCGCCGCCATGCGCCGCCTGTCCTCCAACCCCACGGAGCTGAGCTCCACGCAGCCCCTCCGACGAGTCGAAGGTACGGGAGCAGTGGGCACAATAATAGCAGCTGGGCGGATCTGTCTCAGTGCCGGGAGCTCGTTGTTAGCTTGCAGGTAGTTCTTCCTACACACGTTTGATGCGTCGGTTGTGTTTGTGCAGCAGCCAGCTCCACCACAGGACCCGAAGCGCTGGCGTCGGATCGGGACGGTCAGCAGCTGCCCGGTAAAAGCCCCTCGTCCTGGTCCATTGAGGAGGTGATGCAGTTCGTGAGGGACGCCGACCCCACAGCGTTGGCGCCCCACGCTGAACTGTTCAGAAAGCACGTGAGTCCAGCAGACACCCCCTCCAGCTGTTGTGCTCGGTTCGTCTTTGCATGTCTGCGTGGAATAACAAGGCGCTCGTTGTGTCCCGGACAGGAGATCGACGGGAAAGCTCTGATGCTGCTGCGGAGCGACATGATCATGAAGTACATGGGTCTGAAGCTGGGGCCTGCACTCAAGTTGTGCCATCACATAGAGCGGCTCAAACAAGGCAAACTGTGAGGGGGGGGCCCGCCCGCCGGCAGGAGGAAGCCCTGAGGGAGCCAGCATCCACACACTGACTCACGGGGCACGCAGGGGTCACATGTTACTCGAGACTCCGCCTGGAGGACACAGTCCAAGTTACAACTTCATCCCAGCTTCCAGCGCAGAGAAAGTGTGCCGCACATTGCTGCCACGTTACCTCATCCCCCCCCCCCTTCATCGGTGAACACAAAGCTGTTGGAGTCTCACAGACACCACTGAATTCCTGAGATCCCAAAGGAAATGAAGCCCTGTAGTGTTTACATAGCACATGTGCACACGTGGACACGTTTGTTTTGGGGTTGTTGTTCTGTTTTTTTGTTTTTGTTTTGCTTTTTTTTTTTTAAAATGGAGATGAAATCTTTTGATCCTGGTTTTGGGTCCCCAAAGATGGAGAATGTTTCTTCTTATATAATGTTTTTATTATTGTGGAATTTCCAGTTATTGAGGAAGGATTGGTATACTGAAAAAAAACAAAGCTTCAGATGTTCCTCCCCACTTTCTAGAAAAGGACTTTGGATGCTGTTTCTCGTGCTGTTTTCTAGTTTTCACTCTCCACGTCTCGGGCTCTGATCTTCCCGCCCCGACGAGCCCAGTCGTCATTCCACCCCGTTCCCCTGGACAGACTGAAGTTTTTCCCGCTCTTTTGTAGCCACGATGTCACCTCGGAAATATTGAACTTTTTTCTACGATGCTCCGACAGTCGCCCGCTGCTCCGGATGCGTCGTGTCCTGATAAGCTGCCCCCTTCTGGTCGTCATGCAGTTCAACGTCAAACCATTTGTAGGCCGAGCTGTGCCGGCTTGAGCCGACTTTTTTTTTTGTTCCTTTTTCCTTTCCAATATCAATGGACAGAATGTTTCGGAAGTGCAAACATGACACTTCTAAGGGCTTTTGTACAATGTAATGTTTTTATTGGTCACGTATCATGAAGCCCGACGGTCTGTCTGTGATCTCAGTGTTGTCTCTCCCGACCATTACAATCACTGTTAACGATGGAAACAGATGTGTACAGTTTTATGGGTTTAACCATGAGTATCAGCTACAGAATGTACATTTTGTAGAAACTTAATATTTTAAGGAAATCATATACCTAAGTTAGAAATGTGAAGATAAAGGGGATGGGGTGAATATTTCACGGTGGATTCCATTCTTCTTTTTACTACTAAACGCAGTGCTTTTAGTTGAGATCCTCCCAGTACTAGACTCTGCCTTGCTTTACCTACGACATCTCTCAGGTTTACGTGGTCTTTGTTAGTACAAGGTTTTGTAGCATACTGTTTATTTGATACTCGAAAGGACATTTTTCCTGCCCCCCCCCCCGACTCTGCCCTCCTTTAAAAACAAGTCTTGTGCCATATAATATTTCAAAACACAGGATCGAAGTGCTGTTGGTTTCTCCCTCTCTTGCATCTTCTTTAAAGTACTTGAAAATATGTGTTGCAAAAATGTTGCTTGTCGATTACGTCGCACCAGATAAACAATGCGTTTATGATATTGTGTATTTTCCTTTTCTATAAACTGACCAAAAACTAACGGCTGTGTCTGTGTCCTGAATGACCAAGAGAGATGATCAGAACAGTGTCGCCTTCAGGAGCATTTGTTCCTCAGAAGAAAAGAAACATAGAGAACAGTTTTGTTCATACCTGTCGAGTTTAGTCAAGTTAATGGAAACTGCAGTGTGATCGCAGCATCAGCGCCGTCCTCATGGAGAAGAGTGAGCACAAAACGCTTTAAAAGAAGCTTCATGTTTATGCAGGTTGGAAGTCTGGTTGAGCCTGAACGCAGCAGGAACCCGAAAGCCCTGAACAGACTGAACACAAGAATGTGAAACTGTATCTGAGCTGCAGATCATAACTGATGTTCACGATGGAGGAATTCCTGCTGCTGTGTTGACATTTCACACATCTGCCGAGCTGTTGGCGTGCTCCTATTTAGTGAGCAAACCACCACAATCATCTGACAGTGCTCTGTTTGACCCCGCACACATTTGTTTTCTTGCAAGTTTCGTTGCAGTTGAATAACTTTGTTGAAACAATCCGATTTGACGAGACAGTTTACTGACAAACTCCTCGGTAGCTGCACTCAGTGAGTAAATCGTCTCACAGACACTTAATAGTTTTAGCAGCATTCATGGCGGAACGCCTCCTGAGTGACTGTTTACAGATCTCTGATTTCATTGATCACCCACGAATAAAGGCGACACTTTTCATCAAAAAAAAGCAGACAGACAAGCAGATTTTGAACCTCTGAGCTTTTAGTTCAGTTCCATATAAAATTCACACACACACTGTACAGTAATAGCAAACATTTACCTGTCGGCACATTTGAGCTACTGTTTCTTCACTGACGTCTTAATTAAAGCGGCTGGCTCAGCAGACGGCAGGCTGCCGCTTCGCATCCAGCCGCTCTCAGTCTCTGCACTGAACATCCAGTATATAAACACGCTGTATAAATAAAACTCGTACAAAGAATAAATTAGAGGGAGGTCCTGGTCAGCTGAAGAAAAAGCGCCTCAGACGGCTACACCAGAGAGCTGTGTGGTGGACGGAGTGCAGGCGGGAGTTCACAGGTGGATGTTGGGGGACTGTTCGAGTACACAGATATAAATTAAGGACGGGTAAAAAAAAAAGACGCTGAGCTTCAAGATTTTTCCATCTCTGCTCATGTCGACAGTCTGCATATGGCTGTTATTAGATCCTGGCCTGCAAATCACGGATGGACGTCACTGCTGGAGTCACAGAAGGAGGGAGAGGGTGGAGTTTTCAGGAGAATAGGTAGGACACCCTGTATCTGCTTCAGCTAAACTATAACAAAGTGCACTCGATAGGATAAATAAACACGCACAAATGCACAGCACGCACAACGCTCCACACTCACAACTCTGCTCACAACCATGGGATGGCTAACAGAAAAACACCATGCTCTACGAAACGGGAGAAATGACACCAAAGCACTGGGAACAAATGGTTCACATCGACACGTCGGATCGAAAGGAGGAGGAGTCGGGTCAATACTGATTCTAGGAACACACTAATCACACACACACACAAATACACAAACAGCACTTTCTCTCAGGGAAGCTGAGAAAATGGTCATTATTTCTTCTTGACTGCAGCCGTTCCCTCCGCTTTCATCTCCCCACAGCTGAGTTCAACGTGGAAATCAATACATAAACCTCCACTTAGGATGTGTGAATGGAAACGAGGGGCTCCAGTGGCTCATACATTCTCTGTGAGGGCTCTTTTTCTCTCAACTCTGGCTCACTCAGCCAGCAACAAGCAGATTTTTCTCTCGCAATATTTTCCTGACATTCTAACAAGCCGCTTGAAAAGGTCTGTTTGGATATGAGATCAATTAGGGAGTCCCTTTTTTTTTTCCACACAGAATGAGAATGTATTTCGTAGAGACTGGCAGCGGTTGCCAGTGTTCATTTCATGAAATTGTGGCTCTGGCAATGCAGAGTCCTTATTAGCCCATCATGCTAACCCCCCACCCCCCACCCCCCTAACCAATCAGAACAGAGCCGGTGGCTCTAGTGAGTTCCTGACGACCATGTGAATTTCCAAAAATGGGACAAGTTCTAACAGATTCAGTCAGTTGTGCAGCTTCAGCTCTTCAGTGCACTTATAGAGAAATGACACACGGACAGACCACCGGCCCCGATTGGAGGATGGGACCGCCGCGCCCTCATTGGAACTACGAGGTCATACATGTTCTCTGAGTCCCAAAGACTAGCCGCAAAGTCACACTGGGAGCCCATCAAGCTGCCGCACATAAGAACTGGTTGAGTTGACCGCTGGAGACGAGTGCGTGACTAAGAACACACAGCAGTTCAGAAAAGTCCCCTCCGAGGCATTTTTGTAACACTTTACGGGACATTTGCACGCCTCACGCCTGTCGCCAGACTCGGAGCTTCGATGGGACGTAAAAGAGTTGTGGTTTTTGAATCCAGAACATCTTCTCATGTGTTCTATGTTTCCCGCTCTGGAGAGATTACCAGTGAGCAATACGGCAGTTGATCCCTCGGCAGCGAGCGCTCTCACTTCCTTGGGAGCAGCGCGGCCAGTCTCTGCTTTTTGATGGGGAGGAAGTGGATCTCCTGGGAGCTGACCTTCTTCAGTTTAATTGCACGGCTCTTGGAGACCTTCTTGAGGGGGTCGTTGGGGTTGTGTTGCTCCCCGTGGGACCCCGACGGCACTCCGTAAAGCTGCTGCAGGGACGCCGCCTGGCTGCCGTCCCGCTTGATGGAGAAGTTCTTGGTGGACACTCCGGAGAGGCCTTTAATCTTCCCACAGAGGATGGCCGGGATGGCGTCCTTCACCGACACGATGACTTTGGCCGTCTGTGACGTGCTGACGATCTCGAGGTTTCCAGCTCCGCTCAGAGACGCCTCCTGGCCCAGGGAACTGGAGCCGGCAGCGCCACTGTCGACCAGCCACTTGTGCTGCCGGCTGAACTCCAGAGAGGCCAGGCTGCCCAGGAGTTTGGAGTCCAGACTCTGGGCACATTCGACACCCAGAGAGCTGCACAGAGCCGCGCCGCCTGTTTCCTGCCCAGGCTGCAGAGCCACTTCTCTGTTTGACTGAGTGCACTTTTTCCTCACGCTAGGCACTGACAGGTCGAGCACGCTGTCCTGTTGTGGACTGGGATATTCCTGTTTTGGTTCAACGGGACAAGGCCGGACAGAAAGGTCCAGCGCTTGTCCATCCTCCAGAGGAACAGAGGATGGAGACACATTCTGTGGTGTCATGCATTTCCTTAAAGACAACGAGGGAGAGGTAGTATCTTTTGGTGAAGTCTGAGTGCTTTTGCTCACAGTGCAAACAGGTTTTGGCATGTTCCCCTTGGAGTCCTCGGTCAGAGGGACGGGGACGGGGATGGGGAGAGGAACGGGCAGAGGCACCGGGAGGGGAATGATGACAGGATAAGGGACCAGAAGTGTGGCCGGAGGGACCAGGGGGGCCAGGGGGGAGGTGTAGGGAGGTGTGAGGGGGGGAGGAGAGAAGAAGGGGGAGGTGGGGGACTGACAAGTGGATGATCCTGCCTGAGAAGGGAAGAGGTCCTGCAAGATGGCTGCAAACGCTGGATTCTGCAGGAGAGACAGCAAGTTAGCATCCTGCATCGGTCCTGCTGACTTCTGCTCGGCGGCTGGAGGTAAACCGAACGTCAGAGGGTTCTGACACAGGATGTTGTTCTGGAGAGGCAGCTGTGCACAGTTGGCAGCCTGAGACATGACAGGGGGGTTGATGTGCTGGATGACTTGCTGGTCCAACACCAAAGGGAGAGAAACGGGGCTCTGGCTGGCTATCAAATACGGCGTTGCTCCCATTTGGCCGAGCTGCGGCCCGGCCGCCCCGGCCATCTGCAGGTGAATGGGCAGCATGAGTGGACTCTCACCCAGACACACCGGGTGGAGAACGGTCGTGGCTACTTTGAGAGCCACGCCTCCTGAAGATTCAGAGGCGGGACTCACCACCGACGGGGCGGCAGGAGTCTCCGCCAAGTTGGACAGCCCCCCTTTGCTGAGTCCCGTTGCACTGCCATCGCAGGACTCGGCAGCACTACACGGATTCACGCCGTCCTCCTCTTTGCTGGTGACTTCACCTCCCAACTCGGCGTTGCAGACATCAGTTTGCGGCTGTGCCGCGGTTCCTGTCACGTTGTCGGTACCCTCCATGATTCAGTCAGAAGCGCGGAGAGAAATCTTCATCAAATGTTAGAGACAGCGCTCATCCATTATTGTCAGTGGCAGCCCTGAAACACAGAAAAAAGATGTCCAATGATGAGAAGGAGTGAGGATGTTTCTGCAAACATCTCCAACATCAAACACTGGAGGCCGTCAGTATCGCAAGGTTGTCTGGAATTTGTCCTCCGAGCCATCAGAAGGACACACCCTTCATGTTTTGTCTAGAAAAGCTCCAGTGGGACTGAAAGGATTCTATAAGAGTGAGACTGAGACAAATGACAGAGATGTGCTTCAGACGAGGAGGGAGCAAGTGATTAATTCTGTGATCATACTTTCAGTGTGGCCTCATGGTGCAGTGCAAAACAGGAGAAAAGAAAGAAGAGACTTGTCTTTTTTGTCTTCAAACCAGAACACACAAACAGAACAGTGGACATTTTAAATGTGTGTCCTGTGAAAGAAAATCTTTACATCCTCCACAATAGTGCTGTGTATTGCGTGGCTCTTTGTGGTGAGGTGGCGTGCTGGAACCTCGTGCTCTCTTCTAAAAGTCAAAGGCAGCAGGGTTTCGTCTGTTGCACAAATCAATGACATTTGGCTGTGAAGTCCTGTGTTTTTTTGTCCTCGGCTCAGACAACATTCCTGTTAAACTGATCAGAGTTCGTATGGAGGCGGACTGAGACCTGCTGTTCAAAGAGCCTCCGTCTGCTTTCATGCTGGACAAAACGGTTTGGATGAGCGCTCACACTCCCACAAATGAGCCACAGCACAACATCGGTCACACCAGGGTTTATTTTAATCACACCAAACCTGCCAGGCGTCAACACACCCTGGACAAGAGATTGAAGGTGAACTGAGGCAACACTAACAAACAGACCCGACACTGTTAACTGTCAAATAACGTCTTCATAACAAAGACTCAATAAAGCTTGTTCTTTGGAGTCACGTGCGAAAAATTTGGCACAGTTTTGAGAGGCTGATAAATCCACAAGCAGAATGGGGAGAATGGCTCCTCTAAAATAAGGAACAGGTACTTTCAGACTGAAGCAACGAGTAAACAGTAAAACATATTGCTAAACGATCACCTATCAACTCAAGGAACTATAAAAAAATCTTAGAATAAATAATCAAAACAGTCACCCAATGGTTTTGTTGAGCATTAACCACCAAAATAAAAGATTCCTCAATGGAAGCCTGAGATCTGATATCTGTGCCTTCCTTGGGCAAAACAAAAAGAAACAAAACACAAAAATAACATAAGCGTACAAGCAACTTCCATTCATCCCCCCTCTGAAACTGCTTCACCCAGATCAGATTTGTAGGGGGGGGCAGGGCCCGTCCCAGCTGACACTGAGTGAAGGGGACAGTTCTCGCTGGACAGGTCGCCTGTGCGTCACTCTTTTAATCAAACGAGACAGATAATTGCCTCCGCACAAGTTCACAGCAAACCATCCTTTGGTTTGTGAGCAGGTCAGAGAGCACGGAGGAAAACCCCCGCAGGCTCAGGGCGACCGTGCAAACTTCACATGGGAACGCTCCCTCGCTATTTAAGGCCTCAATAACGCTAAAAATCTAAATGTTGCATAATCACGCGACTTTCAGGACAGCGCAGACGTTCTTGTCTCCATTCTGCTGCCTGGGTTTTCCTGATTACGAACATACTGCAAAGGCTTTCCATCACTCCACTGCTCCCCTCCTCCACTCGTCTCATTTGGTTTAGTTGAAGAGTTTAAGCCTGCGGTAATAAGCTGCACGCAGCTACAGGGAGGGGAGCTATCTATTAGCAGGACCCCTGAGCTGAAATATCTGCATAGAGAAGGTCACCCAGGAGGAGATGACCCAGTTTTAGATCAACCATCCATTGAAACATCCATCACATAAGACAACATCGCGGTTGCTGTGGTGCTTTCATAAGCTGACTGTGTATTGGCTTTCGTCCTCACTACATGACACCTCCACACAGCACATGTCCCGCTTGCACTGGCTGTCAACCCCCATCCATCCTGGTGATAAAAGGTCCCTTGGGTGCTCGGAGAAACAATGCACCCAATGTGAGCAAGGTCAATAATTCATACTGATGAGAGCATCAAAGATAATGGTCTGCTCTTTCAAACAAGGCAATGAAAAACTTTTGCCTAAAAAAACACAACAAAGTTGGCTGTACCTCTAAGTGATAAACTCAATTAAGCACACGCATGCAGTTCCAATTTGAGAGTAAAAGCGTGACACTTTTTTTTCCCTGTCTGAGCGTCCTTGATGTGGTGTCGGGTTGCCACAGTGAGCAGCGAGAGAAGCCCTCTGTCCCCGGGCTGGTTTTATATTGTTCTGTAGTATAGACGAGACATTGTAGAGCCGCTCTGATGGATTACACACGGGATTCTCCAGCCAGGCAGTCGGCTGATAATCTTGTCGCAGGTTCATGCAGAGGGAGGTCTGGCAATTGTGTGCACCCTGGAGACAAGAACACGTCTCCCGAAGAAAATTCAGTTGACTTAAATTTAAATCTATGGTGTGTTTTTCAAGTTTAATGGTTCACTCATGAGAGATTACAAGCTAATAGTGTCAGAGGTTGATAATATTCACAAGATACTAAGAAATGTTTTCTTGAGTCCACATGGCTCGTAATAGACTTCAGTGCCATATAAACACCAAAAAAAAGACAACTCTTGTGTCACTGGATCACACGTTACACAAAGAGGACAAATTGTTGACAGAAGTCTCCAAGCACATTCCTCTCTGTGTACATCTGGTTGTCTGACACACACAGACACACAGACACACACAGACTCACAGACACAGACACACACACACACACACACACACACACACACACACACACACACACACACACACACACACACACAC
>JAUESE010000062.1:2643026-2655317 GCA_032274725.1 Malacoctenus triangulatus
GCCGTCCACATCAACATGGACAAATGATGAGAAATGCATCAAGTATTTTTTTTATTTTTGACATTTATTTGATGCTGCTTGTTGAGGGGACAGTGAGACGCCCACATCAAAACAGAAACATGCTTTCTGATTGATGACTAGTGTGTGTGTGAGAGAGAGAGATAATCACTTCATGTTCATCCAAGTAGTAATTTTGGCTTCAGCAGATGAAGCTTTTTATGACGTTCCTCACTGGACTTGTCCAAACTAAACCCTTGACCTTCGATGTGGAGGCCCCATAAATACTGGTCAACATTTACAGGCTCAGAAACAACACTGTGGTCGTCCCCAAGTCATCGTTTTCAGGAAGACGTCCTTGTTATCTCAGTGAGCTGATATCTGATCACATGCTGTTCATCATTCATCACTGTGCTGAACAGTCCTGCTGCTACAACTGATCTGCCTGCACGTCCAACATGTCAGCCACTAAAATATGCTGTTTAAGAAATGTTTCAGGCTCAACATGACCCAAGTTTCCACATTTACTCTAAAAAACATGTTAAATTTGAAGACTTTAATTTATGAAAACAGATGAATGATTTACACTCGATTGCCAATTCTGCTGAGGAACATGTAAATCCCTGCTGTGAGGACAAAGTCCATGTGGTGATCAGTTAACCGTGTTGTGAACAAACAGCTGATGATGTGGTGTTCATGCTGCAGTACGAGTGGAACGACAACGAGCTGTTCCTCTTTCGGTCCACTCTGGCCTTCGCGATGAGGAACCAACTGAAGGGACAGGAGTTCCAGTAAGACCCTCCTGATGTGTCCTGATCGCTCGACCTGTCCCTGTGCGCCGGATGGTGCTGGGCGGCCATAAAGGCATCAGGGGACAATTTAATGAGACCGTGACTCACGCTTTATCAGGCTGACGCGCTCTTTTATTGTTGTCTGGTGAAACTCCAGGGTGTCGGACATCATCGTTTGCGAGGAGACCGCCAGGGTGTCCTTCTGGTTCGTGGTCACCGTACCGGGACGGAACGACACGCTCATCAGTAAAAAAGATGTGGAGGAGGCCGTGAGGTAAAGAGAGACACTCCAAGAGACATGGCAGCTTAAATGACACCGAGGGTTGTAGGGAACTGAGCCTCACTGGGAAAGTGCCAAGCAAATGTCTTAGAGAACAGGACAGGACAGAACAGAGGAGAACAGGACAGGACGGGACAGGACAGGGCCGGACAGAACAGAGGACAACAGGACAAGACAGGACAGAATGTGTTAATAAAATTAGAATCCAGCTTAGAGCATTTTTGGTTTCCAGACAGAAACAAACAGCCCAACCAACAACAAAACAACTTTATCTTAATAGCCCCAGCTTCGCTAGCGCCAGGTCATTTCCACCGTTCTAAGCTCCTTACATTCTAAGCTGTTAAACTATGTTCAAATGGGCTAAACTTGTTCACATTCGTTTTTTCCTCTGGACTTTATCAGGGGAAATAGTGACGATTACATGCAGAGACAAACTGACCAATAGAAAAGCAAATAAATGATAAAAACACAAATAATGACGAATTATTGCGAAGGGTGCACTGATCCAGCAGACGGGCTTCTGTGGCTCCAGCTGCTGGAGGAGTGGACGTTCACCGTCAAAGTGTGTGTGTGTGTCGCGGGGGGGGATTTACAAGAGTTTAGGGAGGTGGTCATAATGTTGTGGCCATCATTCGAAAAACGATAATGAAACCAAGATTGCCCTCCAGTGGCTAAAAAGGAGAGGCACAAAAAAGTGAGATCGTGCATCATGGCCTCCATCCGTCCTGTAAAAGTCATTTTATTGTTTTATTGACATCAATGATTTGCAGAAAGTCCCGGAATCGCATCAACAGCGCCTTCCTGCTGACCGACAACACCCTGGAGTTCGTGGGCATCCTCCCCACCCTGGCGCCGCAGGTCACCTACGACACCCAGCCGTGGCTCATCGCGTTCGGCGTGGTCATCGGCATCGTCTTCGCCGGCATCATCGTGCTGCTGGCGTCCTCGCTGGTCCAGAAGAAGCGGTGAGAGCGACGGAGTCGGATCCAATCAGAGCCATCGCTCCGTCGACCCGAGCGGTGGCGGGGGGCTCACTTCTCTCTGTCCTCCCTCCAGGAAGAAGAAGAAAGTGGTCTCCGAGGACAACGAGGACAGCGCAGAGGACAACGACAGTGCGAGCGACGGCGTCGTTAACATGTCGTTCTCCAAACAGGAGCGACTGACTCAGATGTGAAGCGGAAAAGTGAGCAACAAGATGAAGACAGTGTCAGCGAGAGTGACCTGTAACTTTCTGTGGGACAGAAAAGCAAGGAGATGCTAATGTCCAATGTTTTGACACCATTTTCACTCCATTAATTTTAAAATGGGCCTTTGTTTTATTTGATCCAATCCTTTATCTCCATTTCTGTGTCTGATCTGATGGTTTTGTAATATTTGAAAACAAATATTTCTTTCAATAGACAGAGTCTTCTTGAGAGTTTATTTGATACATAATCTCAGTTTTTCTGAGATTCAAGGGCAGAACTTTAATCGGTGTATAAACTCTCGTTTTATTTGAAGTCTGTACTTTAAAGTATTTTGTCATCTGCTGAACATTTATCACACTGTAATCTTGAGCTACCTTGAGAAAAAGACACAAAACGGTGCTTTTAATCTTGTACAATTATTTCCATTGATAATTTATGAATTAGCTGGACTACTTTGTAAGTCATGAAGGGGAAATAAACACATTCGTGTGTATGTGTGTGTGTGGTCAGCACAGTGTTTGGAGAACTACTTTCTGTGCACTTTTTTCTCTTTCTATTTTGTCCTTTAGCGTGACCTTTTAATATGAGCAGCATGCCTGAAGGTTTGGCTCCCAGAGACCTCGCCCCCCCCCCTTCTCTAAACAGGACCCAAGGAGACCATGCCAGGTGCGGCTCCCCCTTTAGCTACTGGGTGCACACGTGCTCGTGCAGGAGCAGCAGCAGCTCCCGTTGTTCACTCCTCCCGAGGCTCACCTCTGCATCGGTCGCTCGGTTCACCCAAGCAGAATCGCCCAGGAAAAAAAAAAGGTCAGTGGCTGACTGGCGTCCTAAAAGATGGAGGAGAAACTGGGCGAGTTTGTGCTGCGTTGTTGATCAACAGACCGAAGGGGCTGATTTTGTCTTGAAGCTGTGAAACTTTTCACTTGCTGTGCAACCCGAGAGGGTGAAAAGAAAGTAAAAAGTGCAAACGGAGCACAATTCCAAGCTGCTCTGCGTTAATAATTGATGATTAGTCAGACTGATGCATAATGAGTTCCTCCGAATCCTGATTCACATGTGGGGTCACGTTCGATATACACCATCATCAACAAGGATTTCTGATGCTTCCGTTTTCAGCGTTATTTACCCTGTAATTCTGATGAAAGCGAGTCCATGTCTATCAGGTTGAGCGTGTACGGTGGGTGCTGGAGGGAGTTCCAGGGGACCTCGATGTTTGATGCGAAAACATTTAATGAGGCCGGTCGAGTGGCGCGGGAATCCGTCCACACAAATGGACGGCAGGCGTTGGGACCTGAAGCGATTGGCCACCACTCTGTCTGATCCCTCACTTCTGACTCAATCAAACGGCAGAGACCCGACTTTGTGACTCGCACCAATTAACAATGAGTTCAGCGTGTGTTTACCTGTACGTCCCCGGGTTACTGTGGCAACTGTGGAGGTCAGGTGAAGTCGACTCGACCGAGTGAGTTTCATGTCTGACACTGGAACTGATCCATGTCGAGCAGCGTTGACACAGACGGCCGTGGTGATTTGAAGGTGCTTCACTGCGGTAATGGGACCAACTGTTCCACACTCAGTGCTGTGAAGGAGAAGCTTTCTCTGCTCCTTCTACTTAAACTCCCATTTCTTCTTATTCCCTTTTCCACCCTTTCTTCATTTATCGCTTTTCTATCTTCTTCATTATTCCTCATCACTTTCCTTCTTCATTTTACTCCCCTTCTTTCTCCTCTTCTTCTTTCTTGCCCTCTCTTCTTCCTGCTTCTCTTCCTCTTCTTTCACCTTTTTGTACTTTCTCCACTTCTTTTCAGCTGCCTGTCTCCTTCGATCCTGATTTATCCTTCCACTTATCCTCCCTGTCAACTCTTCTCCAGCTGCTCTTTATCATTTTCTCTTCCTCTCTAGTCATCCTCTGTCTTCTGTCCTCCACTTTCTGTCTCCCTTCTGCCTTTCTTTTGTCTTGCTTCACTCCTCCTCCTCCTCCTCCTTAAACTTCTCCATTCATCTTTCGTCTCCCAGTGTCAGTTTCAGTCACTTTACAAGCATGTGATTAGATTGTGTGAATCCAGAGCCCACTGCAAAATCTGCACCGGAGGACCTGCAATTGAACCACAAGTATTCACACAGTAACCACTTGTCAAATTCTTCATTTGACCTTTGACCTATTGACCTGGATTGCATTCCTCCAACATGAAGAGGACACTTTCATTTCCACCTTGTTTCCATGTTGCGGTGTGCTCCTGCTGCAGCTCTGGGTGGATCTTGCTCACACGCTGACGATCTGTCCTGACGCTCTGAAGCTCCAGCCTCCCTGAGCCCCACTTTTATTGTAATCTCAGCCTTTCCTCTTCATCACACCTTTTCTTCGTCGATCTTTTGATCTTCTTGGCTTCATAGCGACAATTTGCTGTGATTTTCCCCCCCTCCATCACACCACTTTGCCAAAGATACCCACGTTCGCCTTCAGGGGGCAGCATTGCACCACGCGCGGTCCTGAACCGCCCCGTCACAGAGCCCCCTTCGACGCCGATGCACCTTTGAAACATTTGAATTTCAAACATATTTTAATTCACTCTTATTTTTGTCCGACTATTTTGGACGCGTTAGTTGGGCGCTTTAACTGTGGCCTATATTTAGTCCGGTGTTGGATTAAGACGCGCGTCTGTGATCAGCGGTGAAAACTTGACATCACCACAATTAGGATTCTTCTTCTCGCAATTGTTGAAGCACAGAGCTGGGGAGGGGTGTGAGGGAGGGGTGGGGGGGTGCAGGGGGTCCTGATAAGACAGCAGCGTGGCGGTGACGACTAATCATCTGGCTCCTTCCTTTTACTCTCTCATTTCAATCTGTCGCCCGAGGAGCCCGCTCCCTCCTCACACCTCATCTCTCTTGTCAGGACGCCAAAGATTTCCCGTCAAACGTGGTCGGAAAAGCGCTCCGATCTTATTAAGAGGCGGCGGCTGATTAAGACTTAAATCCCCGCTATGGAGGGAGTGGGGGAGTGGGGGGTAAAGTCAAACATGTGTTATCGTATTATTGGAGACAAAGATATTATTTTAATTACTCATGCCGACGCCTTGTGAATGGGGATGAGTTTTTGAAGCGCGCTATAGAAACGCGCCGTCGCCCGAATAACGCGGCGCGATTGTTGAAGTTAATGATTCTCCCCGCGCGCGTCCCCGCCTCGTCTCAGGAACAATGTCTGCGCGCTGTGCGTCACATAATAGCTTTTTTTTTTTTTTTTTGGGCCTAATTTTGTCTCTTTAAAAGGTGGGAGATAAACAAGCCCCTGGAGATGATTCCCGACGAGCCAAAACAATGAGGGGGTAAATATAAATATTCCTGCGTGGGCGGAATTAAAGGGGAGGGATTGTTTCGCACGTCTGCGACAGCTCCCACTAAAGCAGACATCTCACTTAGCGTGTGGCGGGGGGCTCAAGTCAACATCCTGCCATCCTGCGGAGCAGCGGTCCCTAACGTGGGGCCGAGGACCTCCAGCAGGGGGCATCAAAGATCAGAGGACGGGCCTGAGACTTCGCCTCTCCCGAGGCTGTCCTGACAACGCTGCAAAGAAACTGTGATAAGACGTTTTTAGAATGTAGAGCAGATGGAGGAAAGTGTCCCCTGCTCTTATTTTGAAAGCAAGTGACAGTGTCTGTTTCTTCACGCGTTAAGCTTCACAATGCCAACCGACATCGTGCAAACGAACAGACCCGGCACACTCCCTGCTGCCTTTCATTTAAAGGCTGGTGTATGTTAGTGGGTGTCAGTGGTTTGGCTTCACTGTGAGGTGAGGGTGCTTCCCACTCCCACTCCCACCCCCCCCCAAACCCCCCTCTTCTGCATCCTTCTCCAACAAACACTCACGAGCAATAACCAGTGAGGCAGAGGTGGATGTTTATCTACATATGGAGGATGTTTTTTCCTTTTTTTACTGTACTTTCACAACAGTGTCTTCTGGACAGTGACAGTCTAATCGGTGCGAACCGTGTGCAACCTTGCATAGTGGGCAGACTTGCCTACCGCGACGGTGACTATCAGCAGGACTGGGAGAGGCTCTCCACAGAGCCGTGCTCAGTGGGGGGTGGGGGGGGGCTGCGTGAACACGTGGCAGTGCGGGCCCAATATCTGGGTTTCCAATCCGATGCAAATATATTCAAATTCCGAGGGTTTTCCTAGCGAGGGTGCCCCTATTAAACTTTCAATATTAAATATCTCAATTCCAGTCAATATTTGATGAGGCCTATTTTTCTAACAATGCGGCTTTCAGGGCAGGGAATCAATATTTAAAAAAAAAAAAAGGGAAAATGAATTTTTCACAAGTTTAACTTTGAAAGCCCGAGTGCATTATTAATATCAGTTACAAGACCAGTGTGAAAAGTGACGAGTTCCATACGCTTCTTTTTCTAAACACAGTGGAGGTGAAATCTATACGCCGGGCGACTGATTGCACCACAAATACTGTCGGGTGTCTGGATTGGTCCCCGCAGGGGGGGGGGCCGGCGGCAGCAGTAGGACGGCTCCTGTCAGAGGCAGCGCGTGTCGTCGCCCCCCCCCCTGCTGCGTTTTAAAATCCATCACAGTCGGGAGAGTCCAACTTTTCTCCCTAGAAGTCCCACCGCTGCCGCTCCGGTCCTTCGTCCTCGCTTTGTTTATGAGTTTCACAGAGAGCGGCCCCCGCGGCCCCCGCGGCCCCCCCGGCCTCGCCTCCCCCGGTCGCCTGCGGTTCCCCTCCTCCCCCTCCCCCTCCTCCTCCTCCCTTCTTCTCCTTCTCCCGCTCCCTGATGATCTCCACCAGCCGCTGGAACTTCTGGTTCAGCTCCTCCATGCCGCCCGCCGCCGCCGCCGCCCTCTCCTCCTCCTTCTCGCCGTCGCTCTCCAGCGAGCTCAGCGACTCGGCCCGGGAGTCGCGCCCCTCGAACTCGTAAGTCTGCAGCGAGTCGTAGGGCGGCTGCGACAGGTCGAAGGTGACCTGGTCCAGCCGGATGTTCAGGAGCTCCTCCATCCGGAGGGGCTGCGGGTTGGCGGCGGCGGCGGCGGCGGCTCTCGCAGGCTCCGCCCAGCCTCTGCTCCCGCCGAGCATCCCCCCGGGTAAGGGCAAGGCCTGCGAGGTCAGGTCCTTCCCCTGGAGTCTGCACATGTTCAGCGGCGGCGCCCCCGCGGGGTACAGTCCGGCGGCGCCCGGCCCGTTCACGCACGCCGCCCTGCTGGTGGGGTTGAGCGAGCCCACGATGCTGAACGCGTCTCCCTTCAGGTAGAGCGGCAGGCTGGGGTAGTTCTGCTCGGAGACGGAGGGGATGGAGGAGTCGGTGTCCACGTCGTCCAGGGTGCAGCTGGTGGCCCCCGTGCTGACCTGCGTCTGCGAGGAGCCCGGCCGGCCCTCCGGTTGCGTTGACGAGAAGCTGGCCTGACTCTGGCACGAAGACTCGTTGGGGTCGGAGTAGGTCAGGTCGGCGGCGGCGTCCACTGCGGGCGTCGACGCTGACCCCGCCGACGTCATCTGCAACAGGAGGAGCAGAGACGGAGCAGCGTTTTAATGTGCAGGGAAGGAGAAAGGAGACACATGTTTTTAACTGCTGAATGTAAACACAACAGTTTTTCTTCCATCTTTACGCATATTTGAGAAGGGATTTATATTATTTCAGTTGTGAATTCAACCCAAATTAGGGAGTATTTTTTGGAAAGAGGTTTGGCACCACTGGCTCAGCTGGCTGCCTTTCGTCTGTGCTGCTCACTGGATGTTCTTTTTATACCAGATAGTTAGAATTCATAGCAGCTCATCTGTTACGATTCAGGTGCGCGATTTGTTCCCGGTATAAAGAAAAATCACAGAGTGAAACGCGCACTCTGTCGGGGATGCTACAATGAGGGGAGCGACCGTGACCGTGCAGCAGTCCTTCACACTGCGTCTGCGGGGGTCTGCACTGAGGCCCTCTGCTTCCTCTACACAGCAGCAGCAGCAGCAGCAGCAGCAGCAGCAGCAGCTCTGTGCCGCGCTACCACGGGGCCGCTCCACGCGCCCCGCCTCCTGATCAGACGCCGCCGTGCGTCCGCGAGGAGAAGGATCCTGGCAGTTATTGCTGCTAACGAGCATCACGCTCGCTCCCGAGTCGGCGCCGACGTCGGCTCTCCAGTTTGTCACAGTTACATCTGGAAGCTCTTTTGTTTTGTTCGTGCTCCGTTGAATTAAACGCGTTTCTGTCAGGCTGCTTTTCTTCCCTGGCTGACCCAATACTTCATTACAGAAAGTTCCAGTCTGCTCGACGTCGGAACGAGCAGGCGAGCGAGTGGAGTGTTTTAAAGTTCAGTGGTTTTACAAAAAGGTCTTTTGTTTTGAAACACGGTCTTTAGGCGGAGTTAGTGCGTTCACACAGACCAGGGGTCCCAAACTTATTCTTTTGCCTGGAACCCCTCAAATTGTCTCTGTGAAAGGCTGTGGACCCCCTTTTTAATGTCTGACAGGACTACATTGAAGCCAAGCACAGGCACTGACACACACTCTTACCAGCATACAAGAGCAGCAGCTTTCAAAATAAAAGCAAAGGCCAGGTTCTGATGTCTCATTTAGATTCAAGAAAGTGTGTACCGGTAATTTTATGATTTACTTCAAAATGTGTGTTTTCTAAATTCTTAAACTGCTGCGCAGGCAAAGCCTCGGCCCTCCCCATGTGATCTCTGGCGCCCATCGAAGGGGTCCTAGGACCTCAGGTTGGCAACCATTAATTGAAGAAACTACCAACAGACTCACACATCAGTCACCCAACAATGAGGGACATGATGTGTTTTTTTTTTTGTTTTTTTTCCACCACCACTCGAAGTGTCTCGAGTTACTCACAGACATGGAAACAAAGGAGCGGGAGCGGATGCGGAGGAGCTTCGGACCCCCCTCAATTCTCCTGTAGGAATGGGATGTTCCCACTCACAGAGGACGACGCCATCGTCAGCGCCGCGCGATGACTCACGTCTCTCGGAGTGGTGCTGCTGTGACTCTATTCAACCCTTTGTCTGAGCGTTGTGAGCACTTCAAGTCTCCCAGTCTGCCTTTGTACTGGTGCCTGCAGACCACCGAGGACCGCAGAGCGTCGGGAGCGAGTGTGACATTTTACTTGAAGACCCGTTAAAGTTCAGCAGTTCCCAACTTTTTCTTTTTTTTTTTTTCCTAAAGTTCACCAGATCATCTCTGCGACCTCTGCAATGTCAACAAATAACACACCGAAAAAATATCAACTCATAAAAGAGAGAAAAGATTGCTTCATAACTTGGGAGTTGTATAAAACATTAACATTCTCCTGCTTTGTCAGCGAAGGTGAAGGTGTGTGTTAATTTGTGGTGAAAAGATTGCTGTGTTCAAGGATTACAATTTGAAGCAGCATTATTAGAAAAAAAAAAGAAAGAAAAACACATTGAGGATTACAAGAGCTCGACTGATGCATCGTCTGAATAGTAGCTTGTTAATTCAGGTAACAGCCTGCTTTTCATTAGGAGACGTTCTCAGCAGAAGGAGCTCTCCTGGCTCTGCCTTCCACGGTGGTGGTGGTTTTTCATGTGAACCTTATCAAATTAGAGTTCATCAGATTAAGCCCCTCGTACAGAGGGGGCGATTTGCATGAAAGGGTGATTAGAAACTGAGGAAGAGACTTGTTTGAAAAGTCAGACTGCATATTAGGCGGATTTGCTCTTTGTTCACGACTGCATATCAGCGCAAATGTTCTCTGACAAAAGCTCAGTATTAGTTTTCAGCTGTTACACAGTTTCACAGCTATCCTCGTGTATTTGCTCCCATACAGCGGATACATCTCTTTGACTGCCCCCCCCCCCCTCCCCAACGCTGCTGTCTGACCTTGGCCTGCTCCTGCTCCTCGCCTGCACCAGCTGCGTTTGCTTCGCTGCCTTCGTTTCTGTCGGCCGATTTGCTCTTCGCCAGCGCGCTCTCCGCCTGGAAACTCGCCGCGCTCATCTCGGGAGAGCGCAGCAGCGGCTCAAAGGTGCCCTGGTTCGGGACGAGGAGGGGGTTGCCCAGGTGACCCCCCGCCAGCCCGTGGCTCAGCTGGGTCAGCTGCAGCCCGGCCTCCAGCGGCCCGGCCGGGTAATCTCGGAGCACGGGCAGCGTGTGGAGGCCGTAGCAGAGGCGGCCGTAGAGCGGCGCCGAGCCCGGCCGCTGCTGGGGGTCCAGGCCGGGGCGCGGGTGACGACTCCAGCTGTAGGTCCTGGCCCGTGGCAGAGGCTGCTGGGTGTACCATCTGTGCCAAGAGATAAATGTCAGAGAGGCGCACGGTCGCACACAAGCAACCCCCCCTCACGCAGTGCTCCCACAATCCACCGCGGCAAGGAGAAAACTTTCCACTCGTTTTTTTTTAGGGGGGGAGAAACGGGCTCACATGTTCCGGTTGCTGTGCATGTGCTGGATTCGGTGCATGCTCTGCAGCGCCGTAATGTCAAAAGCGGCGGTGTCTGCTTCCCCTCCCCCCTCATCATCATAGGATATGATGTTCTCCCTGACATCATCTTCCTCGAAGGGTGAGTGGGAGTCTCGTTTTTGATGGCGCAATGACAGCGAGAGTGCACACACGACTAAAGGGCAGAAAAAAAGAGAAAAAAAAAGAAAAACAGAGACACATGACCACATACTCTTTAGATGTTACAGAAGCCGCCTGACACAACTGCTCAGCGTCTCTCAAAAAGTCACCAACAGCACACTCGGGGTACTTGTGGACTGCGGAGCACTCCGGCAACCTACCCAGCAGAGTGGTGACGCACGCCAGCATGGCCAGCAAGGTGACCAGGCTGAATATGAGGGACGGCGAGGCGGACTGCACGGGCAGGCACACGGCGTTTCTCTCCCACCTGCGGTCGCGCTGCCTGCCCCGGTCCTCCGTCTGCATGCCCCCGTGCAGGCAGGGACAAATGGTCACCGTGACCGTGCCCGTGTTGGTCAGACCCGAGGCCCCGTCGCGCAGAACGACTGGCACGTAGAGGGTGAGCAAAGACGAGGAGAAGCCAGGGAGGGGCTCCAAGGTTGACTGCAGCACCAGGCTGGCTGTCACCCCTGATAACAAGGCAAAAAGACAGGAACAAAAAAAAAAAGAAAAAAAAAGAAGAAGGGCCACACATCAAGCACGGTCAGTGCACCGGCAGCACGCAGGCAGCCTGACGTCAGGTTTCTGGGTTGTGCATGAAAGGACGACCTCCGGTTTCCCTGATGGTGAGGTTGAGGGCAGAGCCGGACTCGGGGGGGATGCTGAAGTGCACGGGGGTCTCCTGTCCTCCCTGGTCCCTGTCGATGGCTCGGAGGACCTGGATCACCTGAGGAACACACAGCAGGATGCTTCAATGATGACCCGCAGGTAAGAACCGGGAGGTGAGCGACAGGTGAGAGAGTACGTTTGGTTCCTTTGTCAAGCTGCTGCGTTTCAGTTGTGAACTGGATCAAATGAATCAACCACTCGAAAAACAAAACAGCTTTTTTTTTATGTTTCTTTCATTTCATCCATTTTTTTCTGAGATTTTCAAAGTAAAATGCATTCTTGCTTGTCATACTTTCGGTCAACAGTCTGAGTTCAGATTTTCTCTCAGCGTTGTCTCTCCAAACACTGTTGGATCGGTGTCAGCAAATTCCTATCGCTGAAACTTCGGCATTGTTTTGAAGTCTGATTTGCGGCACTGCACAGCAGAAAAAAGTTAAACTGTGATTGAATAATTGAAAACGCCCCCTAACTTTGTTTTAAAAACTGCCTTATAAATCACATATACTTGCATTAATATAAATATTTTTTGAAGCAAAAAAATAACCCAGAAAAACTGCTGCAATGGGACTGAAATTGTGAAGCAGTCACAGGAAACCTGATCTGACCGTTCATGCATCATTTGTCTGACAGAATACCTGTATTTTTTTTTATAAAGAGTAGGACATTAAATTAGATCGTGGCAGCAATTTGTATTGACCGACCTTTGGTTATCGTACACATCGCGACTGAAGTTTCCATGGTAACCATAAAATTTAATGGATTTTTTCTTTTTTCATTGTGATTGCACATATGAC
>JAUESE010000062.1:2694803-2709662 GCA_032274725.1 Malacoctenus triangulatus
TGTGTGTGTGTGTGTGTGTGTGTGTGTGTGTGTGTGTGTGTGTGTGTGTGTGTGTGTGTGTGTGTGTGTACGCGCTCGTTGCTGTGTTGTCTGTGTTTTGACAGTTATTGATTCCCTGATTGATGCTGATTCCTCCAGGGCAAAGGAGTGAAAAGAAACTACACTCGAGGTGTTCGGCTGCTGAAAAAGGCGGCCGCGATGGTGAGAACATAGTAATCAATGGCTGTTTACACTGCGTGTTTGTGTGTTTACAGTCTGTGAGTGCAGGGTGAACACCAGCGTCTGCTTGCTTGCTTTAGGGCTCAGTTAACGCCCTCAATGGTTTGGGATGGTACTACGGGACTGTGCTGAACAACCACAAGGCTGCGGCGAAGTACTTTGGGAAAGCCGCTCTGAAAGGGAGCGAAGACGCGATGTACAACCTGGGAGTTTACCACCTCAGTGGGAAAATCCCGGACCAAGTGGGAGCAAACGAGGTCTGAGTTTCGCTTTTTTTTTTTTGTCAACCCGCAGCCGTTTATCTCGTGACTAACGTGCTCAGGCATGTGACTGTGCTGGCATATGATCCACAGAGTGCAGCGTTTCAGTACTTTGCGAACGCATCCAGGTTGGGTCACGCAGGCGCGTCAGTGGAGGCGGCGTGGTACCTTGCGACAGGAAGCCTGGAAGGGGTGTCTCAGGATGTGGAGAGGGCTGTGATGTAAGAGGCTTTCATTAGCTTGGTGAAGAAAGCTTTGTTATGGGCTGTTGCACTGTAGCCCGCAGCTCACTGGCATCTAATTTCAATGACAGTGGCTAATTCAAGGTCAGAGCCCAGTATTTGCATATCTAAAAATAAAGAGGCACTGTCACCGCATTATTGCCTGGCACTGAGAGATTCTGCTTACCAATGTTCCCCTCTCGTATCTTATGAATTTAAAGAAGCTCTTCCTGCAGGGGCTTTTTTTAGAGTGACCTCAACGGATTGGGAACTATATTTGGAACATGCTAAAGTATTTTTTCGTTTAGGTGGAGTAAATTATACTCCATAATTCATCAGCCATCTTTTCCCCCTCCGTGCAGAATCCTAAAAAAGGTCTGTGAACACAACGGACACCTTGGATTTATGATCAGAGTGGCTCTCCAGGCCTACCTCCAGGGCTCATGGTGCGGACATTAATTTCAATTATCTCACAATTGTCTCCATTTATTCATTCGCCGTGGCCTGTGCGATTTGTCTCCACTTCTTTGCATTTGCTTCATTGTGTTTCCAACAGGCAGGAAGCTTTCGTGAATTTTATCTTGGCAGCTGAAACGGGTCTGGATGTGGCCCAGAGCAACATTGCACACCTTTGTCAGGTACACACACACACATCCTTCCAGGTATTAACCCTTTGTGTCTGTTGTTAGAGGTGAAAAGAAGATAAATTCAGCCTGCTATATTTTACAATAAGGCGCATCTTGTTGATGTTCAAGAAATTCGGTTTTGGAGCTGCTTTCACAATACAAACCTCTCACTCGCTTTCCAGCAGAGCAAATTCTAACTTGAATCATGTCAAACACTTGTTGTGTGGTCAACACAAACTGTTAGCGACCCGGACCGATGCTAATGCTAGCCAGAGTGAGGAATCCAGGTCAGTTGGCCTCGTTTCTTCTGCTCAGGTTGGTTCATTTACATGCAAGGCTGACTCTCGCTGTGGCCACACTGTATCAGAGGACAGGGAAGCACTCTGTGCAGAGATGCATCACTCTGTGGATCCGCAGGAGAAATGATAAGAGAGCATTTTTAACCCTGGTAACGCACAAGAACGCGACGAAATCAGGTGCGTGGATTGCAGGAGGAATGCGGTTTGATCCCACCGCAGCCAAAGGATTGTGTCTAACAACTGAATGAAATACAGAGAATCCAGTCTGACATTTCTCCTCTTCTAACACACAAGTCACAAAGCAAACATGTTCAAAATGACAGAAGGAGCCGGCAGATTTATTACTTTTTGTTGTGTCGCGTGATTACTGTGCAGCTCGCTGAGCTGGTGTCTCAAAACTACAGCTTTCAGTGTGGATCGAAGACCAGCTTATGAGGTCAGCTGCTCAATGAACTTTGATTTACATCGTATATTGAATGATAAACACTCCTTGACGTCTTCTTGTCAGCAGCCGAAGAGCAAGCGGTTCCAAGGCCTCCGATCCAAAGGTTGGCGGTACAAACCCCTCAGTGGTCCTGTCAAAGTGTCCACAAGCAAGACACTTACACCCTAACCTCCTGAGTGTCTTGTATGGAGGTGGTTGCCATTGGTACTTTAAGTATTTGTGCAAAAATGCAGGCAAATGAGAGAAAATGACTTAAGGTTTAAAGCGCTTTGAGAATTCTAGATGTTCATTTACATACGTGGGGATTATTTATGTAAACACATCATGAATGGAAAGCTACAGTTTCTGTTGTAAACAAAGAGAAAGCGAGTCACTAAATCCGTCATTTATAATCGATCTTTACTCTGTGAACTCACCTCGCTCGTGTCAATTCAGTGTAAAATGTGTCCAAAAAGCTTTAATGTCGATCATAGTTCGACCTGCTCTTTTTTTTTAGAGCGCTGAAAAATCGTGGGCGTCTGCGGTGTAAGTCAAAGAGAGGAAAACACAGCAGAGGCTGGAGGTGGTGGCAGACAGACAAACAGGACCGTCTCCCCATCTCGTAAACTGGTGGCGTCCCCCCCTTTCTCCTCACGGCTCGGCCGCTGACTGACAGGAAGGAACCTTTGGCTGCAGAGTCGCACCTGTTGGTTCTCAAATACCCCCACCAAAGTTTCCATGGATGAGCAGTGAAGCACTACCAGCTTTGATAAACACTGTTTACCTCAAAAGGCCGTTTTACCCTCCTCAAAATAATTGGAAGGGACGACAGAGCTGGGCCACACCAAGGCTCAGCCCTCCATTCGGTAATTGAAAGTCGCTGTCAGTCACAAGTTAGCCCTAATGCAGGTTCCTGATGCAATTAGCATGCGTTGTGTTCCAGGCAGCTAATGCTGTGTGCAGTTCCCAGACTCCCAAACAAACACTCAGTTTGATTCATGTCACAGCCAGCAGGTTTTTTTGCCGTTGTGTAAGTTTTTTTTTTTTTTTTTATTATCCCCGAATCTCTCCCAGAGAGCCGAACGGGCCGGAGTCCGATTCGATTTTTTGGGCAATCCTGCAATCAGTGTCTCATAATTGAAGTTTCGATGGCGGCCGGATGAACAAACAGCGCATTATTCCAGTCACGCCGAGCAGACGGAGGGCCGGGGAAGCAAAACCAGAAGGGAAATTATTAGCCGTTGATAATGCAGCCTTCATCACTGCTCCGCTCCTTTCTCCCTGTGCTCTCGTTCTCCCAAAACGCAGGAGCTGAATCTCGGTTATGATTGTCAGTGGAGATATCATAACTACTCTATATTGAACTATGATCCTCATCCATCCGGTGAGTTCATCTCATTTCATTTCGCTTTAACCCCTCCACCCCCCCACCCCCCCTCCTCTCTGTCAATCTGGGCACCGAACAGCAAGTATTTATCTTCTTTTATAGCTCTGCTGAAAATGGGAGACCACTACTACTATTCCTCCAGCGCACGGGAGGACTCATTATCCTTGGCTGAGCGGGCCGTATCAATGTATGGCAGAGCCGCTCTGGCAGGCAGCCCTCAGGTGACAGATTTACTCAGGCTGTAATCTCATCACCGTATGATAAACTTAATTAAACTTCCGCCAGCTCGGGCCCACCGCAATAAAAACAACAAACAGCATTATACACTGTTATTATTTGGAGACTTTCTCAGTGAATAACCCATCAGCCTCCTGTTATGATTTTATTTTCTCACCGACTCGCAGGGAATGTACAACTTGGTTGTTTTGGCACATCAAGGGCACATTCTTCCGCGCGGCGTCCTCGCCGCGTTTAATGTGTCGCACCGGGACGAGCGGGAGACCGTGATGGAGACGATCTTAAAAAGGTGCTTTTTAAAAGTCGTCAGCCGTCGGTGCAATGAATGATGACAGACAGTAATGTACGCAGGACCGGCATTGTAACGTGCGCGGCAGTTCAAAGCAGCAGTTTCCAGAAGGATGCCGCACAAGTCCTGTCATCTGAACTGTGATGTGTTTCCTGAGGCATCCGAATAAGAATGTGAAGGTTTGATGTTAACACAGCGGATTCCCAGGATACTTTGCAGTGAGACATTGAAACATTCTTCATCATCTTGCAGCGACTCCATAATGAATGGTGCTGCACTGGTCTGTTACAGGGCAACACATTCACCCCCGTCACCCTGTTAGTGTCGCGCCAACGGCGTAAAAAGACGTTTGTAAGCTGAGATTTGGACTTTAGAGTCTTTGTGCGGAGAGAGATCGAGTGCACATCAAAACACTGACAGAAGTTGCTGTCGTACGTTTTCATGCTGAGCGAAATTAACGAGCTGGAATTTATTTCTTTTATTTAGCCAAACATGAAACTTTCCACAGACATAAGCACACATTGATTTGTTCCTTGTTTTTTCCACAGTTGGATCAGAGCTATCAGAGGTAGCCAGAAAATGCTCTCATTAGGGCAAAAAAATATTGTTTTGTGTGAACAGATATTCGGTCACACAATATTAATTAGCTGTTATTAATTAGCTGTGGGGTTTTTTTGGTTTCCTAACCTTCACTGAATTCATTTTTTTCAGTGTGACAGCCACACAAGCTGCAATTGCAGCTTGTACCGGCTAATCCGAATCTGAGTGGGGCAGGTCATGGCCTCTGTCATTATTAGTTTGCATTGTGCGGCACAAAAGTTTTTTTCAAAATGATATGTTTGTATAAGGCAGGGGTGTCACAGAGATAACATAGAAATAACTAGGATAGCTCCGAGTGTCCTCGAGTCATTGAACAGAAGAAGTCGAGGTAAATTATCCGCCATCTATACCAAACGTTTGCGCTCTGCTGCAGCCGCGAGCTCTGCAGGCCTGTAATGCTGTTTTCTTGCTACTCGATGGTGTGGAGAGACTCTCAAGTGTGCTGTCTGTCTTATTTAAACCAAGAAAGTTAAAAATCAATAACAAAAAAAAAAAAAAGCATGTTTCTCAAATCTGGCGAGAGGACTGATTTTAAGGTAAATCACATTTACTCCCACTTTAATAAAATCTTAACTGAAAGCCAGTCACAGTTATTGAATTCTTAACACTTTGATGTTCATGTCAATGATTATTTTAACAGCGTGTGTTATTACTGTTATTGTGATGGAAGTAGAACGTTCGATGGAGGAACTGACACTCTCTGCATTGTTGTTGTGTTTTTTTTTTTCCTGCCCGGAGATGTGTGGAGTATGAGGACGAGAAGCTTGTCACGCCCTGTTCTTTAGCTCTGCTTGGACTCCAGATGGGAAAAGCCTTGAGGAGAGTGACTCAGAACGGTGCACAGCTCCTCTTGGTAGGCATGAGGCAATCAAGTCATGCTGTTTGTAGCCAGACAGAAATCCAACACGCAGCGGGCCGCGCTCCTTACCGTATATTATCCTCCTTTTAATAATTTGATCCGCCTTTAATTATTGAAATGTGGGAAAATGCAAATTGGCCTTTGGTCATGAATAAGACATTAAAGCCATTATTGTACTGCTATTTTCAGAAAGAAAAACGTCATCACTTATTTAAATCATTCTTCTTATTTCTCCATAGGCGTACGCATCTCTTCTCTCCGTCGTTGTCATTATCGTCGTCGTGTCACTGCAGAGCTGTCTGGGTGAGTAATTTCTCGTGTTAACCAACTCCTCCTGTTTTCACATGATGGCCACATGATGGTGCAGTTTCCCCACGGTTGTTGAACGCGACTTGCTTTCTTTGATGTGCTGTCAAAAAGCTCCCACCAGTCAATGGCGTGTCTGGCCCGTGATGTATCTCCACCATCTCTTCCCCCTCCGCAGGAAACAGAAGCCACGCGGTCGCTCGCAGGCCCATCAGCCGAGAAGGTGTCAGCCTGAACACGGAGCAGGGCGGCGTGGCGGCGGCGAGTCCGCGGCTGACCGCGCCGGGCGGCCCGCGGTGGCTCGGGCAGGCCGGCGACGTGGCGGTGACTCTGTCGGGCCTGTGCCTGTGTGCTTTCGGAACCACAGTCCTCTATCATCTCTTATGACATCAAGCCCCCAGCACAGTGATCCAATAGCCACAGCCAAAGCTCCAGACACTACCCAGTGTGAGAGCGTGCATTTAGAGGATGAGCTGCACAACGGCTCGGGTGACACATTTGTGTTTTGGAGGCATGTGACCTCAGTCGGAGATGGGGGGGCGAGAGGGCGAGAGAGGGGGAGGTGCTGGTCACCATGTGAGTGTGCGCCTCCATCTGACCATTGTTAATGTCTCCTCATCAACCATCTTTTCCTCTGTTTGATTTTTTTTTGTCCTGTTTGTGGAAGATAAAACACTTATCATGGAGTCCATTTAATTAAAGCTAAGTTTAGCTAACAAGTTTTGTTTTGTTTTTGGGGGGAGGCGGTGCCAGAGGAGGAGAGCGAACCGTCTCCTGGTGTTCGTCCCATTAAAAATAGATCAGCGACGCTTGTTGGTTTAAAAAAAAGAAAAAATGCTGGAGAGCTTCAGAGATGGATCCTTTCAGGGATTCCAGCAGCTGTGGTCTAATAAGTCAGCTATTAAAGGCTTGTCCCTGATCCTATCAGCGGCATGTTGATGATAAACGTCGCGCTGGAGACGCTACATGCAGCAACCGGCGTGAGTCCGAGGGCCCGGCGGAGCACTGGAATCTCTGATGCTATTGATTCGGCCTCTCGCTGAAGCAGCAGCAGCTTCTGATAAGAAGATATGGGCCAGATCTGCTGGAACTATCAATAAGGAGAGTGCAGCTTGGGGAAAAAAAGAAGGAAGTGGCCACAGGGAATGGTTGAACCCCCCCTCGGTCATGCCTTTCGAGCCCCCCGCTGCTCGGCGGCGGCGACTGTTGTTGTTGTTGTGGGTTTGTGAAGATAACACAACGGACAATATCCTGTGAGGGATTTTTGTCTCCGTAGACACGAGGAGTAGCCACTGTTGCTGTGATCCTAACAGTTATTTACGGCTCAGAGCGACTGTTGTGATGATGGGCAGTTCACGGCTGTTGCTGGTGAAGCCGTCATTAGTTAAATAAGGAGTTTTGCAGTGTAAACAGCTCCGTGTGGAGCTCCCTCACTCCAGAGTGACGTCCGGGTGTAATTCTGGAGAAGGACTAACGATCTCTCTCTTCCTTCCATCTCCCTCGCTGATGTTGTCTTTCTGAGCTATAAAAAGACCATTTACTAAGATGAACGTTTTGTATTCATGCACAGCAACAATCTCTTGCGGTTAGGCATGTTTTTTTTTTTTTCTTCCCCCCAGTCAGTTTTTGAGCGGGTTTATCGAGACTATCAGGGGTGAAGTTAAAAAGCAAAATTAAAAAGTTTAATCAATTTGAAGTGAGGAACGTTCACGTAGGCGCTCAAAATGAGCCATAATTAATTCTCAAGCACTGCCAGCTTTCTTCCAGACGTGTTGCAGGACGTATCAAAGAACTCCGCTTTGAGCAGTAATTTGTGTCTGAAGGGGTTTTTCATGTTGAAAATGACATTTTACTTCTTTTCATGCAATTTTTTTGTTTTCACCTGTCCGCATTTTTGTACTTTTGGACTCATAAAGTTTGAACTAAACAATAAAAAAACTCCTTTCTTGGCTTTTTCTACATCATGAACAGATGATGACTTTGTTTACGGACATTTGTGACATCAGTCATCTATTTTGTCGGCTGCAGTTGTGACACTTTGGTCGGCACTTTTCCTTTAGTACCGAGCGCCTGATTGTACGTCTTTAAACCTGTGCTCCTGACACTTTTTATCATGCTGTCTGTAAACAGTTTATGTACTAGCTGTGCTGGTGATTTTAGAGTGTCCACTGAATTTTCTTGTAGCAGTGCAAAGACAAACAAACCTTCTTTTGTCTCAGGAAACATGGTTCTGTGGTGGTTAGTACTCAACTGCCTCACACCAAGGGGGTCCCAGGTTTGAACATAGGTGGGGCCTCTTTCTGTGGACTTCTTCACAGTCCAGAAACATGCTTATGAAGTCAACCGGTGACTCTGTGTGTCATCGTGTGTGTGTGTGAGTGTTTGTCTTGTGATGGTCTGGCGACTGGTCTTCACTCAATGCAAACCTGGGATCAGCTCCAGCACCACCATTGTCCTCCAAGCGGTCACCAGATGAATGAATGAGGCGAATCCTGTAGGAATTGAAGCATTTTGCTGCCCCCCCGATTTAGTGTTCATATGTCCAGCGCTGAATGAAGACAGTTTGGGCTTTCAAAATGACACAGTTCCTATTTAAAAGAAAAAAAAAGCAGACTGATACTTATGAACTGTCTCATTCATGTCTGCGACAGCGTTCAGAACCAACAGTAAGTGTTGCTCTGAAGTCTCTGGAAGTTTTGTCGCAAAGTGTTTCTGTTGTGAGTCATGTTGGGGCTTCTCTTACACCTCTACATCCCCCACCCCAACACACTCACACTCACACACTCTGCTGTTACTCATTGACTTCGTTTCATTCTTATCACTTCATGGCCAAAATCGATTGATTTACTGACAACACTGGTGTTCCATTAGGAGTGATCCTCAAGTGGTGTGACTACACATCGCATCCTCCCTCACACACAAAACCACAGCCATGGAATTTGAGCAGCACTTTAATGCTTCTCCTGTTCGAGGCTTTTTACGAAGTTTTGTTGGGCTGAACGTCGCTGTAGTGAAACAGTCTGAACTCCAGTCATGTGATCTGTTTCTGCTTTCCTACTGAACACCCAAGAAAAACAAATCATTGTGTCCCACTTCACTTTGGGCTTTATTTATGAAAATTATGACAATAAATTAGTGTCCCTGGTTAATTTACTGCCACTCCGACATCACTTGAGTTTGTTAAAGAATAAATTCCCCCACATTTTTTTTAATCAATGTTTGCCTAAAGGGAATAAAACTTGTGGCTCCTGAATCTGTCTTGGAAAAAAAATGTGGTTGAAATGGATCCACTAAATTGTCTTCGAGTGGTCAGTTTGTGAACTGTCCTCGCCGCCTGACAGACACCTACACACATCGACTGATTTACAGCTTTCCTATTGGTTGTTCGTTTCCTTTTAAATAAACTCTCTCTGAACCCTGGAGAGAATTTCATTTTGGAGGAACAAAAAAACTCCTTCACCAGCGGACGTTCTTGGTGAAAGAAAAACAAAACAGAACAAATATTTGATTTCCACGTGGATGTTTCATGGTTTTGTGGTTTCCTGCCAACTTGTGTTCTTAATGTGTGCGAAGTCTAATAATCAGGCACAGGCGTCACGTTTCTGTCCCGGCCCCCCCAAACCACCTGTTTCAAACTGCTGCGAGAGGAGACGAGGGTTTTAACATGCGTGCAGCGTACCTGCCTCACCAGCTTCTAACGTGCCTAAAAATAGCATGTATCCCCACGCAACCTGTGCCGTACTTTGACAACATCTGCATCCGCAACCTGCTGCCTGATACCTACCGCAGAGAGGCGATTAAACAACTTCAGGAGTCATTCATCAGAATAATTAAAGATCTGTTGCATAATTCTGACACAATTTTTTTACCTCAGCAGATTTCAGTACAATGACACCACGTTGTGCTCCACGCTGCATTTCCCCCCCCCAAGGTGTGTTGAAACACGCTTTCGCCTCGTTCGCCCCCTACGAACACTTCTTCTGTCGGCCGTATTGAAACAGGCCTCAGGCCTGAGAACTCGGCTTGACTCAGAGGAGCTGAACGCTGCAAAACTGTAAGCTTCGAACGGTGTCGTAGGTGAGAAGTCGCGGGACCCGTCTACAGCTGCAGATGGAAGGGTGTTCTGCACAAATCATTCGCTCGATCCCCTCACTCCTCCAGCTGACATCGGGCAGATGAGGCACTTTTTCCTGACTGCTCCGTCCACCTCAGAACCCTTCAGTGGGAATTCATTCCCATACTGATGGTGGCAGAGCTGCTGTGTGAGAGGCTCTTTCACAGTTTGTAGGAACTCAGGTGTCGGTGAGTCGCTCGGACACTCAGACACTCGATCCTGTAGATTCGAGGATCAGACTGTCAGTCTTAAGATGAAGAACCTGCTGCGAGACATAAAGAACCATCACTATAAATGACCTAACTTGAAGCCCTCTTGTGGTTGTAGTGAATATGACAGACACAATGTAGGGAGACATGAGACGTATGAGAGGAAAGAAATTCAGGTGTCCTTGAGTTTGTAGGATGGAGCTCCTGAAATTGAGCTCCTGAAATTGATCCCATCATGCACTGCAAAAGGCCGGAATGAAGAGCATGAAGCTGTTCAGAGGCAAAAGTGCGACACGGCTGCGTCACGACTTGGATCTTTTCCCAAAGCAGATCACATCGCAGAGGGAAACCAAAGAGCGTCCAGCTCGTCGCACGTCTGTAGAAATGGCAGCAGTCCTCCAAAGTATATTACACTCTTGGAATGAACTCGTCACACACTTTCAGATGATGACGGCTGCTATGTAATATACAGGCACGCCTTTGGGAATAAGTTATCATTCAATATCGCATCCGAGGACACGTTGACACATGTACAGGTGGGATCGAAGTACAACCCGCCAACACTCAGCCACAGAAGATCTCCACATTCATCAACATTCCTTATGCTGTATTAATAGGTGGGGGTGGTTCATTTCGCCTCATATCTATTGCACTGATAAGGCCCGATGTTGTCCATCGGAGAGTCACTGTCCAAAACAAGTTTACCTCATCCTCTCCACCATTGTTTTCACGTGTGTCTGGAGTGTAATTCCACATTATTGTGCAGCAGAAATGCAGGGTTGCTGATAAGTCCTGGGGGGGGGCGCAACTTCCCGGTAATCTCACCATTTCACTGACCAAGGGCGACGCCCTCGGCTGCAAGAGGCTGCCGGACGGCAGGATTGTTCACAGCTTGCAACATTCAACAAACTAGGTGAAAGCACAGCGTGGAATGAGTCAGGAATGTTATCGGGAGTTTCCAGCGTCCTGCAGAACAAGCTCTGTTTTTTCTTCATTTTTTTACACTGTATCAACCATTTGGAATGATACACGCCGAGATCCCTGAATGACTCAAGGTCAGAGCAGCACTTAGCCCTAAAAATGTCATGAGCTAATAAAAAAGACTGGATGTTCTGGGCACACACAGTCCTGATGCAGCGTGCTCGGGCTGAGTGCATCTAAGCGTCTGGGTTTCTCCTGCGTGCGTCCTCCGGGGGGGAAACATGTGTCACCGCACACGCTGCTGAAAGCGAGCGACTCTTTGTCGCAGTCAGCTGCACTGAGCAGCGTGATTTTTAGCCACCGTGTAGACAAACGGAAATGCTTTGTTTGCAAAACACAGGCGAGTGTGTATTTTTAAGACGCTCACTTGTTTTATGATAGAGAGGAGAGGAGGAGTGGAGGGTTCTGCTTAGCTGGAGACAATTTGCTGGATCAGGTTGGTTGGTTGGTTTCGAGTCGCTTTCTGTGGGTAGAAGTCCAGCAGAGCTCCCTCTGGACTCTCTGAAGCTCCGAGGTTCCAGCACCTCGGACAGGAAAACAGGAGAGTAACTTTACTTTTGGCCTAAGTTAAGATCTCCACCCTGGTTACCTCATTAGTTACCTCATCTGAAGAGCTCCTAACACAGGCCTCAGCAACCTTCTCTATCCAGAGAGTCACTTTTGGCACGTCCCACCTATAATCACATCAGTGTGGATCCACAAACAGAAGATTGTTTAACCTTCAAAATGACAATAACATGACTTACAAATAATTTGTTGTTTGGAAAATAGAATAAAATTCGAATTGCATTGCATTGTCTGTATTCAAAATATATTTGAAGCAGCAAGACAGCAGAGAAAGCAGACCAATGTTTTCACACACAAACTCCTTTTTTCGTCGCTCTCTCAGGACCGGAGTGAAAACTCAACATGATTCGCTTGATCACTTCCAGCACAAACCGCCTGCAGGTGACAGAATAGTCTTATTTAAGTCTTAAAGTGGTCATCGTCTCAAAATGAAAGATTAGAGTCACTCTTAAAGACCGTCTGCTGTGCAGAAAAAAGAAAGAGGTCTGTGGTGAAAGCCACAGGGGAGCCACGACGGAGAGGCTGGAGGGCCGCAGGTCTCGGACCCCTGAAGGTAAGATTACAAAATGAAAAATGAGAGGACATCGACGCTGGACCTGTAGTGTCCATGATACTGGTCCAGATGTGCTGATGTGTCCCAGTGCCTCAGCTCTGATCTCACTGCAGTGGTTCCCAACATGTTGTCGCAGACTCATCGGGGCAGAGAAGAGCGGCAGGGGGTCCTGAGGCTTTACCTGCTCTGAAGTGGTCAGAAGTAGGACTAAGCTCTCCTGTACAGTTGAGGTTATAGAGCATCTTCCTCACCTCCCCCCAAACAGAATAAATCAGCATAATGAATGAAACAACCATCAGACACCTTATTCTCATGCTATTTGTTGACTCCAGTTCATCCTGGCAGACTGACAGAAATAAACAGCATCAGCTGATATTGTTTTATTATGTTGTTTTTGTTTAAAGAAGAAAAACAAGACTTTAGTTGGTGAGCAGACCCGGAGGACTATTTGCCAAAATATAACAGACGAAGCCTCGGTGGAAAAGTTGAGAAAAAACGTAAAAAGGATGTAAAATCTTTAGCAGCTTTTATCACTCAGATTTCAAAGCTGGAGTTGTGTTTTGACCACACGGGAACAGAAAATCTGATCAACACAAACGAAAAAAAAAAGCAAGAGCTGCAGCATCGTTTACTCTCAGTGGGATCCACAGTAGAAGCAGCTCCTTTATATTACACAGAGAAAACTGGAGCTTTTTCTTTGGGCAACCCAACGCTACAGATGTGACAAAAACAGTGCTCATTAGACCTCACAAATGTCAGTCGCTGCTCAAAGTGGCGACGTGGTTTTGTCCTCCAGCAAGTCTCGGAGCTTTGCTGTGCCCGAGCCCGCAGTGAGGAAGCCCTGTGTGCAACAAATAGCTCAGGTTCTCTGTAGCGCGGCTCTGCAGGACAATAGGTATTAACCCCCAAACAGCGCTTGACATTTCCGAGTGGAAACGGAGGCCGACGTGACCCAGTTAGTCGTGCGAGTGACCTGGCGCGCGCGGCTTGACCTTAAAGCCGCGCCGCAATCACAGCCCGCCTCCACACAGCTCGCTAAATATCCTGCTAACACTCCAACGACACAAAAAGCACCGAATCCAGCCGTGACGAGAGACTGAAGCACGAGTTAGGAATAAAAAAGGACTTGAGTCCACTCACTGTTAGTGTCCGCACTCAGCTGTCGGCCTGCTGCTGTGGACCTTCACCCACCAGGACTCACACACACAGTCATACTCACTGCTGTAAAAGCAACACACACACACACACACACACACACACACACACACACACACACACACACACACACACAAACCAAAACACGTTTTTGTTCTATTGAGACGAATCACCAGATTGGTTTGTTTGACGATTACAAATTAAAAGTCTCACAGCATTTTATACTATGTTATCTTTTAATTTACTTTAAAGATAGTTTACATTGGACTGACAGGCCTCTGAGATTTGAGAGTAAAATATAAAAGAAGGTATCACAGCAATCCAGTGAGATAGAAACTTATCAAGCCTGTTTATCAGTTTATATGAGCTCACATATCTTGTTTATTGGATACATACGTACTGACCGATGCCGGTTAATGATTAGAGGAGAATTTTGTACTTCAACACTAATTTAAAGACAAGTTTGAAATGGTAAATGTGCGTAATGGAACACAATCGTTGCACGTACTATTGGACTGTTGGACACACACACACGCTCATGCACGCACGCGCGCGCGCTTTGTTTATAAGTTAGAGTCCTTTAACAATGACTAACTAGCGGCTTCTTGGAAGAAGCTCGAAGCTGCCATATCATATCTGCCTGCGTGTGCTGATAAACCACAAAGGATCCCGAATAATTGTAGTTTAATTCATGCAGCATAATTAAAAAAGACTGTGACCAACGGCACTGAACCACAGAGCCAGAGTCAGTTTTTATCATCCTCAGTTGATCCTTTGAGCTGGCAGACACAATGATTCACCTGCAAAGCAGCGAGTTTGGTTTATGGCATGTGAGTCGCTGGTCACTTTTAAATCAACAGGAGGAACCTTCAAACTTCAGCGGATCCTTCAGAGATTCGAGGGAAATGTTGGGTGTTTTGCGATCGTTAATATGTTTGTAAATAGTTAAGGAATTCTCTCAAGTTTTCAGAAAGTTATTTAATTCAATATAACTAGCTCTATTTATATTTCACCTTGTAATTTAATTTAACATTGCTGTATTGGAAAAATGTATCATTTTATTTATTTAAAAAAAATGTATTCATCTGATTTTATTTGAAAATGAACCTTTATCAATTTTAAATGATATTAAATACATCTTCAGATAACAATGAATAAACTCCCTCATTTCTCCCATGTTCTTCATAAAACATCTTCAAGTTTCCTTCATTCTCTCTCTGTGTGTGATTTGCTCTAAAGTGGCCATTATATCATCATCTCCATCCAGTTTTAGTGTTGTTTTGGTTGTTTAGATTGTGTAACCCTCTTAATTTGTTGTTTTTCTTGTTCCCGCTTGCTCCTTCTGTGAAGCAGTAACATGTTTGTTTGGAAAGTGCTTTCTGAAGGTAATAAATTATTCAAATGTTTTTCTGTTCCCATAAATGTGGACGCTTGCGTCCGCTCTGATAACTCTTCGGCCATGAAGCCCGTCACAGTAAGGGACACACACACACACACACACACACACACACACACACACACACACACACACACACACACACACACACACACAC
>JAUESE010000062.1:2812438-2828966 GCA_032274725.1 Malacoctenus triangulatus
CCTCCTGTAGCCCCTCAAACAACCCCCCCTCCCCCCTCCCCCCCCCTCCCCAATGTCAACAGTTCGCCAACACGTAATTAGTACGAGCGGAGGAAATGGATGTTTGGTAGGTGACGAGGTTTTACACATTTCAAAATACAAAAGTGTGAAGTGACAATTCACAGTGTCCAGATGCAGAATAAACAGCTGGAAACATGGGCATCAATCAGCCAGTGTAGTAAAGGAGCCAGTGGATGGAGGGAAGAAAAAAAAAAACAACAAAAACAGGACAAAAATACTCCAATACTTGTGTATTAAAACAACACTTGATGAGCAACGTATGTAAACACGCACTGTTTGGTCGTGATGCGAGCATCAGTTCATTACGAAGGTAAACAGGAAGAGCGCCGCTGTGGACGGGGACACACGTCAGTGACAGAGAGAGAGAGAGAGAGACAGTAACAGTCTTCACAACAACACTCCACATGAGGGATCCTGGGAAAGGACACAGACGACCAACTCGTCGGTCGCTTCACACACAGAGAAGCAGAATGAGGAGTTCTCTCTTGCCTGCTCTGTTTGGACTCGCTGGCTGCTATGTAAACATGGATGGTTCAGTCATTAGATGATGTTATGAACTTAAAGGTGTGACCATGTGAAACCATTCTAACCAAAGAAAAAAACAGATACAGAAGTGCACTGAGGAGTCTTTGATCACTGTTTTTAACATGTCAGGACTCGAAGAGAAAAACAAGTCATCAGACTGTTGAGTCTAAATGTTGAAAGGACGTCCAGATGAAATTTATGTGGAGTTGAAATTTTGACAAGAAACCAAAATATGATGGAAGAAGTCGAAGCATTAGAATATAAAGAAAATAGTTGAAAAGTCAGAAATCTGAATTAAGACAATAAGTTATAAGAAAGTCTAAATATATGAACAAAGTCGAAACGAAAATAGCTATATGTCGGAATGAAACTTTGGACCTGAATACCAGGAAATAAAGTGAAATGTTGACAACGAAGTTGCAAGTGAAAGCAGAATGTGTGAAATAAATAACTGATTGGAAATGTTGAGAATAAAGACAAAAAAGCCCATCATATAAAACACTGATTTTCAAAAAGACAATAAAATTGTTTTACTTAATAAGACAAAAAAACACCAAAGTTGGTAAATTTGGCAGAAAAACCAGAGTGTGTTTTTTCAGTCAAAGTTGAACTTTTGTGTGACTTCATTCTCAACATTTTAGGAAATAATATATAGAAAGATCACAGTTTTGGAAAAAAAAAAACAAAACAAAAAAAACATGTCAACTTCAATTTTTCTCCTGGATGTGGCGGCGGCGTTGTGGTGGTGACAGCAGGTCCGGTAACGCTGGCTGGAAGTGCAGCAAGGCTGCACTGTAACATCAGAGGTCTCTGAGAGCAGACAGAGCGGCTCCGCAGGCACATCAGACGTATCTGGGATTCTGCTCAGATCTCCAAAACAATATGGAAACAGCATGAGCAAAGAATTAAAGGCCGAAATTACACATGTACAGCCTCTGCTCGCTTTAATAGTTTCCGCTCCGCACACGCGCGTGTCGTTAAACGGGAACATTTCTGCTATCTGTCCATCTGTGTGCACGGTGTGCCTGTATGTATGTATGTATGTACGAGAGGCAGCGTGCAGCCGGAACGTTATCGGAGGGATCGGGCCGCTCTAGCTCTCCGTCTCCCCGTGCACGTTCTCCATGTGTACTTTGAGGTAGTCGTTCCTGGTGAACTTCTTGTGGCACAGCTGGCACTCGGCCATGGGCCGGTTGGGGTTGTGCGTCAGCTTGTGTCTGCTGAGCATCTTCTTCAGGCTGAACGACAGGTCGCAAACCTGCGGGGACAGAAAGCGAAAACACGGGGACTTTAAACGCGGTTCCTTCAGAAACACTGACCTCTCATTGGTTGCTGAATTCCTCTGCTATCGGGAGGGGGGGTTGGCTTTATCTTGGACTGGTTTGGAAATCGCACACTTGACGACAGAAATATCCCACATCTCCCCCCACTTTTTTTTTCTTTCCCAGAAGCGGCAGGAGGTAACGCATGCAACCTAACATCCATCTCAAATGAGCCATTTTACACTGTACAAATGACTTCATAGCCCCCCTATCAATCACCGTAATCCGTCGGCTGCAGTTTAACGCACATCTCGGAGCATCACAGCGTGCGCCCTCCTCGCTCCATCTGCGAGGAGCTCCAGCGCCATGAATTACGTTCAGGGAAGCCTGCGGACAGCGTCCATGTGCGGGTGAAGGCTGAAGAAGGAGCGGACGCCGCGAGCAGTGGAGTGATGGCGCGGCTTCGCGTCAGGTGGACATCCGCCTCGCCGTGATGCGTGTTGCCGTGCGCGGCTCCGACAGGCTACAAATCAGAGCCCGGCGCCGTCGATGGGAGCCTCGGTTTTCACAGCGACGGCAGCCGATAAGAAGGGGGGGGCCTCCGTGTCCCGTCGTAACCCAGATGTTACTGGATGCTCCGACAGCATTTTAATGCTGTTATGACAGACGCTGCGTCCAGGGGCCCCTCCAGCTCGTCTGGAAAATGTTTCTGGAACCGTGCAATCCTTATTTTTTTGTCTCTCACTAGAAATCCAGCCCGGAATACAATCCACATGCTCTTTCCATTATCTTTGATAGTTTAGCGCTGAATTATTTACATGAAAATGGCTCTCCCAAAGCCCCCAAAGACGATCCAGATGAACGCTGGATGTTGCTGGGTGACACCACCCGGGGACGCTTCACTGACCATGAGTGGGATGCTGATTTTGTGGCATTAAATAACGAGGACAGACTTCAAGGATATTGGAGCGGTTCTCTGGGGGCCGCGGATTGAGGCTTCCTGGAGTGTTAAAGCTAAAATGATATTTGAGAGTCTCCAATCTGATGTTTTGGAATCGTAACTAGAAGGAAAATAAAACAATACAGTTCTACATTATCCACATCCAGAGCTTTCAGAAACTAGAAACTGCCAAACAGCTTCAACGCAGAACGACTTCATAAGCTTTAGTAACCCAAACCGAAAAAACCTGCACCATTAAGCTTATAGTGTCCATCCAACATCAATTCTGCAGTTCAGATCGTATCTTTGTTGGATTTTTTGCGAGAATAATATGATCATGCTGTGTTCGATCAGTTTAGTCTCTATTAAGTTGTCTTGTTCAAGTCTAATGTTGTCAACGAGAACTCACATTTGTCCTTTTTGTAAAAGTGTCATCTCAAAAAAAAAATCAAGCATTTGGACATTTCTAATTGAGAATGCAGCGGATTGAAACAGTCCAGTTCAGAGTGAAATGTGCAGTGAAGTTTAAGCAACACCACACTGCTCATTGTGCCGTTTTGATGTGGTAAGTGAATTACGTGCAAAGGGGAACCTGCTGTCTGATCAAGAGCTTCATAAAAAGAAATGAAATGAAAGCCATCCTGCCTAAACCTCCTCCGTCTTTTCAGTCAAACTGCATCTTGTTTAACATCTGAATTCTTGGGTTTTGTTTACGCGGCGTGTGTTTAAAGCAGCAGTTGTGACCTTGTGTCGTGACCACAACAGTTTAATCGGCTGGTTCAGGACTCCACTCGAGCGTTTTTGTCAGAGACCCTGAAGGATTCAAAATGGGACAAATATGAGGTGACCTTAAACCTTAGGACAGAGAAATTTAAATTGATTCTTCCTTGTGTGCCAAATTTGAAGAAATTCCCTCGAGGTGTTCCTGATTCATATTAACAGGGAGGACGGACAACCTGGAGACATCGTGTCTCCTCTCTGTCACATACGGAGTTCTGAGACTCCGATGAAGTTCTCACTTTGTTTCCAGGACAGTTGTGGCCCGCTGAATGAAAAACAGAAAATAACAAACTGGTTGTGCCATGTTTCCAATTTGAACAAATGGTGATAAAGCGTGGCATTAAAAAGAGTTTAGCTCCAAACACGGTCGCGTGTTCTCTCGGCGGTCTCTGAGAATAATTACTCCTCCAACAGTATTATAAGCAGCGGGTAATTTCTCCCTCTGATCCTCTCAATGTGTTTACGTGAGATCCGCTCGCTCGGGCCCCCCTCCGGAGGAGCCAGATCGTTATCTGCTCCAAACTGAGCCCCAACACTTCCCACACATCTGGCCCCGTTCCAGAGCGCCGCCGCGGCCGTGCACGCGCAGGAGGGGGGGGGCGACAACGTGGGACACGCAGATCGGGGACGCCGCTGGACACTCACGTCGCATTGGAAAGGCTTCTCCCCCGTGTGGGTCCTCATGTGCTCGTCCAGTCCTCGCTTCTGACTGAAGGCCTTGTTGCACTCGCTGCACTTGTACGGCTTCTCCTGCAGCAACACACAGCCAAGGGAAGAGGAGAGCGCGTGTTATCAGTCAGAGCGCCGCGGAACAATACATAAAGCAATAATTCCATCAAAGTTTTCAGGCACATGTGGAGGAAACCTGGGAGGAAGAAAGCGTAATGACACACACATGTGCGCACACACGCAGAGAAAAACAAACACCGCACGGTGGAAAACACGAGAAGATGTGGAAATATCCCCGCAACACACACACACACACACGCACGCTTTCTCTCACCAATGCCCTCTCACATCACACCCCGGTGTTCTCCCTGTGAGCTTATGAAGATATGAAATGAAAGGGAGTACAGCCCCTGCAGAATGGAGGAAATGACCGGCACAGGGGCCATCAAAAACACATGGATTCCTCAAAAGAGTAAGAAAAACACGGAACAGAAAACCCCTTTGAACGCGTATCGCAGCGCGGGCACTCTGGGGCTGTCGAATATCACTCCTCCGTCTCCACACCTCATCGGCTTACCCAAGAACATTTCCTCTGCGCCTTCTGGAGGCCTGTCTCGGTGTCAGTCAAAGCGGCTATCTCGCTGTGGGTGTGTTGTCAGCAACAACTGTGAGTGTGAGTGTGTGTGCACGTGTGTGCGTGTGTGTGCCTGTGTGTGTGTACAGTGCTGGAGTAGGCGGACAGTAGGCGTGTGTTGCCCAGTTTGAGAGGAAACAGCGGTGACACCTAAAAGACCCGAGGAGAAGCGAGAAGCTCAGAGATAGCCGGGAGTCGGTTCCCACTGTCACCCTTCGGCAGCCTGTTTTTGACAAGTCTTGCTGATAGCGAAGGCTCGGGCCATTTAAAGCTTAGTTGTCATGGGAACGGGGGGTGAATGCAGGAAGTTCGGGTCCTGGGAAAGGCGCTATCATGTGGGCAGGGCGAGGAGCGCTCAGTGACACAGGATACAAAGGGAGGTAAAGATCAGGTTCACTGCCTGCGCGCCTGTGAGTGGCTTTAAGTATGCAACTGTTTGTGCACATGTGAAGGGATAAGTGGCAACAATGGGGATAAAGCTGTGTTTGTGTGTGTGAGAGGGAGAGACCTGCCTCGAGGAAACGCTCACGGTTCTGGTCAGTGTGATGCAAATTTCCACTCAAATCCTCGGCTTTAAGAAATGTCTCCTTTTTCCACCGGGGTGGGGTGGAGGTGGGGGGTTATGTTTCTTGTGTAGGGAGAAAACGATGTGGGGGTCAAAGGTCAGAGGTCCAGGAGCACATGGATGGATGATGTGGCGTACCCAGAATGCATCCCTGTGACCCCGGTAACATCGAACATCTGTACCTGGTGACCTTCCCTCCTTGGCAGCTGTTCACTCGCTGGCCTTTGACCCCCTGGATCTGACCACTCTCTCCAAAGAGCACATCTATGAGCGCGAGGACGGCGGCTTGTTTACCCACTCCCACGGCGCCGACCGTCTCGCGTGACACAGTAAATATGGAGGTATTTGTAAAGCAGCAGGCCGACAGGACGTCAGAGGGTCCCGTCCAGGCTCCAGGCTGCTGCTCCAACTCAGAGAGCAGCTTCTGGCTGGTTCAGAGGGTCTTCTGACCTGCTGGCAACATGGCTCATCTTTCTACCCATTGGGCTCAAGCTCGAATACCTCCACAGCTAATGGATAGCAACTTACTGCAAACAAACGTCATCTATTAAGTGAAGCCCAAACTTCACCATGAGAGAGTTCAAATCTTATGTTGTGTTGTTTTCAGACCCTCCCTCCAGTGTTAGAGGGCTAACTGTCACCGGTCAGTTATTATATCCAACAGCTTGATGACCGCCAACAGTTTCACACATGCAAGTATTTATTCACGCAAGTATTGTAGCCAATTAGCAAAACATTAGCTCAGTAAATATTGTCATTATGGATAGATATGACAGTGTGTTGATGTGTTGCAACAGCACAGCCATCATGATGAAACCTGTGGGCTGCTTGCTTAAATGACAGTGTGTGTGTGAGGAACATGTGTAGCGCTTTTTAATTGGTTAAGCCGTCCCAAAGTGCATCACACAGGAGGTTGTATTCACCCATTCACACACATTAAAAGAAGCTTTCTAAGCATTCGGAGACACTCAGCATGTCTCGCTGTCTTACTGTCTCGCTGAAGGACACGTCGGCATGCAGTGGGAGTGGGATGGGATGGGGGGGGGGTTAAACTGACATTTGGACTTGAAGACACCCCACTCTAATAGTTGAGCCACAGCCACCCAAACATCACATTTGTAGCACTGTATGACACTTCCATGTCTTATTCCAGATGTGTAGGTGAACCAGGCTCCAGAGACCTGGCTGCTGTGTAGAGTCCTGCACAGAACAAGAGGGCTGTTTGACTGTCCACTAAACTTCACTTGATCTAAACTCGGATCACCTCAAACTTGTGCAAATCTTGAATTGGATGGAGACAGTGAACAAGACGAATGGAGGCATTTTTAATTTTCAGTAATAAATCAAAACTAATTGATTGTAACATTATTTTAGGGCTCTATAACGAAAGTGTGTTTACAGCTGAGTCAACAGTGACTTTTCTCCAAGTTTAATGAAATTGTAATTTGTGTTTTTTGGTCAAATTAGTTGGGGCGGTTGGGCCAAAACATTTACAATTTCACAAAATAGGTTATAATGGAGTCCCAGGACATGAAGACACGCCCCAAGTACATTACAGCACACAATTTTGATGGTTTACAATGCCAGCAGGTTATGTACACATCAAACGTGTCCCATGTTACCAGTGATGCGCTCCATCTCCAGCAGCCTTTACGCTAACCGTGAGCTGTGCCCCCTTTACCCAAATGTCAGGAGTGACTTCATCTGGCTCTGCTGTGTGTAACTGTTCAGCCCATATTTCAGGGAGCTGTGAGAAAAGGCAGATCTGGGAAACTGTAGGAACCTAAACATCAGTCAGTTTAATCAGCAGTGCAGGAGAAAAAAAATCATACCTGCCTGCTTCTACCAACCTGGACTGGCTGCCTCTGTTATCAACACACACATGCACACACACAGAGAGCTCAGCGCTGCGCTCTGGACAGCATTAAAACTCGGCAGCTCCACGGGAATGAACGATGGCGACGAGGTCGGACAGTCACCGCCCGAGCTGGATAAGTTGTTGATGAAAATCTATGATGAAATACTTATTAGGTCTCATTCGTCAACAGAGACACTCACACGTGTCCAGATGGAAAGTGTCCCTTTGGTTGGTGGACGAGTGAGGCCGGGAAATGACCTCATGAGAAGCCGACGTTTTCCTCTCTCCACCCGGGATGCAGCCTCGCTTCACAGTCCGGCAGCGATGCTGGACTGTGAATTTCTACTGCTTTCTCTCAGCTTACGGCGAACACTGTTTATTTGGATGCAACAGCACTGGTGTCAGAAGCCAGCATGTTGTGTAAGAGGACTAAAACTGTCTTTAAAGTCAGAGGCATTACGAGGTATGACAGAACCTGAAGCGTAAGAATGATTCACTGTAGAGGGAGTGACACACACGTCAACTTTCACAAGTATGACATTAGTCTCCTCACACTAAAAACACCCAAACTGAATTGTAGTGCAGAAGGTAGATCTTTCCTGCCATCTCTCCCTCATTGGTTCTACCTGTTCACTGTCGCATCAATATCAACTCCACTCAGTTTTGCATAGACTCGAGTATCAGTTAAGCCCAGTGACCTAGTTAGGTTTTTTTAGGCCAGACAAAATTTGATTATGCTCAGATGGTCGGTCTGAATACAAAGATGCAGCAGAATAAGTGGCCGGACTGACCTGATCACAGATTTTGGCTCAGTGAATATTTACACAAAGAGCGATGAGGACAACCTCAAAGAAAAGTCAAGCACTGACAGAAGAGCACGCGGGCTGTCGCAGGCTTCAGCAGGAGTGGCACAGTAACTCCAGAGAGCACTGAAATACAGTGGAAGATAATAATCAGGTAAGAGGGAGAGGAACTTACACGAGTGTGGGTGCGGATGTGCATCTTCAGGCCGTCGTTCTTGCTGAATGCCTTGTCACAGTAGGGGCACTGGTACGGACGCTCACCTGGAGAACAAAGTCAGTGTTAGAGAGTGAGAAAGACACGACTTCATTTGAATGAAACTGGGTTCGTGTTGTCTCACTTCAGCGTTACTCGGTCCTGTTTCTAAGGCACCACTTCCCTGCGTGTCTCCCAGATATCAGTGCTCCAACACACCTGATTCAAATGAATCTTATCAGTCATCTGCAGGGCTTCATGATGACTCATTCACTCGAATCAGGTGCGTGAGAGCCAGGAGACATTTAAAGCGAGGAATTAGCTCAGTTACACACTATTTTCTGCATGTGAGGATTTTTCTGCTCTGAAATGATCAAATATGAAGCAAAACACACAAAGAAACCCTAAAATAAGCGAAAGTATGTCTTGAGACCTGCACCGTACTGTTTCATTTCAAGCTTTCTGCTCCTGTATAATGTCAAGAATGTGAGATTCTGGCAGCGTTTGTCTTCACAGTATTATTTCAGGTGGATTCTGGGGGGATAAAATTGGCTGATGGAGGAAATAATGATTGACTTGAATAAACAGCAAACATGCCTATTAAAGATCACTTAGTCTATGCATTGCAACTGCTGTACTCGCTAAAATTGTCTATTGATGAAGAGCGACTTCGAGTGTGTCACTCTCTTCACCTCATGAAACAAAACCTCTGGACTGGAGGCTTTTTCACACACTGTCTCAGCAGCAATCAGCTTGGTGGCTTCACCATCAGGTCGGACAGTGTGACTCCAAACTTCGGCCCGACATTGTGCGTATTCTTACAGTTTGGGTCGAAGGGTACAACAAGACTGGAGCATTGCGTGCCTGGCTTAACTCACGCAGGGCAGGACTCACAGAGGAGCAGGACCGTGGAGCTCTGACCCAGAAAGAAACATCAAACAGAACCAACGCCACACGGAACCGCGAGCCAGACGTGGCAGCACCCATGTATACGAGCTGCTACCTCTGCTGCTCTGCTCGCACACGTTTAACTGCCGGTGGGAAAGCGTATTGTTCCCCTCCACCCACCCCGAGCAGCTCATTTCTGATGCACGCTGACTTTCCAGCGGCGGAGCTGGCCACACTTCATGGCTCGCTATCTGAGCTCCGACTGGCCAACAGTTTAGGAGCAACATCAGAGGCCGTGTGGCTTCTCCCCGGTCGGATCAAATGCAGTCCAGCCAAACTCCTACAGATCCTATCGGAGCGCGAGCGGCGCTGACGACGGAGGGAAAGTGACAGGCTGTCAATCAGGCAGCGCCACCGACACATGGATCTGTTTACCCCGCGCCGATCCACGGGCCAGATACGGGAACCTCGGAGCTGATTGCTAATCTGTGGAAGGGATGTGAGGTAACTTGGAGACGCGTGCTGGAATAAAGGAGTCACACGAGGGGGAGGAAACGTCAAATAAGAGTGACAAGAATAAAAATTCTTGGTCAAAAATTGACTAATTTATTTCATACGATGAAAACTAAAAGATCAACAGCACCCCTGAGTCTGGAACACTAAAAATACATCAGGCAATTATGCTGATCTATATTTTCTTAAGCCTCCCTACTCAAGAAGCAGTTCCTCTCCACCGCCTTTAAACGCAGCGAATGCCTGCAAGTGTACAGCACAATTTAATGAATCGCTGACGAGAGCAGACACCCACAGCTACACGTGTTGCCTCATTTCTCGTCACAGTAACGTAATCTCTCTTCAGCGACTAATTATTGAACAGTGCAGCAAGTCGTTTTATTGATGGGGGAGATGTTTTTGCCCCTTTAAGTAATAAGGTTAATTAGCTGTGTTTCCCTGGGATTCGCGACGCAAAGATGCTTATTAAATCAGAAAATCCATCCTGGGAATACACGAGAGGAGTAATATTATCCCCGCCGCCATAAACACGGTCGAGCTGGAGGAATACTCCTCTCCTGTTTCTCACATTAACTCCGAGGTCTGGTTAAACAGCCAAGTTTTGCGAGAGCTTTATCGAGGTGTAGGGGGGGAAAGAGCGTGGGAGGAAGTTGAGCCAGAGCGTAAAACGAGCCAGCCCTTCCTATCTGAAAAGCCATAAACAAAAGCCATCATGTGGCCACAAATTAGGGAAATCAGGTCCGTCGATCCATCTTGGATTCAAGCACTCGGCGAGGGAAGGAGGCAGAGCGGAGCGGAGCCAAATCGAGTCGCCATGTTGCTGAAGCGATCCGTCTTTCATCTTGATTAGAACAGAAACGCTTTGGAAATTATCACAGGTTACTTTGAGTGTCGAGCTGCAGGAGAGGTCAAAATCAGTCTGACTGTGGATCTGAGCCACTGCGAGGAACGCTGCGATCGAAATGTCGGGGACAAGTTGTACCGCAGCTCTGATCGACTTCAAAAGTTTGAGCAGGCAGCACAGTGTGTGAACAGAGCAACCCCAGGACCACCACTGCAAAGGAGAACAGAAAGAGCAGGATGACAGCAACAAGGGAAAGTACACCTTTCAAATGAGTATTTTCCAATAAAAACCTTCATCGCTTTGATTGTTACATAAGAGTTTGTGATTGGTTGAGACTGGAAGAACCACCGAAAGCCTCCAGTACACGAATTCAAAAGCACTCCGACATGTGAGGAACAGCTGTTTAGATATCTTTTCCGCGTCACACAATTGTGGAAGTACTCGCTCCTTTGAAACCCAAACTCACGTGGCGTCATTTATGGATGCGGTACAAACACAAATTAACAACGGAGGACATCAGAGCGATGTTATATCTGCCTGCTCTGCCACAAGTGTCGGTTCAAGTGCCGACATTTCACCTCAAGTACAGAAAGAATACAAACACGCAACTGCTGTTGCCGGTTTTCTCCGAAACATCTGGTTTGATTTTTTTGTGAATGAGCTGATGTCACGGCTCGTCGATCGACATCGCAATTAGTTGAGCGACAGTCTGCTGACGTCAGTTTGCAGAATGACTCCGCTCGCTTTGAGCTCCAGGCGGCTCAAAATGTAACTGGTAGCAGGCACCATCACCAAGTAGAGTGGAGTAGGTGATGGTGGTGTCAACTGATCTATTAACCCTCTGAAATCTGTTCAACATCACACAGTGAATAGTGAGCAGTCCTATAGTCATGAGTTGTTACACTGAATTAACTTTATTTTCAATGATAGTCGATAAAAACAATGAGGCCAAATGTCAGTTCGTGTCTGCTGCTGAATCTGTAGAGTTTTAGTCTGCAATTATGAACAGATTGTTTTGATATTTCACATGCACTTTGTTACTGGTTAAAGGACAACGTATTTGAAATAAATTACAAACATTTTTGTCGTAAAATCCTGAAACACGAGAGAAAGATCCATGTTCCCAGGCTCTTTACTGTGATTCCACTCTGACATTGCGTCCAGGCCATTTATCTTGAAGCTGTGGCTCTAAATGGCCTGAAATCGTTGCCCTTCAACAACAAGTTACAACTGCTGTCACGTAGCAGACGCACACGTTGGGGTCTAAACCCGCCATAAACCTCCCACAAGAGGGCTACAGAGCAGCACGACGAGGAGCGCTGCGACACGCAGCAATAAAACCAGTAACCTCAGGTCGGCGCGGAGGGGGTTAACGTGACACACGTGGACTGATTCCGCTCGGTGGGACATGTGCACGAGGGCAGCTCAGCCCTCTGTCCCAAAAATCCCCCTTCTGCGCAATTTCAGCCTCTAGGAGGCCTTTTTTTGTTGACAAACAGGAAAATCTGAATCCCAGATGTGTTTGGAGACAGAGGAGAGCAAATCCTATGTCTTATGTAGCATGTGTGGTATCGGGTTAAGGCCCCGGCGCTAGCCTTGGGGAGTCCTGGGGAAGGCATTAGTGTGCTAATAGCACCGGAGCACAGTGTGCTGGTGTACTCTGCGGCTTGGATCACATCCCTCCCAGGAGCTGGCTATTGTCAGTTAATACGCCGCACAGACAACCACACCCTGCCAACACCAAGGCTCGCAATAAGTGCACACCAATTCACCTACTTAACCTATACACTCTTTGGCTCCCAACATGTGCGTCTCATTTGGAAAACACAAACAGAGAAAATGATGGGACTAAATATTTTTTAAAGGTCAGCGGTGAATTTCGGTCGCTCGGAGTTCAGGTGATCCACTCAGGACTCGACTCGGTCGTGGCCCTCGCGGCGCTTTGGCCGTGACCAGACCGACTCCACCGCCTGGCAAAAACGGGAAGTAAACAAATGCTGGCTGGAAAACCTCGGCGCTAACATTCCTGCGACTCGCTCTGGGCCCGTGCGATCCGTGCGATGGGGGCTCGGTGTCTGTTCTGCTGAGTGTTACTGTAACCAGAAACCCTCCACTTATTCTCCAGATTGAGCCAGATTGTTTGGGGATTATGAGGGGTGGCTGCACCGCTGAGCCGGGGCTTTATGTGTGTGGAGATGGTAACTGATTTAGCATGTGCTGAAACAGTACACCATCTCTTTGACCCCGGGTGTCTCCCCCGACCCCCCCGCTGTGGCCCTCACACTCCTCGTTTGCTAATCGATCCGTTTGGCACCCCTCGTGTGTTGTATACGTGCGCGCGCACGGGGCCTCGTGTCTGGTTAGCAGATGGTCGGCTTTGTCGTTTTCTTTCTCCCTCTTCTTTTTTTTTATTTTCTTCTCTTTCTTTCCTCTTTTTCGGTGCCTGCCCGCGCGGCATTCGTGTTATGGAGAGCGCTTTGTAGCTTCGGGGCTCCGGTCTGAAAGACATTAGCGCTGTCCGTCAGAAATTAATTCCCGGCTTCCTCCAGCTCGGGCAGACAGTGGCCCTCCACTGTCCTCCCCTACGCGCCACATGCCGACAGGGGCCGCGGTGGTAATGCGATATCGGCGTGTTAAAGACGATAAGAGATCGCCTTTGATGAGCCGTAGGAACGCCCGACAACTTTTACACTTGACCTTTCCCATTTGAGACGGGGTCTCGGTAGATTTCTCCTGCTTCCTCAAACGATTGACTTAAACCGGCCCGTGTGACAGTTACCCTCCACACCGCCCCGCCCCGCCACACGCCCCGCCGATCTCTGCCATGACACGCGTCACAGCGCTCGGTCCTCAATCCCAGATCAGGGAAAAAGATCCAACGGCTGAAACGCCGTTCATCGCGGAGACGCACGATAATTCACCGTGCGGTGATTTTGCTTTGCAAGATTGTAACCATGACCACAGTCAAGACAAACAAAGTCATCTGTACGTAAATAGGTTCAGTGATCCCAGAGTTTTTGCCAGATGTCAGTTCGAGGGCAGCTGTTGTGTCGTGAGATCACACAAAAGCTGCAGCGTGTAGTTTTAGCAAACATCAAAATGCGGCTGTATATAATTACCACAACAAATGACAGAGCGATCGAGGCAATTAATAAGCCCTGCACAGTGCCAGCTGTATATCTAATGTGGGTTAAAAACATCAAGTGTTGCAGTTCCTCAAAGAACAGAGGCCTTCTTTTCTGATGCCACAGGGCAGACTTCACTGCAGCGAGTAAAATACACAACAGAATATGCACTGAGGATATTAGTATTTTGGCAGAGATGTCAGTACGATTACATGAATGTTTCTAAATTACCATGCCAATGACTTGCTGATGTTATTAAACCACATGCAGCACACAAGTGCAACATAAGCCTTCGCTTCATCGAGGCAAATCGCAGAACAATTCTCCATAATCAGCCGACAGCTCCTCCCCCTCTGCATCTGAGATAAACCAGACCTGAGATCAGGTCTGTATGGAAGTCATCTACTGTGTACAACCTGCTCACAACCTTCTGCACAGCACTGATGACCAGTAGTTTGTTGGAATGGGTGTAAACTATTGACTGTCCTTAAAGCAGTACGAATCGTGCCATTGGAACACAACCACCGCTTGGAGCTTTACTGCATTACTACAAGTAATACTTCAGGAACTGATCACTCACGTGAGAAGAGTTGCACAGATAAATGTATTTTCAGTGAACTTATCAGCTGTTTATCTGCTGTTGCTGCTGCTTTTCCTCAAAGACGTAACTGAAGAGAAGCGAGGACTTTTTCATTTGCTATGAGTTGTAAAGGGAATTCGACACTTTTTGTCGTTTTTAAACGTAATCACTTGCATTTTTCCACCTGATTACAGACAACAGCACATTATAATGTAGACATTGATCACTTTAGACACAAATCAAACATCAACCTACCCCCGAAAAATGCATGCCTTGCAATCACATACATAAATTGCTCTTAAGAATTGTTGGTGTTTACTGGCACCGCAAAAGCTGATGATGAAATCCACTTTGGAGCCCAACAAATCTGAAGGCTAATCGCAACTCTATTCTGTTATTTTTCTGGCAAATTGAATTTAAAGTAAGTGACTGTTTCTTTTCGAGAGCGAGGAAATTCAGCCACTTGCAACTCATGTTTGTCCCAAGTGTTGGAGGAACCGAGGGGGAGGCTGGTTGCAATGTGAAGTAACTTTGCACGTCGAGGCCTAATTGTATAAGAGCTGAAATGCAAACAGCAGTTTGTTGTAATGCAGCTCGGGGGATTTCTCGGGTCCCTGCTGCCAACATGACACGTCCCATGATGTCAGTGTGACAGCCCGTCGCTGGGCTTTGTCAACATTTCCCTTGGCACAAATAATTTTTTAATGACCCCACTCCGCACGTTCACCTCATCGCGGCGCACGTGGTGGGAAAATGTGCTCTCACCGAGCTCTGATGTGGGGAGGATCATATTCTGTGCACGGCGGGGGCCGAGAGGAATCATTGTGAAAAATGATAGAAACATCCATCATGTCTCCTGAGTAACAACCGCGTCGCCGTCCAGCTTCCTGACAGCCCGGGCTTTATGGGCTGTCGGTGATCTCATAAAGGCTGCTCTCCGCGAAGACGCACGTCTCTGTGGCACTACGGCTAATTTGCTCGAGCTTAACACGATGTTCTCACTAAATTCAATTAAAACCAAGTCCAGGTCAAATATACAGTACACGACTCCTCAACTAATAAAGTGGAGTTTCTTTCAAACTCTTCCTTCTCACTCTTTCACACCTTTCACACCCTTTCACAAGGCTCCACAGTGCTGGCCTGTAAAGTGATCGGGGTAAGGAAACCTCGAGGGGGGAATCGTAACAAAGTCCTCTGTGTTTAACAGGTAAATAATCAATGCTGACTAGTTCCTGTGAGGCAGGAAGACAAACAAGGTCAAGCTTTCCTGTCCGCAAACGGGAGAAGTTGCAAATTTTAAAGCCTCCGCCTCAGCTGGTGGCCGTCTTTAAGAGATCAACGACTGCAGAACAAGACATCTCCGAGGTTTTTTTACGTACACCGGCGGGGTCACTTCGTGATCCCGGGCGTCTGCACGCACGGGGATGAGTTGCGTGAGCCTCGATAAGTTACTTCTCGCAAGTTTGGGTGTGATTCTTGTCGGGGTTGTCACTCAGGGAACCGCTCGCAGCTTATTTTTTCCCCCTTTGCACAGAAACACAACAAACAAAAAAAGAAAAAAAAGCCCACAGCCTATAGAAAGAGGCGACAGATTTACAGCCAGTCAGGGTCAAGGGTCATCCGGCTGGATGCTTTCTTGGAGTGGTCTTTTCTCCCTTTGCTCCTTTCTTTCTTTTAGGTGTCCCCTCGGCTCCCACCCCTCCCCCAGCATTCCTCTCTTTTGTTTATTCTATATAAATACAATCAGACTGAGCCTGCAGGACCACACCGGTATACACCCCCCCTCCCCCTTTCAGCTGGTTTGTCCTTCAAACGTACACATGTACGCAAACACACGCATACACAGCTCGCGCACACACAGACACAAAGGGGAGCTGTTGACGGAGTGCGGTCGGCTTGTCAGTGGACCACCACTTGAATGTACACACACGTTTTGACACTCTAATCTTGTAAACAGCGGGAGAGAAAGTCTGATAGGCGTCCATAAATACTCCTGGTTTACTGGAAGGTGAGCCGAGGGAAGCTGAATGATCTTTTAAATTCCAACTTTGGCTTTCTAAAGCGGTAACAGAGCGTAACAGTGCAACAAAGACTAAAGATGACTTTTAAAAAATGACAAGGAAAAATGAGTTGCGAGAAAGGTGGGAGGAGGGAGACGGTCAGCAGCAGGCAGCAAAACAAGAAGAGGAGATAACAGGGAAACAGGGAGTGAATCCAGTGTGTGTGTGTGTGTGTGTGTGTGTGTGTGTGTGTGTGTGTGTGTGTGTGTGTGTGTGTGTGTGTGTGTGT
>JAUESE010000062.1:2844969-2857591 GCA_032274725.1 Malacoctenus triangulatus
TCAGCGCACAGTTTTGTTGTATGTACGTGACAAAAGCTCGAGAGATCCCATTTGTTTACATCTTTTTGGGGAAAAAAACATCCTTGTGGACGCAAAGTGGAGGGCGACTAAAATCTCTTCCTGCTTTGGTATGTAACTGAGAACGGTCCCACAAGTTTGAGCTCAGCTTTTTATGCAAATTATACGGACGTGTTTTTGATTACCAATAACCATGATGTGATTTGTGGGAAGTAAAAAAACAAAAAAAAACAAGAGGGCTTGCATATTTTTGAGCGGGTTTCCGGTATTCCTGCTGCGTTCTTGTGTAAATGGCATCCCGCATTTTTAACTGCGCATTTTTCAGGGACTCTCCAGTTATGCTGCCACATATTTGGTGGAATCTGGCGTCCCACAGATTGTTCAAGACTGAAGCAGAAAATGCTAATTGAAAAAATGGTCATCGTTGGGTTTCTTGGTGGTTTTCAAGCTGGATTTCAATTTGTTGGGCAGTTTAGGTTGAAGGCAGTGAGAGAGGAAAAAAAGTCAGGCTTTAACGGTGGCAGCTATCTTTCATATCCACGGTCACAACGTAGCCGTGAGCCGCTTTGTTGCTGATTAATTTCAGAACTACTCAGCTGGACTCAACTCTACTTTGGTCATTGCCCATCACACTTCAGGGTGGGTGCGGTCGCCGTAGCAAGGCAATCCCAAACTTGTGTGACCTCATTTGTGTTGTGACACAAGGCAAATCATAGAGAACACCGAGGAGATACAATACTGACTTGTCCGTGTACCCTGGTGTGAGTTTACATGTATTGATTTTACCTAGTTGACAGCTGAGCAGGTAGTTGAAAAGTTTTGGTGGAAGGGACAACAAAGGAACAACCCTGATGGATTCGTCTGTTTACTGACTTCACAGTTTGATTTGGAGAGTTTTCCCAGAAATCAGCACCGTCCTTATCTTTAGAAAACATTTCTTTTTTTGAAAAAAATGTCATGGCAATACTGGTTGTTGGCGACAGTGTATTTTTTTCCACCCGCAGGCGAGAAAAATACATCAGTAGAAGAAGAGATACGGACAGAGGAAATCACACTCTGCAAAGAAGGAAGACAGCAGATAACAAAGCACCTGAGGACATGATACTCTACCCATTTCTACAAGATGTTTGGCCTCTTTACTGTTGTCGTCTTCATCTTTAACAACCTCCTCCTCCTCTTCCTCCTCCTCTTCCATGTCACTATCCAGGTAGCCAATCAGAAGCTCTGTGTCGGTCTCAATGTCGTCCACAGCCAAGTAGAAGATGTTCTCGCCATCCTATCGAGAACACGGTTATCGATGTGCGATCACACAATTACTGGAGAAGCAAAAGGCGGGATGGGACCCTCCACCTCCAACAGCAACGTGAAGGTAAAAACCCCCTCCAGCTGGAGGCGACAGCGGCTCGGACCTTTTATAGTATTACATGCTGAGTGAGGATTGAGTCTGGCTGTGCGGTGAACTCATTACACCTCAACAACAGTCCGTTAGAGGCTGATTGAGGGCACAGGTCAAAAGCTCAAAGCCTTAAAAATGTTGTCATTAACATCGCTGTCCTCAAAAGGTCACGTTAATAAAATCAAACCGTCGTTTTGTTTTAACTATGGGATTCTAAATATACATAAATAATGATTAAGAAGAGGAGAGCCACGCAATAAATGTCAGCGGTGATGAAACGCAGAGATTTAACGCACATGTGTGACCTTTAAACGACCAATCACGGTGGGCATCGGAGTCTTAATGGCAGGAACTTGGCCCTGAGACCTCCAGTGTTCATCCTCTCTTCCTTCCACTTCTATTTTTCTTCCACTATCAGGAAACAATCTGGTTTTCTTTGAAAACTTACAAAGAAGGGCAAGAGGTGATGCTTCCAGATCCAGAGCACCAAATAGCAAAACTTTACAAATGTGTATGTTTGTGTGCTTGGGCTTTTTAGTGACTTGTGGGCCAGGAAAGTGTTTTTGACTCGTCTACTTACAAGAGCCTAAAGAAAAGGAGATGATGGCCAGAGTCGAGTCACTGAACCTGTGAAATTCTGTTAAGTTTAGCGGATTTAACACGAAAAACAGAAATTCACTCCCATTCAACCAATTTTACATCCGATTTTCACCTCATCATAACAGCTTATAATCACGTAGATATCTGGCAACAGCTGAAGCCAAAGAAATGAGTCAACTGTTGAAAAAAAAACATGAAAATTTAAGGGATTTTTTCGGATGCACTTTTCTGTTTTCTGTCATTTTTAACTTATTTTCATGAAAATGAAAGTCAGAGGTCCTAGACATCAGCACTTCATTGCTTCTTTAGAAGTCGTAATCAAACTCAAACAGTCATTTGAATGACAAATGTCCTGATTTGCTCAGTGAGAAATGTGGTTCCGTCTCAGACAGTTTATTCCAGGTTAAAAGGAGATTTGTCTCTCCGATGTTTGCATTTTTTATCATCTCTTTGACTGAAGGTAGGTCTGAGGAACTCCGCCGAGTGGAAATGTACCTGAATGGCTGCCAGGTTTTTCTGCTCTTGAGATGGCGCCTGATGGACAAACCGCAGCCAGTTGGCATGGCGAGGATTACTGGCGTCCAGAATATACAGCACATCTCCTTTGCTGCCGCGGACCTGCAGAGGAAAGAAAGAAAACGACGAGGTGTCCGCGTCAGCTGTCAGAAGTTCCTGACGGATTATTCTTCCTCCGTCCTGACTTTGATTGTTTGGACCCACACATGAACACGTTGTACACGTACTCACGTGCACGTCTCTCTCTCCCTCTTCTTCACAATGTGGCGACTATAGATAACTACATCACAGCGTTTATCCTCAACACGAGATGAGAGCCGGTTTAAAATAGCTGGTAATCAAATGTTCTCTTTATCACAGAGAAAACGGACGACGTGTTTGGACAAACCAACAAACAGCTGCGTCATGTGATAAATGATGTGTTGAGTTCCAGAGAGACAATTTACTTTGTTTACCCTCCGAATTACAGTTTTTAAACGTACAGTGAGGCCATCTGTAATACTCATTAGGCTGCAAATGTCCATTCATCATCTGATGTTTGTTGCTTAAGGTGGGGTTCTTTTTAACCGCTTCACACAGGGTTGGATCATTTTGTGCAGTTTGGGGCCCTCGGGGGACTCATAAGAGAAGTTCGAGGGGTCCTGAGATCCTTCGTAGAAATAAAAGCGGGTCAAAAACAAATAACTTCATCCTGCTTGACAATTTAGCTTTCCACTTCCTGCACTCTTTTCTTCAACCTCTCTTTGGGTGTGTTAAAATGACGAATGAATTGCTTTCACAGAAATCAGAGATCAAAATGAGAGCATGTGAGAAGTTAAATCATCAGAAACAAGACAGCAGCACGACACGACTACTCTGCATTGTGCATGTCTGCTGTAGTTCATTAAAATATCGGATGTTTAATTAAGCTGAAAGCCGTCTGAATGTACAGATGTTTTTTTAAAAAAAAGTCAAACTGGAGTATTTAAACTGTTGAATTATGGTGGAAATAGTTAAGATAATTCCATAAAATGAGAATATATAACTACAGTATTTAACATATCACCTGAGGTATTACTGCAGATCAAACAGGGGAAACTGGCAGCTCTTTTCCTTTGCTGCCAAGGAGCCAATTTCCAAGAGTCAATAATTTTGTGGTTTTACAAGGGATGGAAAAAAAGGGCACTTTAACCACATTCAGAGCTGATGTCAGTTGCAAATACTCTGTAATTACCGTATAACTGAATGTACTTAAGGGGCAAAAAGAAATAAAGTGAATGTCTGTTGATTTATTAAACTTAATTTAGAGACATACAGTTAGTTTCTTTTTTTTTATTGAATCAGTGGCCGTAATTCTCATATGTCCTTGTGGTCTGGGCACTTGGGCACAAGTGGGCCGTCTGGTTATGCGGATGAGATTTGCATGACCCGCACAATGATCCAAGTCATCCATGGGCAAAAGACCCCCACTGGCAAAGCCCCACAACCCCCGTCAAGGGCTATTACTGTATCATTCCCAGAAAGCACTGGGAAAAGTGGCATTTTCTTTATAAATGTGCCTGTTTTGTTAATAGTAAATATGAAGATAGATGATAATGTATTCCAATAGCTATTCCAAACAGCTGCCTGAGCCTCCTCACCTATTTTATGTAGTCGTTGAGGAAGAAGTCTAGAAGAAGTCCCTTCAAAATTACTAGGTGTCGATGACCTTAACAAACAAGCGATGAATAACTTAATTGTTCTTTGTTTAAGCACTGGGGGGGGGGGACACATAACTTGTCATAAATGACCTAGAATCCCTTTGAAAATACACAGGGAAAAAAACAATAACCTGCAGCCTTACAAGGTCACCTTGGGCCATACTGGACCCCCAAGCAGACCAGCTTTGGTAGTATTTGAGACCCCTGGTTTTACATGAAGCACGCTAAGCTACTTCATTCAGCCATGTTTAAAATGTGTGTTTTGCTCAGTGAAGTGTGCAGAAGTGAGGCAGGACGTGTGTGTGCGTTCACCTCCCACATCAGCCTGGTGTCCGAGCTTTCATCCAGCTCACTGGGCAGCTTTTTCTCGCCTGCAAACGGGCCAAACTTTTCCCCCTTCAAAACAAACAGAGGGATCACTTGTCAGACAGCTTGGCCGCAGGAGCACGAGCGGCAGCAGAGAGGAGCTCATGTAAAACATGACACAGGCCGGCGGAGGGACAGTCTGGGATGTGTTTTCTACACTGCTGATAATGTTCTGGGAACGCCCACTGTTTAATGTGGCCCTTGAACGCATCACTGTCAGCTGGACCTGCTTCATGACGGCTGACCTTACCGGAGGGGGGCGTGGCCACCGTGAGCTTTTCGTGCGTTATCCGTGTTCATCCTCTCGTGTACAAACACATTCAAATGACAACGCGAAAGCTCCTGACACACGAACCCGGCATTGACTGACTGGGAGCAGCACACAGCTCCTCCTTTACTTTGTGTTGTGAAGACAGGGAGAGTGTGTGTCGGTCTGTTAAACGTTGTGAAAAGTTAAAAGGGGGGAGAAAAAAGTTTGTTTGGGTGTTATTACGTTATATAAACTGGGGTCCACAGTGGCGAGACCCCCTTCGCCGCCGCCATGGAGACGTGGAGTGAGCGCGGAGGAACAACGGGAGCCCGTGTAGCTACGTGGCACTTCACGTCAGAGAAGCTCCGGCTCGACTCTGACAGCGACTTACAGGGAACAAGGCCGGCCAAGAAACGTATCCGCAACTTCAGAAACGTGTAACAAAAGCGACAGAAAAACGCCTCCTGCGGGTAAACTCGGTTTGGAAAAAAAAAGAAGGGAAAAAAGTCGCCCCCGTGTCAGAAACAACCAACCTTTTTCACTCGCCTCGCCGTGTACAGACCGATTCCATCCTGGACCTTTGACGATTTCAGAGAAAATCTGTCTGGCACGTACATGCCCAACATTGTCATCTCTCGCGAACGTTTCCCCCCAGTGACACCGCGCTGGCTATCGCATGTGTCAGAGGGGACGCATGGTCAGTGCGGGGGCTCGGAGCGGCTCGGTTTTTCTCTTCGAGAGCAGCGGTCCAGGTTGAACTTCTGCTGCTCCTGCTGCAGCGGAGCCGAGCCGCCTCCTGATTGGTCCAAAGTTTGTAACCAGAAGCTACCTTTGCTGCTGCTGCGCTGCACGCTGCAGCCCGAGCAGCCTGCCCGGGGGGAAGCCTGCACCGTCAGGGGGGATCGGCACCGAGGTTTGGGGGGGAGCTGAGGGGACAGAAGGAGCGTCACACCGCGGGAAAGTAAAAAGAGACGCAACTTTGAATCTCCATTCATAAAATGTCTGGCTGTTTTTTATCGGAGCTTTATAGCAAATGATGTAAATCACACTCTTGCACTGAAAAGCATTTAATGAGCTTTGTAAAGCTTGTTTGGTGTAGGTGGTGAGTGATCAGGATTGGCAAACAAAGCGATCGAAAGATTTTGGTTGGTAAAGTTCAGATTTGGATTCAATATTTGTATTCTATATTTATTTTTGTATTGATTTGAAATGAAACACTAACCACAGCTCGTTTTTCAGTCAGAAAAAAAAGAAATATTCAAATGTAACATTGTCATGCAATCAAAATGAAAACCAAGACTATGAGACGTGTTTGACATCATCAACAAACAACCACATCAAATTTTTCATCAGAGTTTGCATGTTCTCTCTGTTCCTGTGCTGGTATTTCTTAAGGACACTCTGACGTCCTCAGTCAAGCCAGAAACATTTTTCACATTGTAAGTCCGGATCATAAGTCAGCCTTTGATTGCCTTTGATTGACCAATCCAGAATGTCCCTTTGCTCAGTGTGAGCTTGGATCTCCTCCAGTCCTTACTTGGATAAATCAGGTATAGAAAGTCGATGGGCAGATGTAAAATGACTGTTGCTGTTTTGTGTTGTGTTTTTCTCTGTGGGTTTACTTCCTCGTGATCCTCACAGATTTACTCTCTGTTGGCTGGAATGACACCCCCCCTCTCCCAACTAGATAAGGCAGATATTTAGTCAAGAATGGATGGTTTCCTATGCACTGGATCAAGAGAAAATTGCAGCTAAATATCTATTCCAAGTTTATTAAAGTGCAGGAAATTGACAATTCCAACATCATTATAGAGCCACACTTGATATCACTTTCACATTTTTACAGATGTAATGTTTACACTCCACCATATGCATCCATTTCACATGGCCGAGGAAAACACTCACCATCAAAAACCGCAGAAACTCAGGATTTTGTGATTTTTAGGCTCCACTTGTGTATCATTGCAATAATTCGTATCCCACAATGTATCAACAGGCAGCGGATCAGAGGTCTGATGGGTCCTCTCAGCCTGAAACCACAATTTACCAACAATCTGAGATTACAGGTCCAGATGGTTCCTCTGGTCTGCAGGCTGCTCGGCCGCCGCAGGAATGAAAACCCACTGAGGATGATTTTTTTGGGGGGGATAATTTTTTAAAGATTTTTTTTTAATATATATTTCTGAGGGTTCTAATTCAATCAAAACACAGGAATATTGTGGGTTTTTAAGGCAATTTTTCCAATCAAAGCAGGAGTTTTAGAAACCGGTATATAACCTTGATTTAAAAAAGGTTCAATATCAGCAAGATTAGATTGGATCATTATCGTTTCACTGGGATGAAAAAGAGAGAGTCCAAACGAGTATCAGTGTGTTTTAAGTACTTCCACATGCCTTTTATTTTGTAGCCGAGTACTCGTTTACTAAACTCCAAGCAGTAGATGTGGTTTCACAACAACCATGATGTATGACGATGTTGTTGTATAAAAAAAAAAACCCACCAGGCCACAAACAGATCCCACATAAACTCCATCATTTCCTCTTTTCTCTGGCCTCACCTTGATTTGTTGACTTTCACCCAGCATAGAGAGATCAGCATCATCTCTAATCACCGACTGTTTGTGTATCTCCCTCTGTTTTTGAACACCTCTTCAGCAAACGTCTCTCCCCCTTTAATCAGTCGCGTGTCAGCGTTCTGTCGGTTCTGTTTACAGCGTGTATTGCTCGTGTTTATGCCACTGGCTTCCTGTTGTGTTGTGGCCCCAAGCCCAACTGCTCCACGATTGGTCCGAAGGACGAGCGCCGGCCGACAGTTACGTTAGAGACTGAGTCGTTCTGTACATGTTTACATCAGAGCCAATGATCCGGCGCAGGAAAATGTCCTGGGTTCGCGTCCCGTCAGTTGTGTCTCTCATTGTGGGTACATCTTTCTTCCCAGACTATTATCACGTTTGAGATGTTGTCATCAGTGGCCGGGAGTCGTATTCCTGGTGTGTTTTAGAGAGGCTAAGCCCCTCAGAGAGGGTGGGTGACAAGCCTGATCACTGCACTGAGGGCGCCTTTGTGTGCATCTGCCCCACCCATGTCCTTCTTGGTCCATTTCTGCCCCCCTCTCCCACCCCTGACTCCTCTGTCAGGGCAGGGCGATTAAATGTCATGACCCCTTTTTTTCCCCCTGTGCCCTCTAAGGCCCCTCCGACCCATTAACTTTCACTCAGCTTTCACTAAGACCCCGGTGTGATCCCCCCCTTCACCTCTGATCTCCAACACCTGCGTGAAAGACACCGAGAAGCCACACAGAAATCTTTCCCCCCGAAAGCAGGGGGCCCATTAGCAGGCTGAACGGTAATCCAGATTAGGTCATCGGGAGATGATGGAGAACCTGTGCTGGCCTGTTCTGATGAGGCCAAGTCTTCGGTTTTGTTTAGACTTGGGTGGCAGCAAGGAAGATTTAAACCCTCACAGGTTTTATCAAGAGCTATGAAAAGCTAGGAAAGTGAGTTACAATTACATACAACTTGGCAAAAACTTCTTGCATCGGCAGATAGTCTAAAAAAAGATTACTGTCCTTGTTTACGCAGTATGAGGAGGCAGAGAGCACAGTTCAGGAGTCTTTGTCATTTTCGGGATAACAGTTTCTTGGTGAGTTTTCCATCCACCACCTTTATTGACCTTTTACACCACTTTTCCAGGCAGGTACATCCTGGACACTCAGCAGCCCATCACAGCACATTCACATAGAGACACACGCAACCAATGGACAACTTTGAGTCGACAAGTGACCACATGCGCATTTTGACTGCGGGTGGAGAACTGGGACACCTGGAAAACATAGAAAGTCTGCATAGAAAGTCATTATTCAGGCACCCACCCAGGACCACCCATCCTGAGACGAGAGCCAGTCCTGCCGCTTCCAGAGCTTTGTGTGAATGCATCAGGTTTTTGATGTTAGGCCACTTTTAGGGCTTTAGAAAAGATCACCAGAACATCGTTGCAGGCTTGAACTCGACCGATCGCTGAGCTACAATCGTCTCGACAAAGGTTCAGTTTATTTGTCTCTGTTCATTGTGTGTTGCTGAGTAGCTTTACCCTTCTGAGTGAACTGGAAGCTAAAGAAGGCCTTTGAAGGTCATATTTATGATCAGGAAGATGACTGAATTGTTTTTATTCACCAAAAGGGACAAAGCGAGTGCGTTTTAGGTTATTTTGTAGTTTATATGCCAGTATTTGATGTCATTGCACTTAATTCAAATGGAGACAGAAACGTCTGAAGTAAGAGTCATCTGTTATCCCATCTGGTATTCCTGCATCTAATTTCACACAAAACGAAGTGTGTCAACTTCATGGTGGCACTTGAGGACAGTATGACTGTTTGAAGGCAAACTTCAAAATAATCCATCTGAAAGTTGCTTCGGGGCCAAAAAATCTGATCATATTACTGCGTGAACCCCAAATACACCTCACCAAAAGAAACAATGCTGCTCAAAGAGATTTAAAAGCTGCCATGATATGTTCGGGAGGGGGGGGGGTCGTAACCAAACAACGACATTTTGAATGATCAGGACTGAGACTTTGAACCTGGACGTACCCAGTCCTGGAACGGAGCCACTCAGTGGCTGAGCTGCCAGTCGAGTCTCGGAGGGCCAAAGACTACAGAAACCACATTTAGGACATGGTGAAGGAAAGGATTGCATTGAAATAAATACTTGCAGAGTTTCTTTTTTTTTCTTCTAAGTAAATATTTTCACTGGGGGGAAAAAAACCTCAGTTTGGCAAACATACAAATGGTTCCATACAAGATTTTTCCAAATGGATGTGTGCATTTTTCACAAAAATCTACCCAAACCTGATACTGTAGATTGAGGGGCCAGACCACCTTTTGTTTCATGTTTCACAAAAACCCCCGCAAGTCCCTCACCACAGCGCCCTATTTCAAGGCTGTCGCTGAACAGCCCAGCAAACCATTTCCTGAAGCTCCGAGGTCACTGGATAAACGGTGTTTTCGTTCGACAACCCCGGGTCGCCGCCGGAGGAGGGTCTGCAGAGAGAGCCCCTTTTGAAAATTACAGTACTGATGAAGCGTGAGAAATTACAGGCACTTAGAGGTGATTTCACCAAGCGCAAGAGAGCGGAGGGACCACCCCCTACGCAGCCGGGGCGAGAGGGACCGGTGGCAGCGGGCACACAAACACACACGACCCAGCGCGTGCGCCTGGCTGATGTACGCACACACATCAACCACCCACACACACACACAAAATCTCGGAGAACTTCAAATGCAAGTCATGTGAGCAGGACTCCTCTAATCTGATATGATCATAAAAGTGACCTTGCAGATCCACAGAGGGATTAGAGTTGGATTCGGGAGCCAGTCTTTGGGTTTTTTTTTTTTCACTCCCCTGCTTGAGTTATCCTAATGCAGATCGGCTGAGACGAGCAATGCCCAAGGGCCTCTGGTCCCTCTCCACCCTTCCTGGGAATGGGCTCTCGCTCGGGATGGGTTTGGAAGGAAGCCTCTGACTTCTCTTTCTTTTCTCTCTTTTCCTTTTTTTTTTCTTTGCCCGGCCCCCTCTGTCTGCTGAATCAGAGCTATGAAGGGCTGGTTTGGACCCGAGCCTCAATAATGATCCATCCCCTGAGCCGCTGGAGTGGAATCATTTTCATCCTCTCGGCTCCGCGGCCGAGAGAGGCTCGCTCGCCGCGTGCGTGTGACATCTCGGTAGCACCGTAATTTCATTTCGCGCTGCTTATTTTGCAGATATTAAACACCCGCGTGAGGTTAAATCTCCTAAAATAACCGCACCCCTCCAGCGCAGTACCAACCCCAGACGTGGCAGGAGCCCCTCATCGAGCCCCCCCCCCCCTTCATGTCTCTGCCTCTCACTTGAAGCCCTCCCAGTGCGTCCGTCTGCTCGCTGTCTGTCTCTGTTTGGATTTTGTTCGAGCCTCTGCTCTCTTTTCACGGTCTCTGTCCAAAAGTGTCACTCAGCTCCAAGTTGAGCGGAGACCGCGCTCGTGCACACATCCACAGAATGTGCTCACAGCCAATTCCCGAGGAGCGGGTGGCGGCGGGACTTCTGCTACCGATTAACAGTCGCGACCCAGTGAAGCACATCTGCAGCCTTACATTGTTTCTGTAGAGCTGGTTCAAGTTCACCTTTTTCTTTCCCTCTCCTGCCAAACTTCTTCAATAGATTAAAAAGAGTAAAGTTTAACTTTTTGTGAACGGGGCGGTCCCTCGCTTTTGCAAGTCACTGTCGTGTTTAGTTGCATCTTGTTAAAACTGCTTTGTTTTGCTATTTATTATTATTATGTTTAGTTTTTTGCCTGTAATCTGTGAGCTTTATAGTTTTTGCAGACCTTTAAATGACTGACATACAGTACAGCTTTTCCCTCGCACTGTCAGAAAGCCAAACTTCATCCCTAAAAAAGTTCACTGATGCCTTCTGAAGCGCCTAACAGGAAGTCAAAGTTGCGTTTCAGCAGCCCAGGCTCTGTATAACTTGCGGTGTGTCATATTTATGCTAGACGCACGGAACGCAAATTGAATTTTATGACATGTTAAGGAAGTCAACCCTGGCATTTTACATACAGCGCTTCAGCGGAGGTGCCGTAAACAGCACGCATGTGTTTCACGCTGATACGTTCCCATCGAGTCTGATTCAGTGGCGGATTAAAAGAAAGAAAGAAAGAAAGAAAAAAGGAAAACCCTCAGAGGGATCAGAGCCAGCTCCTGTGTGCACTGCCGCGATTACTCCACCACTTAACCCAGGCCATACATGTCTGTCTGCACCGCCTGCCCTGCTGCATGTGCACATATGTATACAAAACCCATACATCAAAGCTCCCCACTCAGCTCCATGTAAAGATAAACACAGCAAGCCCCTGCAGATGGTTAGCGTCAGGATAGAGCTTCCTCTGTACCGTCATGTTTGGTTGACTGTTTGTGGGGGGCTGGGGGGGGATCTCCTGAAGCATGTTGGGAAAATAGAAGTGTCTGTGCACCTTCTTTTTTTTTCCAGCCTTGAGTTGACCAGCGAGCAGGATGGGGGGGGTGGGGGCTCTTTAAAGCTCCACAGCAGATATTATTCACACATGCAGGGCAACACTGGAGCAGAGCTGGGCCGATTTTATTGGTGGCAGTTTTACAGGGATATCCATGACGCTCCCTCCGCTCTCTGGAAGCTTCTCCGCATTATTCCGGGGCAGCGGCAGGTTAATGGAAGCCAGGTGGGGGTCCGCCCCGCGTCTCCTCTGTTCCCAGGGAGCGCCTGACTGACAGCGAGCTGTGACGTCGAATCGTGGCGCAGCAAACCCAGAGTCGGTCGGCGAGGGGATGGAAACATGGCGACTCTGGAGAACCAGCTGCTTTTCTTGGCCACAGCAGAGAGAGACCTCCCATCACCTGAGAGCGCTCAGTGCGTGTGGAAATATGCACACTGATTTGCGTCTGGGTTCTTTCTCTTTGCTTGCTTGTGGTTCATTGTGACTGGTGGTTAAATTGTCCTACCAGTAACCCAATCTACAAAGTACTTTTCCCAGTGTAAACACTCCAACTAAATGAATCACCCGCTCCTTCCTCACAAGTCATCCCGCCTTCTAAAATTCAGCCAGTAATAATGTTAGCGTGTTCACACAAGTCTTTTAGAGCCGTATCACGGCTACTGGTGAGGTCTTATATTAAAGCGGCAAACTTTTGCTAATTTCTTGCTAAGATGTTAAACCTACATGTAAATAATAGACCAATTTCACAGAGTGACTCTGCAAACAGCTTTTAAACAGTGAGGAAAAGAAAGTT
>JAUESE010000062.1:2916897-2927373 GCA_032274725.1 Malacoctenus triangulatus
ACACACACACACACACACACACACACACACACACACACACACACACACACACACACACACACACACACACAGCCACCATCAACGGCAGGTGGAACTCCACAGTACAGTTTGCTCGGAGAGACGCTTTATATCCAGACTGTAACCGTCGACCACGAGACAGCCAATCAGCTGCGATCTGGGAGGGGGGGGGGGGGGGTCAATCCAGTCTGACTTTGTTATTCACCCTCTCCAGGGGGGAAAAAAGGAGAATAGTTGGGGTTAAAAAAGAAACATAAATTTGATCCTATCGTCAGGAGACTAAGCTGATGATGAGTTAACAGCCAGGAGAGATGCAGACTCATGTAAAGCTGTTCTAGTTGTAGTGACAGATGCCTTAAGGGGGGGCAACCACAGAAAACACTACGTACAAGGTGTCTGTTTCTCTAGTATTTTAGTTTTTAACTTTTTCAAAACCAAACAAAAAAGGAACCAGGAAAGTACATTTGCAGACACTTCAAATCCACGACCACCCCTTTGTGTGTTGTTTTTTCCTTTTCCAAAGGATTCTTCCCGTTTAAATATCGATGGAAATAACAGGAGCAAAAATTACAGTTTCGTCAAGAAACATCTTTAAGCGACACAAAAATACAGCAAATGGTATTCCCAGGATAAAGTGCAATAAAAAGGACAAGTGACATTCTAGGAGAGCGGTGCTTGGCAGGATCACTCCCCGGAGCGACAGCAGGCTCGGAAGCCACACTGCAGGTTCTGGCAGCCACTGGCTGTGTCCGCGTGGGGACCTGCAGGGGGACAGACACCACACAGTGGACATCGGTTGAACTGCATCCAACGAGGCCAGTGGAAACAAATCCTACATTTGGTCCTTTGAAACTTCTCATCTGAGTCTTCGTAAGGACTGAAAACAAAGTGAGCTGTATGTTATACATACAGAATACTTTGCTCATTGTGAGCATTATCATATTATGTGCAGCCTGTGACATTACCTTCAGCCTAACTGAACCACCTTTAAAGTTTACATGTAATGTTTCATACAAATGGTTCCTGGCAGTTCGTTCCACAGGTGACACTGCCGTCTGAGCTGCCGACTTACCTTCCACCTCACCAGCATACTTACACTCCAAACACACTCTGAGTGAGTGCATTTAACAACAGTAGTTATCGCCGCCACACACACACACACACTCGTCATTTACAGTCAGCATGACATGCTACAGCTTTGGTCAGAGGCTTCTTTGTGAACCGTGAGCGTGCACAGCGTTGTGTCTGCCTTGTGTTACCGTTGATGTTGTCGCAGTAATAGAAGTGTTCATCGTTGAGGGAGGGACAGGCGGACACCAGCTCCTGCAGGCCCACCTCGGTGATGAAGAGGCAGCCGGACAGATTCAGGTGTTCCAGTGCAGGGAGCCCTCCGCGCTGTGACAGGGCCCTGAAACAGGTGCAACACAACCTTAGCACGCACACCAACAGTGGGGACGTGGAGAGCTGCTAATCCAGTCTTAGCCTGATACAAGCCGTACTGTCCACGACTGCTACAGTCATGTACAGGGAGTTTAAGCCATCTTTGTCTATATATAATGTGATCATACAAAACTATATGTACAGTGGCAGTACACAAAAGATTCATTCATTCATGTTTTAGATGATTAAGTATGCTTATGCTTTGACAGTGACCCTGATAAACAACTGAAGGTTTAATTGCTTCTTATCTTGGGATGAACTAAAGTGTTTTATGTGGCTTCGTGTGACTTTTACCTCAGGCCCAAATCTGTGACTTGATAACATCCGGAGAGGCTGAGGAATCTCAGCGGGCGCTTCGCCTCTGAACACTCAGTCCTGTTTCCAGGCTGCACGCACTGCAGCCGCCCAGACGGGGGGCATTTAGTCCTTAACTCTGCAGCGCTGCTCCTGGTGGGGCCCGGCCCGCACTGGGGCCCGCTAAAAGTCCTGAGGGCCATCTCGGCCGAGCAGCACGTGGAGTGGCCGCACAGCACCTCCCCGGCCATGGCGTACTGCTGCTGCAGGTAGGAGGTGTCCGAGCCAGTCCTGTGCCCGCGCCTCCTGCTGCTCCTCCTGCAGCAGCACAAGCCGCCCACCAGCTGGGACTGAACGAAGCACTCCGCGTCGGACAGAGGCATCCCGCCGCGGTGGCTCCACTCCACCGCGTCCTCGATGTCCGCCAGGTCGGACGTGTCCAAGACCCACACCTGGGTGGGCGTGCAGGCCGCGCCCCAGCGGCCCGTCCCCTGCTTGAAGATGAGGGCCTGCTGCGTTCGCCTGACCGGGTGCAGGGTCCGCTCGTCCATGAATGCGATGGGTACGGAAGCGCTTTTGAGAAGCTTGGCCCGCCGCTCGGAGAGCTTGTCGACACAGGAGGAAGACGTGAGGTCGCCCAGGCCGACCGACAGCTTCTTCAGGGCGTGATCGGTGATCTTCTCGCACCCCGACAGATCCAGGTGCTCCAGAGAGCGACAGCCCCCGAGGGACGCCCAGCTGGAGGAAACAAAGGCCTCATCATTGGGAGTCCACAGTATGGAAAGACATCTGGCTGATCAGAGCCACGTGTGTTTATATCAACTTCTGGCATCAGCTATGATCGTTTCGTTTACCTGTCGAACGCAAAATCGGTCACATCAGTTTGGGTCAGATCCAGATGAGTAATATTGGGGCAAAGGCTGAGTATTTGTCGAACCTGAAGAACAAATTCACAACACAGCTGAGTTCGAGTTTCTTTTGGTGAATTTGGTTGAATGAAGGTGTTTTCTGCTGCGTACCATTTTGCTTGAGACTGTTGAACTGTAAGCCAGAATAATGGACTTGACTGATGGACCCACGGTCGGCAGGAGGTTCTGGATGATCCCGTTGAGGAGCCTCTTCTCTCTCTGAGCAGTGCTGATGGCCAGAGAGCCCTCTCTGTTACTGGACACGTCTGAGGAGACGCACAGGGGGACACATTTTCATCGATGCCTCCAGAAAAGAGAGACATTTCCTCCTCTCTCCACCAAGTCGAGCTGAACCGGGGACTTAAAGTGGGATCTCACCTGACTCATCCACATCAGCATCCTCGTCCCATTCCTGGTAGGCCCGCCCCTCATTCTGACGACTCTTCACCCACGCTTCATCCGGCTCCTGATCGAGGTCTCCCGGGGGGCCACTGTAATAGTCACCTATAAAGAGACACGCACCAGTGATTCCTAACTGTTCTCAGGTGACAGCAGGATGAATGAGGATATTTCCTGTTCAGCTAACGATCACCTGCTGCATTTTTCAGATTGTGAGCATCTTTTTCACAGCTTCTCTCAATAAGGAAATGGAGGTGGATCCAAGAAAAAACAGCACTCAACAATGAATGTGCACCTCAACAACACTGCCAACTTTTTTTTTGTCTTTCCAAAATGATTGATTTTTAAGACTGGAGCCAGACGCGTCCCCCTTTGTTGCCTAGACGATGAGGCAAGGTTGCGTCTGTCTAATCATGAGCCTGGTGACACATCAGACAAAAATCAATACAAGGGAGGCAGGAGAGCCAGTTTGTTGGCGAGCCGTGTTTTTTTATCGTCACCTGTTGTGCTGTCTGGTTTCTACTTTATTTATCATACTCTGCTACCTGCAGCTGGTCTTACACACCGTTTGGACCAACTGGGAGTTTGTTGTTTTGTCCCAAGACATGTCAGACGTAACCAGGGTGAGATGTGGGGTCGAGCCGTCAACCAAACAACTGAACAACCCGCTCTTCAACCTGAGCTCCAGCTGCCCCACAGACGCGTCACTCCATTGTTCATCAAAACAAAAGCTTATTAGATCACCGCTGACTGAAACCTGCTCTTACCTCGGGCCCAGTGCACGGGATAGAGGTGCCTCCACAGAGAGCCGGTCTTGGCTAGTTCTGACCAGGAGCTGCAGACTTGACTGCAGCGACACAGATCGTCTGGGCCCAGATAGTGGAAGAGGCGCAGCATGATCTCCGTGGGGAGCTGGGAGATGTGGGCTGAAGAATTCCTCTTCTTTTCCAGCTCTGAAAGAACAAAAACAGCTTTGCTTGACGACGACTCGAATCCTAAACTTATGAAATGCACTTTTTACAAATGTCACCCGTGTCCCCAGACAACATGCCCTTTCATGCAGATTATGACTCATTTAATTAGGCCCTCTATTGCTCCTATTCATCAGAAAAGGAGGTTTAAGAATAGACATTCTCACAATCAGAAATGGGCTCACGTACCATAATCCGTCTTCTCGTGGTCGGAGTATTTGAAAGCTTTCTGCAGCTCCTCGGCGTGGCTCCACAAGCTGAAACCCTTCAGCACCTCGGTGGCACAGTCCCATTGCTGCTGGCTGCAATGCTGCGCGATCACCTGCTTCTTGATGTCCTTCAGCTCCTCGTAGGTGAAGTACTGCATGAGCATCGGCTGAAAGACCTGCAAAAAGTCTCCGAGGTCAACAGACGGCTGGTAACAGTGCAGCTCACGGCTGGGTCTGAACAACAGTTTCCAACAATGTTCCTGATATTTCTCTTTGCTTAATGGGAAAAAAAATGGACAAATTGTTTAGAAAACAATAATAACAATAAATAATAATTAGGAAAAAAAGTCATTTTGAGTCGCATTATACCTCCTCTTCCTCCTTCATGTGTGGCAGAAAGTCCTGGGTGAACGCCTCGAGTCTCTCCTTCAGCTGCTGCGCATAGTTAAGCTGCTCATATTCATTCTAAAAACACACAACAGTTGTAAGTCTGTGATCCATGTTGCTCTCTCCAAAATGAGCAATCGCTCAAATGCCACAGAGTGCGCGCTAAATCCACATTTCAGTCGCTCGATCGTCGCGTCTTCGGCGGTGCAGAAAGCGCTGAATGTGGCACAACACTTCGGTTCCTCCGTGGAGTTTTCCGAGTTCATTATAGCCAACATTGTATAAACTTCCTGTTACCAAAACAGTCTGAACAACAGAGGGGAACACAAATATATTCCAGCTATTAAAAACATTGGCAGGGACATTTTATTTATTCTTAGAAGAAACATCATTTCCTTCAGACGACAAAAAGCAGGATCTCACTGCAGGGCCAAGAAACACTCCTCTTTTTTTCCCACAAGTGAACCGAAAGACCTTATTACTTCAGAAACAAAGTGGCACGACATGTAATCATATTTGTAACGCATTATTCTGAAAATGCCATTCATTTAGATTCTACAATAACTGTCGTCTCTTATGGAACCGATCACAAACTGCACTTTTATGAACAAGTTCTGCACATTGACCTTTGATTCTGGCAATAAAAGACTTGATGTTCGGTGGTGACACGGGATCACACTTTGCATCTATAACTGATGTTGATGCATTTGAAATAACAGGTGGGTTGTTGTTGCTGTTATTGCCGTCTTAGCATGTCTAACAGCTGTTCGTCTGATAACAGGTGGGTCTGCTGAGCTCTGGCACCTCACTGTATTATTACCGGAGCCTTCAAATGTGCAACAACACCTCCCTGCAAACATCTACTGACGATGTTTACCTTAACGTTGTGCAGCCCCTTTTCAAAGAGGGACAGCATTTCCGACAGCTTGTTGTCAGAGTGCACGTTGTACACGGTGCAGCAGCGCTGCTGCAGCAGCCCGATGATGTACTCGTTCTCGATCTGCTCGTGCATCTTGAACTCCTTGAATGTGGCACAGAGCGACTGCAGGAAGGAGCGAAAGTCATTGTTGTTGGAGAAGTTGGTCTTTGACAGCTGCGGAAGACAGAAACAGGGGCGCGCGTTACGTCACTTGTGGTTCCGCCGTGAGGATACGTGACGGACGTGACGGCCGTCAGCACTCGCACAGGCAGCACCGGAACTCAGGAATTGAAGCTCGGCGGACAACAATAGCAGTGTTTTAACGGTGAATCTAAACACAGACGGCTAATATAGCAGCAGTGCTGTCTGTGAACCACCCGTATCGTATCTCTCGCTCACACACCCACCGCGTAGCGGCCGACGTCTCTAAATGAGCTTATCTGACACGTAACAATGCGTCCAACGGGAACAACTGTGTCAAAGCGGGGACTCACTGCTCGTTCTTGCTTGAATACCACTGAGAGGCAACTTAGTTACAGCGTTGTTACAACTGAACATGTTGCATAACAGGCCATCTTGCAGGTTATTCCAGCTAACAAACACAACACAAGCTAGTGCTGTGGACATAGTCGGGTATTTACATCTAATATGGGCGGAACCAGTGAATGTTCCAGGAAACTGAATAGCTTGACGTTCATGAGTGTCACTATGAATCCTACACGGTCCCGTAATGGACGTGGACACCCGTCAGTTCTTCTGTTTGGACCATCAACGCGACAGCCCACAGCCTGCTAGCTGTAGCGAGCTAGCCTGCGTCCACTCGTCACGCAGCCAAATTCCCTCACATATCCAATTGTTTCGGCCTCACCTTCAGGGTCCACGTTTCAAAGCACCCACCTTTTCGCAATATAGGCCCACCAGTTGCTTCATTCGCCAGTGTGGCCCGGTAAAAACATCCACCTCGTCCGGAAAGGGAGCCATCTTCAGCGGAGCTCACTGCGTCATCCGCACACGGTGTGCGATACAATCAAACAGGGAGGCGCGCCGGAGACAACCACGTGACCGCGACTCCGGAACCGCACCAGAGTTCAGTTGATCCCTCAGATCCCGGGATTATACATTTTATTCAAACTCGGGGGCATTGAGGCTTCCTGGTCAACCAGATGGGTTAAATGGCTGCTTTATGATTAGGAGTGAAACAGAAAGCGCAGCAGCTTTCCTGCCTTCAGAGTTGGTGTTTATTATTAAGGGCTTGAAGGGGGCCTCTCCAGTACGCAGTACCTGAAATTAGTTTGTGTGCTTTTAATTAAAAAGAATGAACAAAATATTAAAGATAAAAATGATCCTTTTAAAAATACATGGATTAGACAAAAGGGTAATACACCTGTTTTTCATCAAGGTCCAATTCACTCCCTTTTGGTCATTTTATTGAAGTTTTAATCTGGACAATGTCATGTTTTTACCCTTTCCTAACCTGTTTTTGTATTTTCTCTTGCAGCAGACTTTTCTGTAGTTTCTGTTTTCATTTTTAACTCAGGTTAAACCTCCCTAAAAGCAAGATATCATAAAATGGATCAACATAGGTCTGTATGTTTTTTAAAAATAAAAATGAACATTGCTCTGGCAAAATAAACAAAGTGCATTTGATTTACTAACACCGGGGGTCGTCCCTCAGCCATGGTGGCAACGCTTTTACGGTTCGTTTGTGGTTGCTATGGAAAATGTCCACAGTAGTATGCCTTCAGGGTGGGAGCTTTACTGCTATTGGTTACAAAAAATTATAGACAGGTATAAGGAACCAATCAGCTATAAGAAAAAATGAAGTGGCCAATGAGGACGCTCCAAAAGCTTAAAATAGTTAGTTAGAGAGCGCCAGAGCAGCGGTGGATATCAGAGACTCTGTCAGACAGCAGCAAAAAAGACTAATGGTGAGCCAAGTATTTACGACAAAAAAACATTTACACAACCACAACATACATGTTATAACACTTATGTTTCATGGAGTTTCTCGTATTAGAAGTGCATGCATTTTGTTACGGGGTGTTTGGTCTTCCATCATGGTTTAGCCACACTGAAGCACCGCTAGCTGTGTCGTGCTACCAGTTGTGTCTCAGCATCTCAGCTTGTCTGAGGCGAGACGTTCGGCTTTGTCTGACAGCAGCCCACCGAAGAAGGGGCAGTACTGTATATTCTCAGGGGAAGGAAAAGCTTCAAATTGCGATGTTGAACGGATGATGCCACTGTTGCTTTCTACAAACTGTTGATGCTGTTCTTATGAAAGCCTTGATCGACGAAGGGTGCTTCTGATGCTTTTTTTGCAGACCCAACATGAGGAGCCAGCCATTCCAGTAACATGGACAAGTACGAAAAGGTGAAGAAAATCGGCGAGGGATCGTTTGGAAAGGCCATCCTCGTCAAATCCAAGGGGGATGGACGTCAATATGTCATCAAAGAGATTGGCATATCTGGAGTAAGCGCATGGTTATGTGTGTCTTTGTATCGCTGAATGCCTTCTTCCTCCACTGTGCTGCATTAATGCTTTTTTCCTTCTCCTAACATTGACAGATGTCAAGCAGAGAGAGGAAGGAATCAAGGAAAGAAGTGGCTGTTCTTGCCAACATGAGTCATCCCAACATCGTCCAATACAAGGAGTCCTTTGAAGGTATGTACACCATCTGAGGGGCTTAGTCACACATTTGATTAGTCCCACAGGTTAACTTTTGCAGCTCTAACGCGAGGCACATTCTGTGTTCACAGAGGGCGGCTGTCTGTACATTGTGATGGACTACTGTGAGGGTGGAGATCTGTTCAAAAAGATCAACTCTCAGAGAGGAGTGCTTTTCTCTGAAGAGCAGGTGAGCTGCTGCTGCATACTGTCAAACAGTAACACAGTGGGTGTTTGCATTTCTTGCATCACTGTGGTGCAGTATCAGCAGTAGTTTTGAATATACATCACTTTCAAATGATCACAGTTGAATAAGTTATTTAGATTCATTTTGGAGATCATCTTCAACTGGTTGTTAAGCTTAGACACTCGAAACCCATTGTTTTTTTGAGGATAACAGGGATCTCTTCTGATCTTTGCTTGTTGTAAAAAGAGCATCAAGGCCTCTTTCTCGCCCACCTTTCAGTTCCTAATAGTGTTGTTATCATTTACATATAGTAGTAGTTTAATTTATTATTCATTTAGTCATTCATTTCTCCATCCATCTATCTTCTATGCTGCTTTTTCCGTTGAAGCCCCATGAGGCTGCTGGAACCGAACCCAGCTGTCACTGGGTGAAGGCGGGCCTTGTGATGGACATGTCAGCAGTCCATCAAAGGGTGTCGCGGTTTTTAATTGTCTGAATTAAGAGTTGTGATAATTCCCATGTAATTGTTTAGTTTCTCATTGCTCTAAATCATAAAATAAATAGACGGAAGGTTCATTTGTAAGACAGTGTGAGCTTTTGATCATTGAACAGTTTTCACTTGTCGGAAAATAATCTCTGAAAAAATTAAGTCAAACTAATATTTGCTGGTGCTGCACTGACATTCGCTCACAGGCCTTGAAGACTTCACATTTCTGTTCATACATGGTGTGTTTCTCTGTGTCCTTCCTTGTCCAGGTCTTGGATTGGTTTGTGCAGATCTGCCTGGCACTGAAGCACGTCCACGATCGCAAAATCCTCCACAGAGACATCAAATCCCAGGTGTTTCTTCATACACAACTGCATCAGGAGGGACGTTTAATTGAGTTATCATGTGTTTATTAACGTCTCTTTTCATGATGTCTGCATAGAATATATTTCTGACAAAGGACGGGACTGTGCAGCTCGGAGACTTTGGAATTGCACGGGTGCTTAACAGGTTGGTGACTTGTCATCGGAACCACTCTGCTGATCTCTAAGCAGCCCAACGACGGGACAGGGAGACGAACACGGTGTGAGTCATTGTTTCCTTCTTTTCCAGCACTGTCGAACTGGCGAGAACATGCATAGGAACACCGTACTACCTATCACCAGAGATCTGTGAAAACAAACCGTACAACAATAAAAGGTAACGCAAACCTTTTGTCACATTTCCCCCTGTCCGTGATGTAAACTAATACCTAACACCGACCTATAGGACAAGCTGTGTGTTGATGAGTCGTGAGTCATGCAGAATTAGCTGGTGGCTTCAGGCCCATGTGGGGATATCGTGTCTCCTCTTTATCGAGTGAACCTGCTTGTGAACATCTCCAGCAGCAAGCCAGTATTGATTTCCTCTTTAACTATTTTAGGTATGCATGTTATCTAATCCACCCTTAGGTAGAAGCAGTGTGGTAAATGTAGCGGCATGCTCATGTTGAGTTCGGTGGTTTCTCACCCGCCTTTGTCCTCCAGTTCAAACACAGGAAGTGACCACTGTTGATACGATGTGTAAACTGACCCCAGAATTCATCCCTGCCTGTTGGTCTGTTTGTTCTCTCCTCTCATTTTCCCCGCTTTCCCTTCGTCTGCAGTGATATTTGGGCCCTAGGGTGTGTCCTGTATGAAATGTGCACTCTTAAGCATGCTGTAAGTATCGCAAGTGAGCTGTTTACTTATTTATGTGTATGTAATGTATACAAGCAGAATCGCAGTACCCCGTCAATATATGAGGCCCTGTTTTGCTTGTCGTCGTTTAGAACCGAGTTTGCGGTGCTCGCTCTGCATTGGTCAAAATGGTGTTTTGTATATTCATCAGTGTTTGATTTTCTGCAGTTTGAGGCTGGCAACATGAAGAACTTGGTCCTGAAGATCATCCGCGGCTCGTACCCCCCCGTGTCCGTTCACTACTCCCAGGAGCTGCGCTCTCTCTTGGCGCTGTTGTTCAAACGAAACCCTCGCGAGAGGCCGTCAGTCAGCAGCATACTGGACAAACCTTTCCTCTCCTGTCGAATCGAGAGGTTTCTCACTCCACAGGTACAC
>JAUESE010000062.1:2927473-2941222 GCA_032274725.1 Malacoctenus triangulatus
ATATCCCTTCAGTGACTGACACCTTCCTAAGTTCTACCATGATGTCACAGTACCACAGAAGGGACAATCGAAGGTTCAGTTCTGGAGGGGTTCCTCATAGAAAGTCTTTCTAGTTTCATGGCCACTGAAGGGGATCTTTCAAATATGGAAGAAGAGGAAGCTAAAATGTCCTTTTTTTCTGATTTACATTCTCGTTTTGATTTTTTTTTAAAAATGTAATTTTTTTTTTTTAAACAGATAATGTTGATTGAGCCTGTTGTCTGTTCGTGTTTTAGATCATCGCTCAGGAATTTCGCCATACTTTTCTTCACAAGCAGCCTAAAGTGGGTGTGGCCCCGGTGCCTTTATGTGAGTAATTATAGGTTCCTGCAGCTCTTTTATCTTTTTTTAGCCTCTATCACAAGGACTGACAACCTATGTTTTTAAATCTCAGTAAATTCTCTGTGTTTGCTATCAACCAACAGAAAGATATCTGTGGAAAAAGAGGGAACGCAGGGCTGTTCACAAATCAGGCCTTCGAAAATGAGTTTATTGGTATATTACTGTTTTGTGACGCCTTGTTGGCTTTTAATTTGAAATCATGGGGCGTCATATAAATTTATGGAAAAAAATAGATTTAATCTGTTATTGACCTTCACTGCATCAGCACCATTAAATACAATAACCACATTAAGTGCTATATTTAATGTACATAATGTACTCTTGGCCCATGTTGTTGCGAGACATCAATTTTGCTACTTTATTTTTGACTCAGATTAATCTTTTTGAACCGGTTTGTTGATCTACTGACCACAGCCCAGAAGATCACAAAACCAGCCTGCAAATATGGAGTGCCTTTGACAGTGAGGAAGGTGTCAGACGGAGCCAAGAAGCCCGCGGAGAGGAAGCCAGCTGTGAAACATAAACCGGTCAGTAGGCCACTGATGCGGCTTCGCCCCTTTGCCGTTTGGCGTTCACAGCATCTTGTCACAGTTGACAGAGGCCTCCTCCCGTTGCCAGTGAGTGTGTGTTGTTACCGTAGACTGTGTTGGGCCGCCTCTGAACCCCGTTATCGTATGTTGCTCAGGCCCCTCTCCCAGCAGCCCCACAGAGGCGAGTGAGTCAAGTGGAGGAAGAGAGGAAAAAACACGAGGTACAGCCGAGAGCCCCCCCCCCCACGTGACTCGTATCCCCTGTTAGACTCCCCTTCTTTCTCTTTCCTCCATTCACCCACACACCAGGGTCCCCTCTTCCCTGCATTTTCAGTTCTTCTCCCCCTCTCATTACGCCTGATCCCCATCCTCACCTGCTCTCCACTCCTGGCTCATTCGGACTGCTCTCCTTGATTTAGCCTTTAACCAACCTTTGCCTCCTCCTGGTCTGCCTGCCCTGCAGCAGAGAGGTACGGCGGCTGCTGCTGTGCCTGCTGCTGCTGCTGCGTTTTGCCTCCTCAGTGATTTTTTTGTTTTTGTCTTTGTGCCTGAAATACCTGTGTGTGTTCGTGCAGGAGGGTGTCAGGAAGAAAAAGATGGAGCTGATTGAGAAGGAGAGGAAACAGAGAGAGCAGGTAGGAATCATTCATCATCATCATCATCACTCCCTCAAAGTGGCGATTGCTTGGCCAGTCTCCCTTTTTCTGACCTCTGTCTCCTTCAGATGTTCCTGTTGAAAGCTGAGCAAATGAAGAGATATGAGAAGGACAAGGTGAGAGCAGGAAAAATGGTAGGAAGAGATATGAGACAGTTTTATACTGTTCATTTCAGAAGGGAGGAAACATTGAGACAGTAGATATCGTGTGTAGCCATTTTTTTGAACTGTATGGGACCAATTGATGTCTTACAGATTAATCGGATAAACCAAGCCAGGGAACAAGGCTGGAAGCACGTCTTGAGTTCGAGTGGAGGCAGCAGCCCAGAGCGGAAGGTAACAGCCTACACGTTACTTTATTTCACTCTGATAACTTCCCCTTCATTTAGTTTTTTCTAATATTCAGTCATGTTGTCTTTATAGACTCATTCCCCTGCATGTATGTGTATTTTTGTTTTGTAACAGTTTGACCTGCATTTAATGTCACCACTGTTCTTTGAATATTGCTGGTTGTTATGCTAATGTGTTCAGTCAAAACGCTGTTTGTGACTCTGGTTTTTTTCTTGAACTCAGTGTTTTGTAGGCGCTAGAAAGAGGGCTGCAGGTGTTGGACCCCCAGTCCCAGGTGCCATCAAGGCCCCCCCTTCAGCCCCCGCACTGGGCAAACGCCCATATGAACACTACCACGCTGCACTGGACCAAATGGCTAAAGCGCAGCCTCAAGACCTCGGCAGGGAGGGCTTCTCAGCGGGACCAGGAAGTCCCATCAGGTCAGCTGAAGTGATTCTTTCCTCGCATGGCTTTTTCTGTGTACGTGATGTGTTGTATGAATGCTGCCGTTGCCTCCGTGTGTCAGAGGAGCACCGGCTGCCGCTGGCCCTGTCCTGCCAAATGGCCCCGCCCGCCGCCTCAACCAGGATGTCATCAAACGAGAGCTTCAGAGGCTGCAGCATGTTTCCAAACAAGCCCACATCAGTAGGTCAGTCGGTCACTCGATGCTGCGTCTGCCCTGATTCGCTGCCGCCTTTCCACGCGCTGTGACGGCCAGTCAGACGGCTCCAACTGTGCTGTGTTCACAGGCAGCGCGGTCAGATGGCGCCTGAGCGAGCCGGTCAGGTGGAGGAGTTTTTACAGCGGAAGAGGGAGGCCATGCTCAACAAAGTGCGGGCTGAGGGACAGCTGGTACGTAGAGCAGCTGATGCTGCTGTTTTATACATTATACCCTTTTACATAATGACAGACTGAATTACAAGGAACTACTTGACTGCAGTTTAATATTTACAGAGGTTAAAAGTGATCATAAAAGTCATCATAAATATTAAAGGTTCCTTTGGAACTTTTCCAGTGATGGTATAGAGTCAAAAAGCTTGTTGCTGCTGCAAAACTCTCTGGGATTCTTCCTCATTTTGGCCTCTGCTGTGATTTGACTTTGGGCTGCCACCTTCTCGAGGCTTTTTTATTATCTCTTTTCTGTAGAATTTAGAAATGCCTTTTTTTACCTTACTGTAATTTGATTTGGTGTCGTGTTTTAGCTATCCAAATGATGACACAAACAAGATGAATTTGTACACATAATGAGGACTCAAATACTATTAATATTCAGGATTATGATGCATCAGTCATGACTGCATAGCTTCATTTGCTCTTGAACAATGATGCACGTCTCCTTTAATCAGTAGATAAAAAACAGCGATGCCTCGTTTTGTTGGAAATAAGTTCTGATGACAATAGTTAAAACTTTTTGAGATCACTGGACAGTTCAAGTAGCAGTTGTTCGTCTGGTGAGCCAGTCGTAGTCTCTGTTTGTCTATCAATGTGAAGGCTGGATGACCTAAAGAAGTGTTTGTTTGCTGACACGTTTCCATCTCATCAAGAATAAGTTGAAAGTTGCACTTGTCTCCGGTCAGTTCATCGCTGGAGGTTTAGTTGTGGTGTTGATTTTTCAACAGAAACCAACTCCCCGTCATGAGCAAAAAAATGTATTCCTCCAGAATAACTTGATTTAATACTATCAAATATTATCCTGGCTGGTTAAATGAAGAGTCATTATGAGTAGAGAGAACGGCTGCAGCTGTGATGATATTCTGGCTCCAGTTTTTATGATTTTACTTTGTGGCTGTTGGATGTGTGGATCGACATCCTTCTAAAGTGTGGTCAAATTGAACGGTGAACAGGGGACCCGGCAAAACCTGTCTGCAATCTATGGGGGCCGGGCCGCCGCGGCTCGGTACAGGAGGCCTAGAGCCAACAAGGAGGAGGAGGTAGGAGTGCAGCCCCTGTTGCCTCGCTGCCCAACGTCACTCTTCACCTCACTCATGGCACGTTTGGCTCGGCACATCTCCCATGTCTGCTTCCCCCCCCTCCTTGACAAGCCTATGACTTCACCCAGCCACTCAAAGTCCCGCCCACTTCCTGCACAATATTTGGTGTCCCACTGTGTTCACTGTGAGCTCTTTATTTATCCCAATAATGGCTGCCGTCCCACTTTTGTAACAGTTTGAGTTTTTATTTGTGTGGAATGCTTTTTTTTCATACCATCGTTCACTGTTTGAGCTGCTGTTGTGTTGACGGTCCAATGTGAACATTACCATGGTTCGTATAAATATGACTGCATCTCTCTCTCCTGTGTCTCCCTGTTTCTGCACAGCTACGATCGGCAGCTCACTCTGTCACATTGTTTGCGTTTGTTCTCAGGAGTACTTGGCAAGACTGAGGCAGATCCGCTTGCAGAACTTCAACGAGCGTCAGCAGATCAAAGCGCGACTCCGAGGCGAGAAGGTGCTCTCCCCCCTCTCTCCGAAACGTCTGAGACGGCCTGTAATCAAAGTGCCCTCAGCTCCGCCTGCCTGCCTGCCTGACTGTGCGGTCGGTGTGTCTGTTTCAGTACGACAGCGACGGTTCTGACAGCCAGGAGTCCAGTGAGGAGGCAGAACTCAGGCGGAAGAAGATCGAGGCTTTGAAAGTGAGTCTGTGAGGAAAGGAAACTAATTACACACGCACACCTCCCACATTACAGTGCAGACCTCTAAAAACAAATGCCACCCAAAGACTGATGATGTAAGTCTTTCTGAATTTGTCCCCTGTCTGAGGATCAGAGGATCTTGGCTCGGATCAGCCTTCCAACCCCACTTTGAAAAAACTGAGACTTTGTAAATGTAAATTACAACAGATTGTAGTAATTTGTCCATCTGTGATCAACTCATAGCTGTTCAGATTACAGACCAGCTGTGAGCACCAAAGATCTTATCACATTATCACAGGCGTGCCTAAAAAATGAGTTCGCCAATAAAAATAAAAAAAAGTTGACCCTTATAACATCTTAGCAGGAAAGTTTCCAGCATTTTCTTTCATAAAATAACTGTGATAATTAGTATTATTGCTTTTAAAACATGCGACATTGTGTGTACTGTCCGTGTTTCTGCCCGGCAGGCCCAGGCGAATGCCCGCGCTGCAGTCCTGAAAGAGCAGCTGGAGAAAAAGAGGAGGGAAGCTTATGAGAGAGAGAAGAAAGCCTGGGAGGATCATGTGAGCTCCTGTTCATTGTTCCCTCCTGATCGTCCTCAGGCTCGACTCTCACCCGGCCTTATCGTCGTATTAGTTCGTCTAATCCCTGCTCTTGTGCTCTCAAAGATTGCAGCTCGGGCCGTGAAGGTTGGCGCAGCACCATCATCAGCATCAGCATCAGTAGCAGCGTCTGCCACCGACGGTCCTCTCTCTGAGCCCAGCAAAGTTCAACCAGAACCTGACCCGGCAGCCAAAGCTCTAGATCTGCCTGCACCCAAACCCTCCAGCCCAGCGATATCCATGACTGCTGCCCTGAAGAATGTTGGAGCAGTCAGTGTTACCTCACAGCTTTCATTCCGATGCTGCACCATTTGAAAATATCTCCAACAGCTTCATATGAATTGCTTTTTTCTTTTTTCTTTTTTCTTATTAGATCACTCCTCTCAAAGAAAACCTGCCTAAACCCGAGCCGGCTGCTGGAATCCAGAGTGAGAAAAAGCAGATTCTGCGGAGGCTGAACCAGAACCTGAAAGGCCAAAGCCCAGAGGAGGCGGTGGCGGAGGAGTCGCGTCCAGCAGCTGCAGAACCGCAACCGGACCAAGCGGACACGGAGAAACGTCCGCCTTCCAACGGAGACCGCAGGAAGTGGGAGGCAGCAGAGCTGCCCGAGCTCCCTGTCGCTCAACAGACCCTGGAGGAGACGTGTGCAACAACAGGTGACAATACTTTGGCCACAGGGAGGCGAACATCACGACTAACTTTACTCTTCTTTTCCTTTTCCCATGCACTAAAATGCTTGTTTTATTTTGCTGCTGACAAACATGCATTTAGAATCATGTGCTTTGTTGAAATGTTCATATCCACACTACAAATCCATGTGTGTCTCCTGTAATTTGTGTTGTTTTGTCTTTTAGGTTGATGTTTTTCACACTAGTCAAATCTTAGAGTTGAAAGATTTTCCTAAATCTTCTGTATGAGCGTCAGAAGTTGAACAGGAATTACTTAATGTGTTGTAGTTCTTGAATCACCATCGCTCATTTTGTGTCTTTCTCTCTAATTTGCTGCCAGCCACCTCAGTGTCTCCTGATGACCGGCCAGTCTCTGCTGGTGACAGGAAAAAATGGGAGGCCGGGGTCCCTCTTGTTCTTTCTGTCGCCCAGCAAACTCTGGAGGAGACGTGCATCATGACCATCGGTGAGAGGGAACAAGCACGGTGGGGTAGTGCTCGTTTGTTGGAAGCCCCTTTCTTTTGTTTTTCAGTTTCTATTGATGCGTTTTCGATGTCACAGAGCAAACGGCGGGAGAAGTGATTCGGATGGGTGAGCTTCAGGAAGAAGCTCAGAGGAAGGTGTGGGGGGCGAAGCCGGACTCTCAGGTGCTCAAAGTGCTACAAGAGGCGGAGCTACAGCCTCTCACCCAGCAGCTGCACAGCGTCACAACCTGGGACGGGGAGTTTTCCAGTCCCGGTTAGTTTTTCTGGTAGACGCATGTTTTCTCGTTGAGAGAATTAAAAAAACAAATCGAATAAACTGTAGATAATAGTTACTTATCTGTCATCTCTGGTTGACAGTTGAATGAGCTCATCTGTGATCTTATTTCCTCTCCAGAACAACAGTCTGCAGCGAGTGTAGACGGTGAGAAGATTCACAGAGAAGTGTTGAGTCCTGCTGTGGCTCCGACTGAACATGAGGCTCCACGTCAGGAAGCAGTGACACAACCCTCCAACCTCACTGACACTCAGGGTCAGTTTTGTCACCCAGATTGATCAATCGCAATGTTTTTGTTTGCGACTGTGGTTCCCGTCGTAATCTGCGCGCCCTCCTTTAGATCCAGCAGACATGGAGTCAGTGGTCCTGGAGGAGACTCCCAAACAGGGCTCACATCCCCCAGCTGGTGTGCAACAGGCGTGGGAACAGGAAGTCCCGATGCAAATGTGACTATTTGTTTTGTTAAGCTCATTAAATTAGAAAATTGACCTCTCACATTCAAGTCTAAATAGATAAACTATTTAGATTTTAAGAGAATGTTTGTAGGATTCTTGATAGAAACTAATAGCTGTATTTCTCTCTTAGGCCGCCAGGGGGTGTCACAAGACCAACAAGCGCCACCGAGTCCCAGAGAAGTGCAGAGAAACCGCCTGAATCTTCTGGTGAGATCAGCCTACAGTGAGCCCAGGCCTCTTTTTTTTTTCCAGCGGTGTAATTACTATCTTAATTAAATCTGCCCTCTCCACAGCTCCAGCGCCGCATGAGGAGCCCCTGTTCATGAAGCTCTGTTCCCCGGCCCACCGACGCACCGCTGCCCTTGCAATCCTCTCAGCCCAGTCCTCCTTGGACGAGTCGTCCTCCTCCCTGGCCTCGCGCTCGCGCTCCGTCTCACCGCTGCGCTCCAAGCACCAGGACGCCCTCCTCATCGGCCTCTCCACGGGCATGTTTGATGCCAACAACCCCAAGGTGATTAATACTGGCTGGTTTGCCCCCACCCTTTTTATTGTACTCTGGGGAATTGCGAGGTGTAATGAGGAAAAGGTTGAGGGTATTGATTTGAGGTATGAGAAATTTTAGCTGTTTACATGATCAGGTGTCTCCAAGAAAATTCCTCCCCCTGTTTTCCTGCCCGCTGTCGCGCAGAGGCTTGTGTGGTATTTCAGGGAGGAGCTGCTTCTTCCGTATTAATGAGGGAGGGGGGCTGGAGAGGAGCCAGGGCCATTAATCACACAGTCTAAAGCTGCAGTGGCTCTGATAGGATAGAGGGAGCATCCATCAACCTATATCTTTCATAAACTCCATCAGGGACTTTCAGAGCCACGGCTCAACATTTTTCACCGAGACACAAAGAGACGCTACAGATCATTTCACCGACCTCCCTGCGGCCTGTATCACCTTTTATTCATCTGTAGAAAGGTTGATTCCTCTTTTAGAGGCTGCACTCCACCAAGGGCACACACTCTTTGTTGTGGAGGATCACCACACAGAGCAACATCTGGGAAAACACTTTCTTTAATGTAGCAAACACTGATATATGAATATGAAAATAGGTCCAAACTCCATCTTTTTGTATGAGAGTGGGACGAGTGTCTATGTCCTGACCCCCCACCCCCTCCCCCGTCCCACCCTCTTGTGTTTTTTTTTCCCCATTCACTTCTCTGGACATCTCGAAGATGGTCAGCATGTCTGTGTGTGCTGTGTTGAACAGATGCTGCGCACGTGTTCTCTGCCAGACCTCAGTCGACTGTTCAGCTCCCAGCAGGACGCGGCATCGACGGGCGAGGCGAGCGCCGCTGCCAACAGCAACCTGGAGATCGAAGACCTGGACGAGGCGGCCAAAGATGATCAGTCAGAATCGGAGGAGTAAGATGAATGAGTGGCTGCGAAAAGGAGGGCTGCTTGTCCTGTGTTGCACATTAAAGTCCTGGATGGTTATTGGATTTCAACTATATCCATCATCAACTTATTTCTTACAATACTCGCACTAATACCTATGCCAGACAAGGATGTGTACTACGACTACTTGTGACCTATTTTCTCTTATTCATTCAATTGTACTTTAAACTTTCAGTTTGTTGCAAATAACCTTTAGGATCAGCTTAAATATGCAGCATTTTTAGGGAGATTTGTTGCAATGATGATGCCGAAAACTAGATCAGATAAGCTTGACAGTTAATTCAGTTGAATGAAATAACAGCAGCTTCTTGGTAATGGTGGAATTTTTAATCCTGTGGTGTTTTTTTCATATAATCATAATTGATTGTTCATCAAACAAAACAGAAACAAAAGCAAACTGAGCTGCAAAAGAGGATTTTGTTACTCAATACTTCATAAATTCAGTCAAGTTCCAGTGACAGTTCACAAATCCATCTCTTAAGGAAAGTTGACTTTTAAAGACTCGTTGTCACTTGTTTCAATATCGTGGCCCGTCTCAAGTGTCTGCACACACTGATGCTTCCTGGGTGGTTTTGTTCCTCTGTGAGTGTACAGTTCTCGTTTTCTTGGCAGCAACGAAAGTTATCGTAACTCCAACTATTGTATGAAGTGTGAAAAGTCTCTTTGTGTCCAACTTCAACAAGAGCGGTAAAGGATCAAAAGAGAAAAATCCAGCGATTAGATTTCGGACTTGACGCTCTTCCAAAACTCTCCAGTATCTGGAAATTCCCCTCAAATGTGTTTGTGATCCTTTATTTGATTACTCACAGGACTAGAAGTTGTCCCGACTCCCTGAGACGATGTAACAGTCTCCTGTCAATCCTTTTGAATGAATATGAGAGTGAAGGACATCAGAAAGTAGCTTTTTGATACTTATCTATTTATTTGCATGGATGCTAGAAACCCAGTGAGTGATCGGACTGCATTTTATTCCTTAGTGCATATGAGGATGAAGACCTGCGAGACATCAGGGCGTCCATGGAGCGACTGCTGCAGGAGGAGGGCGACGCGATGAGGGCGCCGCCACAGGTCGGAGCGGGAGACTTCAACGGAAACCCGCCGAGCGGCGAGGAGCAGGAGCTGTACGACACGATCACGGCCCAAATCGATCAGGACAGCAATCAGATGGTGGTGGACGATGACGATGAGGAGGAGGACGACGAAGACGGGGAGGAGGAGGACGACGAAGAGGAGGAGGACGAGGAAGAGGAGGAGGAGGAATGTTCAAATGGGAGTCCGGCTGATGAGGAGGGAGGAGAGCTGCTTTCCAACGGCGTGGGAGAGGAGCACCACAGCAATAACAGTCGTCTGAATGAGGAGTGGCATTCAGGTGGGAGGGACAGCTGAGCCTGTCCACTTACTACAGCCGTTATGTTAGCTACATCTTAGTTGCACATGTTACTAACACCTTCAGGAAACTGTCTGACAATTTTTAAAGCTCCACACAAATTGATCTCGAACACGTCATCAACATGTGCAGTTTATCACAGCGGTAACTCTGGAATATTTTGCAAGCTCTATCAAAATAATCACCATCATACTGCATGAAACTGAAATGTCCAGAACCATCTGTGAATGCTCGACATGCAGGCATGTTAACTGAAAGTGTTTCATGGTGTTGTGCTGCAGACGGCAGCGGAGAGGAGCAGAGCGGGGAGGCCGAGCACCAGGACAGCATCTTCAGTCGGCTGGAAGAGCTCCGCTTCAATCTGGAGCAGCAGATGGGCTTCGAGAAGTTCATTGAGGCTTACAATAAGATCAAGGTATGAAATATTTATCATTGCCCTCTTTTAAAATCTCCAGTATGTCCGTGCGGACTCGCGCTTGAGGGTCCGGAACGTCCGAGTAATTGAGCAAATTTGTTGTTTGGGCGCTCAAGGCGATCCACGAGGACGAGGATGAGAACATCGACCTGGGCTCCAGCCTGGTGCTCAGCATCCTGGGAACGGAGCACCAGCATCTGTATCCCAACATCCTGCACCTGGTGATGGCAGATGGAGCGTATCAGGAAGGTCAGTGATGATGGGAGTGTTCTGTCGGCTGGAAAGCAACATGCTTTGGTGTTTTTATAAGTGACACGCTTCCAGGTGACCACTCGCTCTCTCTTCTGCTCGGTTTCACTAACTTTAACTGATTGACCTCCTGATTTTCTCTGTGCAAACCACAAAAATAGTCATGCATCTCTTCCTTCATTGTGGCAGCGGTGTCACAGCAGAACTTTGTTTTTCTTGTTTAATCTCTGGTTTCCAGAGCTCCCAACGTGTGTGTTCCTCATTCTTGTGGTCTGCAGGTGCATCAGAGTACAGACGGTAGATTTTTGTCACCTCTGAAATGCCCCTTTTTTTTTCCACTGTTCCACGAAGTTGCGTAAAAGATGTGAAATATGTCTTCTGCAGGTTCGGCACAGGCCGACAACAGAGATGCTCACAGTCACACTGAGGTCAAAGCAGAAATAGAAAAGTGTTTTGAGTTTTTTTCGGGGGGGGGGGTGCGCAGGCCTGAAAGGTTTCCCTCAGGAGACGAGCAGCTTCGGATACATTCTCACGCTGAACATGTCTGTTTGATAAATCCTTTGTTTCTCCTATTTTTACTGCCTTCTGAAGGGGAGATGGAGGATGTAAATGTCAGATATTTCCCTGGGGGGGGGCTTTGCCTGGAGATCAGTGAACGATGGAACTCGTGACTCCCACCCAGCCAGCCAGCCAGGCAGAACAAAACACTGTCACATCATAATTATCCAGCACGCACCTCCGATTTTAACTCGGAGGAGATGCTGCAGTGAGTTTCAGGCTCAAACTGCTGGCAGCTGTTGCTAACTGAATACAGAGCATCTGAAGAGACCCTCCTTCTACTTAGTCGACTCTTCACTGCCAGTGTTGCTATTTAAATTTTGGTTTCAGCTTCAGTTCCTCTGTGCTTGTTCCCAAATTGAAAAGTTCTTCGAGCCCCCCTAGATGGCTTTTAGGAAAAGCTGTGTACCACCCACCCCCCCTCCCCCCGCCTCTCTGATCTCTAAGGACCTAAAACATCACTGTGAAGCCAAACAGCGGCAGACAAGCCCACTCTCACAACACATGAACCCAGGCTTTGTTGCCATGGCGATGCTGATACTTCTGGCTTACTTCTTTATCAGTTTCATGAGTGTTCCTGCTCCACCTTCCTTCTACAAACTGTACCGCGCTTTGTTTGCGCTTCATTGGTGACAAAAGTTGTAAATCAGCTCAGTCTTGCTTTGCATTCAGCAGTGAGTCCAATGGAGGTCATATGGAGGCACCTGACTGTGTGAGGCTAGGCGAGAACAAGGCCAGAGGATTCAAACCGTTGAATTCAATCCTGAAATTATCACCTCGTCTGTTGCGAGATGTCCTGAGTGAATGAGAAGGCCGAGGCCGTTGTTCCATCAGCATTAACATGCGCAGCTGCTCGCACTGCGATCCAGCTGCAGACGCTTATTAAACCCAGACGGGGGAAAGACTACGACAAACAGCTGCAAGAGTCAAACGCAGCTCACTGTGACGTGCAGCATCATTGTGCAACAGCTTACTGCTGCTTCCAGATAGCAGCCCCCCCACCCAAGGCCCCCCTGACCATCTGATCGTGAGGTCACCACACCCGTGGGTGCAGCAGATGTGGACCAGCGACCGTTGAAAGAATATAGTCAGAGCAACACGCTTGTTTCTCGTTGTTTTTCGTTGCCTGTTTTAATTTTGTGCTCCTGCATATTTTCCTCCCTCATCTGCATCCAGTGACCTTTGCCTTTCTGATGATCACTCGGTCCAAACTCGATCCTCTCTGTGTTCCCTCTCTCTTAGATAACGACGAGTAACGTTCTGAGCGATGGAGCTGCTGGCGGCTACGACAATCTGCTGGCTATCCGATGTCTTCCCGTGACGCGCCCCACCGGCAGAACCACCTATGCATGACGTGTCGCAGCCACAGTGTGACGGCGTTTTCAGGCGCACTTGCATGACATATATTTAGTGGTACCCCCCCCCCCCCAGGCTGCTTTTCATACTTTGACTATCAATCCCTTCCAGACACACTTTTCTAACCAGTGTTTATTCAGAAGTGCTTTATCGAACACACAACATCGCAACCAAAGTTTACTTCAAAGAACCTGTAAACGTGTCCGAGAATTTGTAAAGCGAACGACACAGAAGTGTCGGTGTTGTGTTTTCTGTCCGTTGTGGTTTGACTTGGACTCTTCCGTCGGCTAACGTTCTGGTCCTCTCAGGTGCTCTCTTCCTATCTCACACTCAACCAAGACGTCAGATCCCAAACCAGGTCGCCCTTTTACAACAGGTTTACTACAGAAAACAAACAAAACAAGTTGAACCTCCTTTTTTCTCTTGAAAACTGACTTCGCAAAACACATCACCAGGCAGGTTTTTTTCAATGTTTTTCCTACTGTTAGTTAACACGGTGTTTTGTTTTTTTTGTGAACGAGACTGTTGTATGTTGCCAAGGTACTGTAGCAAGACTGTGGCTGGCCTCGTGCGTGAGCCACATCAGAGGGATGTATAACCAGTCGAAGAGTCTAATTATAATACATATTTGATTCTAAGTTAAATATTGTAAATCTTTATATATATAAAAAATAAAAGAATTTTCTAATTACTTTGAGATGCTGTTTCTTTCCCAAAGGGTCACTTGACATCAGGGCTAGCTTGATTAACTCTCCTGTTTCTTTATTAAAGTCCCACATGAGCTGCTTTTTTTTTTTTTTTTTACACGGGTCACCGGACTGCAGGGTCACCGCCGAGCACTATTTTGGTCCGCGGCCCCTCCACGGACCGCTCGCCCTTCTGTCAGCAGGCGAGATTTATCCGTACGGGCGCAAGCCCTGTGGAATAATATAACACGAGCACTCGGTGTTCAAACGGCACGTCTGATTTAGTGTGACAGCAGAGGTGGGTGTGTTTCCTCCGAGCCGGAGTACAGCAAAGTAATTGACTTCAGCAGCGGCAGCAGCAGCAGCAGCAGCAGCTTCCCAACAGGAACAAACAAACCAATCAGATCATTTGAGCTCTGCAGCCTTCTCGTTGTTTGGGCTTCCTGTGACGGCCTAGCGTTTTCTTTACTCAGCTGAAATGATCTCATCAGTGTGTGATTACTCTCCTTTGTGGGTACTTTGGAAAAAAAGAAAAAGTCAGATTTTACTAAACTCAGCTGTTTTTTTCCCCTGCATAAGTTCAATTAAAATGCTGCATGTACTGGAAATATCAAGTTTAATTATGTGCAACTAATGAGATAGCAT
>JAUESE010000062.1:2945502-2960640 GCA_032274725.1 Malacoctenus triangulatus
ATTTAAATTCACCAATCAATTAAGCTGACATGTGTCTATTCCTGCGGACAGATGTATATTCAAACTTGATTTCTACTATGGCTGGTGCTGCTGTTTCTACCAAGTGTTTGACCTCTCATGCGATGACCACGAACATATCACCTCCCCAAAACACTGCTGCATTATCAATACGTTTAATCACTGTGGTGATCAAACCCATTTTTAAACGTGTATTTATTTACCTCTGACTAATGTGACAATGTCACAAAACTGTCTGGTAAAGACATATCAGACCCCTTTTGTGGACCAGAGTACCTTGTTTTAGCCTGTCTTGTGAAGTGGCTGATGAATGTATACTGCATCATTGTTGCTTACATTTCTTGTCTTTTCAAGTTCACATTAATTGCCAGAAATGGAAAAATAGTTTTGATGTATTTCATAGATTTTTTTGTAATTGTAGTAATTGGAGAGCTTGATGTTTTATATCAGGTCAATTACTGGCACAATCGCTTTCAATGCACATCATTACAGGATTGAATGATTAAATCTTTATGTCCAAATATCCTACTTGTCGTCCCAATGCGCCTCCCGTAATTGCCTCCAAGCATGTTTTGAGGATAATTTAAAAAGGGGGATTAAACCAAAGCTCCAATCGAGCTGCTTTTCCCTTTCGCATCCAAACATGCCAACTAGGCTTCATAATGAGCTGAAAAACAAATTATTTTCGCTTCGGTCCAGGAGAAGAAGCCGCTTTTTGACACCTCGTTACGCGTTATTAGACGATTCAGTTCACGCCCTTCCAACAACGCTAGACGATGCCTTTAAGTGTACCTCGGAAAATTAACTGTTCAGCTGTTGTTGCATGGTTTCCCTACTAATTGTTGTGGAAATGACATGAGCTCACTAGTAGAGCAAAAAAACTTTCTTTTTGTTGTGTTTCTGATTAAAAAAAAGGGAATTGTGAGAGGCAGCAAACCACTGTAGTGCACCTCCTCCGTGTTTCGGCTCGTGTAGTTTGTTGAATAATTAAGAAACCGACGGTACGTGAAGGCCACGTCTTCCCTCCCCCGCTCCGCCTGTTGGAGCAGCGGAGCAGCGGCGGCGGAGCAGGAGTACTAGCATGGCGCTCGGTGCGGCAGGAGTTCCGTTGTCTCGCCTGTGTCTGTTTCATGTTAGGTTTTCCTCTAGTTTCTGACGGAGGTCCGCTTCTTTGTACAGGCTGTGCGCACCTGAAGGTAAAAAACACCCCGGAAAAAAACGGCAGCGTTTTTTTTCTCAGAAGACTCATAGAAGTAGCGAGTTGATTTTAAGGTAGCCTGCTAACTAGTAACGTTAGCAAGGAGGCAAAAATTGGGAGATACGGAGCAACAAGAGGAGGAGTCCTGTTTTAGAGGAGGTAAGCTGAATAGCACTGAGTGGCCTCAGTACTTTTGGAAGAGTTACATGTGTTTATTCCAAGTACTATAAACTTGAACAAACGTGTATTTTACTCCAAGAACTGAATATTTCAACAAAAATGTAACAGTTGTTCTACAAGTTTAAAGGGCCATGCTTTTAAAAAAAAGGACTTCATCGTTAGCAGTACTTTGTTGCCAGGAACCTCGCTTTAGTTTGCTTTATGATAGATTTAATATGTTTGCAATAGAAAACAACACTTCAGGGCAGATTTTTTTTTTTTTACCGCTGTGAAAGAGTCACATTAGTGAGAGGACGTGTTTATGGTGCCGGGGGTCGTTATGTAATATTGACATTTTCTGGAGTGAGGTCCCTGTTGGACTGCTCGCTCTTCAATCACTTGTGTTCATCTTCAATACCTGTAATACTAACGTTCATGCAGCGTGTTACTTGTAGTAGTAGTTGCGCATGTGTGCGTGTACTTAACACCTTGAAGTGACTAGATTGCATTTCTACATGGATTCCTCTGTGTCCATGCTTCCTCGTTGCTGTAAGACAAATCACAGTGTTTCACTCCCGCCGCGGCTTTTTATCTCTGCTGTGAAGCTCGTGGCGTGTTGCCCATACATCCAATTTAAAGGCTCCGCGGATCCCAGCTCACACTTACCCTGTGTAATAATCCTCAGTGGAGTAAATTAGATTAACTTTTCCTTCAGTGTCTCACCTGTAATCTAGTAGTGCACTACATGCTGGTGTTGGGATGCTTATCATGCGTTATCAGCTCATCAGTTGAAGTTGGCATGGGGATATTAATCATTGCTGTGAAAAATCACAACATTTTCTCATACTTAGTTAATAGGAAGTACCAACGCTCAGCTTCTGAAGCATTTCTCATGTGTTGATTAATTTGCATATCTTGACCTTTTTTTGTTCTACAGATGATGCAGATGCCATGGCAATAGCCGCGGTATGGGAGTGACGTGACAGCACTTCATCTGCTTCCGAACAAAGCCTCATCATCACCATCCTCATCATGTTTTTCTGCTGAAGCGGAGGCAAACCACGCAGAGAATGGACGAGTCAGTTCTGTTGGATTTGCTGGAGTGTCCCGTTTGCCTCGAGCGGCTGGACGCCTCGGCGAAGGTCCTCCCGTGTCAGCACACCTTCTGCCGCCGCTGCCTGCAGGGCATCCTGGGCTCGCGCGGCGAGCTGCGCTGCCCGGAGTGCCGGACGTTGGTGGAGTGTGCCGTGGACGAGCTCCCCAGCAACATCCTCCTCGTGCGCCTCTTGGACGGCATCAAGCAGAGGCCTCGTAGGGCTGGACCCGGAGCGGGCGTCTGCACGAATGGTACCTCTGGAGCTGTGGCCAGAGCACATGGAAGTGGGACCAGGGACCAGGTGACCCCCGGAGCACAACCCCAGCGAACTCAGGCCAAGAGCACCCTCGTCCGGGTCAGTAAACGTGCATCGCTGAGCATGAGTCTGTGTTTCCCCATTGTTAGGGTCAAGCTGAAACAAAACAGAGAAAATCTGCATGGATTAAAAACAGCATGTTGCATTACTGGCTCCCTAATCTTCGTTGCGGATTAGCGGTTATCATGGTGATCCGAAAGCCAGCCGGTTGAGAGCAGTTAATAGTTGAGCTACCAAGTGATTCTGCCAACTGTGAACGCACCAGTTCCCTTAAGAGGGGGGGGCTTCTTATTTGTTTATAGTTGCTGACTTTGCCACATGCCAAAGTTCGCCTCGCACTGGAGATTCCTGCTGCAGTTGTGCTTGTGAATGTTTGTTAGAAATGCAGGGTGGAACTGCAGCATGCTTGTTTTATGAGCAGCACTCAGGTAAAGTCTATTCACAAGAGACGTTTTGAAGAACCATCCGAGTCTCTGTTTCAGCTGTTCTATTCAGGTACAGTTGATTGAGAAAAAACGGCTGGAAAAAAGTGAAATCACACAAGGTTCCTCTTTGTGAAAGATGGGATATTATTCACTGTGGCAGGTTGGACTGAAAAATCACACTTGTGTGCCAGTTTACCTTTTGGCTGCGCTGCTTGGACTTTCTTGCCCGGAATTGTGAATTTGTGTGAGGAATCTTTTATAAAGATAATATAATCTTTACACTTTTTTCAGTAGGATTCAAAAAATTTCCTGCTGTTAATATCGTTAAATCAGGCTTAACAAGGTTTCAAAAATGTAAAAGAAAAAAGAAGGGGGACCTGGTGGGCCCCTCTGTGAGCAGTCCTGGCCTACATGAAGGGAGGATAGGGTAGATGAAAAGATGTCAAGCCCTCGCGTAGAATCGCTGGAATGTCAAAGCGCTGATAATGTATCTGCCTAGCCATGCAGGTATGAAGATCAGAGAGCGCGCTGTAAATTGCTACCGGGGGACCCGCCTCATTTGCCAAAGTATCACTTCAGAGGATTTGTGCTCATTTCAAAGCTGTTTTTGTGCATTTCGGACTTTCCCTGGTTTCTGAAAAGCCTGTTTGTCAGGGGTCATTTGAGCCTTTTCATATAATTTCACCTCTGATGTAGGTATTTACTGTCAACCCTAATTTTGTCAGTGCACAAGGTTGTTCTTCACCCTCATACCTGCACCGCCAAAAACAGTGATTTTTTTTTCCCCTTTATTTTTAAAAACCTGATATCGAATGAGAATCGCCACAGTTTTCACTTCTTCTGGAGCATTGTTGAAGTGTGCTTCATCTTGTTTCTACACACTTCTTCGGGGCTCTCAGCGGAAGCAGTGAAATGAATATGCATGTTGAAGTGGATTGTTGAGTTAGTTTAAGTCTAGAGGACAGTTTTTTCATCGTTGGACTGTTCATCTTTATCAGTCGAGTTTCTCTCAATTGGTACAAAAAGGCAGTGATTACATGATGGCAAAATGATTGAAAAACCACCTTTGGGAACATTAGCTCGGCAGTAAATAGCGTCAGTTTATCATGTAATCGCCTCAGCCCCCACTGATTCTGTGAAACAGGGCCAACATTGAAACGCTGCGTCGCATTTTGTTTTGCTTTTCCAGCTATTTTGGAAAACTGTTGTGCTGTTGACTCGCAGCGTCTCGCAGGTAGACTGGGCTGTCCTGAGGCATCCTGCTGATGACAGAGAACAAGCAGCGACTTGGCCGTGCAGGTGTAACATCTTCAGAACATAAAAGGCAGAGATCAAAGCTGTCGCTGATTGCCCAGCCTGATCTCTGGCCAGCACTCTGTGGGGACTTAACGCTTCACTGCCTCTGGGTGACACCCTCAGTCCCTCTTTCTTTTTCTTTTCTTTTTTTTTTTTTATACCATCGGTCCCTCATTTTTTTTTTTTTTTAAGGAGTTATTCTGGTGCCTTTTCCTCTGTTCAAGCTGGGCTTCACCTCCGATCCCTCTGTGCACCAGAGAATAGCTGAAAGGGTAAAGCGTTGGGGACTGCCTGACAGACGCACAACAGGGTTTTGTTTCGGGTCCCCTCTGATCCCGCTGACCGAGCCGCACGTGTAAGAGCAGCCAGCAGAGATTGTGTACGTTGGAAGGCCACCAGTAACAGAAACAGATGAGTGTTAAGTGAAGGCGTCGGGACCGAGAGGGACAAATGTTTAGCGGGTAACCTCGCACAGTCGGCTCTCTGCCCCCTCCTCTTCACCATCTCCAAGGTTGCAGCAGTTGCTTGACACAGCAGCCTGGCATTTCTTTTGAAGAGGTGGGGAATGAAAGGGCTCGACTTGAATGTAGCGCCGTGGTCGTCTGGCCCTTCGCAGTCAGGTCGATGACTCACCGCCGCGGTGCCCTGTTACATGGATGTTTTGTCTTCCTCTTGCCCTTATTGACTCGTATAACACAGCAGAGTTGTTCGCACAGATTGAGAACAGATAGCTCAGAGGTATTTCTCTTTGCGTGAGAGCGAGGAAGGCCCGTGGAGCTGTCTGGAAGTCAGAGGTCAAGGTTCGGGAGTCCTGGCAGTCAGGGGTCGGAGCCAAGCGGAGAGAGGGGAGAGGAATTAGAGAGAGATTGTCATGGATGTCTTCAGTTATCATCCTGAGCCCCTGGAGGGTTGAGCTTTTACTCACACCGTCCAGATAGACTGCCTTTGTTATTGACTGCTGTGACCAAAGAGTTAGTGTTTGTATTTTTTCTGTTGTTTGTCAACTACGTCTTGAGTGCATAGAAGACTCTTTCCCTTCTACTCCTGCTCAATGAGGAATGGAGTGTGTTGGTGCACACTTGTGTGTCTGTGACTGCTGTTTAGTTGACGGTTATAGAAATGCTATTTTTTCTGAACCTTTGGGGCTTTAATTAGGTCGATGTCACTTCTTTGATAATGAGAGCTTAAAACAAGGATAACTGTTGTTCTATTTATAGGCTGCTTGTATTTAATAAGTGGCATCCTTATTTCTCATTATCGTCATGTCTGCTGAATTGAATCCAACCAAATAAGAACGCGAACGCCCTCTCTTAATTTGGTACTGTTTGCCACTGTCTCAGTTAGACCTTGCAAACTCAGTCTTCCAGTTATTTTGTCAGAAAGTGATTGGGTGTTCCTCTTATTTCTCAAGGGAAAAAGAATGTTGTGCTTGTATTCCCGTATGTTGAAATACCTCATTAAAATTCCTGCGCACCTCCTTCATCTGAGGTCGATGAGTCACGTCGGCCCTCTTTGATGACATCACGTTGTTGTTGGGACCCTTCCTTTTGGCCAGCTGGCTGACCTCTCGCCTGTGCGACACAACCCCATCATTACACCCTCGTTCTGCCCACATGCTGGCAAACACATACTTACGGCTTTCCACTGGGAATTCTTCAGGAGGGCTTTTGGTCTATTCATTCCTGCACTCCCTCAACATGCTCACACTTCCCTGCTGCCTCCCCTGTATTTCCCACGGAGGGTTGCAAGTCGCTGTGACCTTTTGGGACACTATGCGCCGAGGTTTTTTTTCGAACCACCTGTAATTTTCTCTTATGGCTCACTGACACAGGCTGAATCCCCCCACCCCTCAGATATCGCTGCCCTGTACCTCCCCCCTCCTCGCTGTCCAAATCCAGGCTGGAGCCCGTTAAAGGTCTAATGAGATTAGAGTTTATTAGACGGTGAGTCGGCACTGCTCCCTGTTCTCCTGTTACTGCTGACTGCTGACTCTCATTCAGAGGAAACAAAACACTTGCTTTTTTGTCAGACAACCTGTCTGCCCACCTCTCAAGTTGCCACTGTGTCTTTCTTTTACATACTCGTATCATTCACCTTTAAGCTATCAACCTGTTTGTTTCCCTGACTGTTGTTTGTGAGAACATTCATCCAAATGATGTTTTGTGATGTGACAGAAGCCCCATGAAGTCTAAGACTGAGAGAGATTGTCAGAGCTCTGTCCCCATGAATAAACCCATCGCTCCATCATGCAGCATGAGGTGTGGCTCAGGTGCTGCAGCGTGGCTGTTTACCGATCTCAGGCCAGCAGTTCGATCCCTCGCTCTGCCTTTCTATCTGTGTTCATGGACATCCCAGTTCATTTTATACATTCCAGTGGTTCGATAGGAACAGATTTTCACCTGACGCCATAAATACGTACAAAACTGTTGTCTGGTGAAAGATAAAAGAAGGGGCTGCAGAGGACAGTCATGGGTGGTTATTTAAGTTGGCTGTTTGATAAAGTTCAACCAAAGTTTTGACTTCTTTGATGTATAACTCGACCCTCCTCTACAGTATGTTTTTTTCTGTCTTTTAAGTGGGTCTTTACGGTCTTAGCAACACTGACAGAGTTGGATGTGAGATTCAGTTCATGAGAGGTTTTATTTAACGATTCGTTAAATTCTGAGCTTGTACTTTCCAGCTGTGTTGTACGGCACGACTGTATGTGACATGTTATTGGTATTTTTACTGTCTAAGCAAGGTAATTAGGCTGTTTTACTGGATCACATCAGTGTGCAAAATTCAACTGGCAGCACATTCATGAGTCAACCGTCCTTTTGGTATTTAAAGAGGTATTAAAGCGAGAGTCTGGTTATCTGGCCAAGGTGTTGGTGTATCACATTACTGACAGGCCCTCATCACTTTCGCGCCGATCTGTAATTTTTACATTCCTCACCACGCTGACCATGTTTTGTACGTGAACAACAACGTTGGTCATGTTCTGGGAAAGCACATATAGGTTTACATAATACTCAACCTGAAGGTTCAAAACACCCAATCATGTGATTAAGGTGCAGCCGGGGCCTCTCCGCTGTAAGGTTTCGCTGCTCCCCTGATAAAGGGTGTGTGCCTGTCTTTGTTATTTTCGAAGTATCGAGATTTTCCATTCCAGATATAAGGAGGAAAATACCTTTTGTTTGCTCGCTTTTCCCAGACGGAGGAGGATGTTTTGTGAGAGCTCATCTCTCCGAGGAATGTTGTGAGCGGTTGCAGGTCACTGTTTTTCCTCTAAACATTGGGCCTGTCTGGTCTCGTCCTGCTTGCCAGCTCACATTCACCTTCTTCAGTCAACTTTAATGTATCAACATACTTTTCTGTTGGGTCTTTTTTTTGACTGGAGTTTGAACGCCCAGCCTTGACTCAAGGGATTTATGTAGATTATTAACAGGTATGTTATATGAAAAAAAAATGTGTGGCTGTGCTGTTAAAGATGCACGCAGCATGAAGAATGCTCCTCCACACCTGACAGCCTCCCAGCAGTCTCGGCTTTCGTGGCGGCGTCATGTTGCAAGCCTTCTGGGCGTGATTTTTTTTTTTCTCCCCTGCAGTTTGGGCTGATTAGCTCCGTCTATAAACTGGGGATTACATTTAACTCAGCTGTGTAGGATTTGTAAACAAAGATGTGTAAATGTGTGTTACTTTTACAGTGGTGGGTTTGACGCCCGCACTGGGTGGTCCAACAATCAAAGTGCCACATTTGCTGGCCAGGCTCCCCTCAGCTTCCTCTATCTATGCTACAACCTGTGCTCAGTCTGTCAGCATGACAATAGCGAAGGAGGCGTCCATGACTTAAGCACAGTCCTGCCACACCTGTGCTGACCTTCAAAAGCCCCCCCTCCCTTTCAACCTTGTATTATGTGTGTGGTCTGGTGAGGGAAACATTTTGGGGACCTACAACTGATCACCTGTCAGTTTTAGGGTCCACTGTAATTCGTGCTTGTTGTATAACACTTCATAAAAGTGTCATTCTGCCTGGCTTGTGGTGAAAACCAAACTGTTTTACAAATGTTTTGAGTGGATTTTTTTTTCTTTTTTTTTTAAATGTTTTTACAGTTGTTTGACAGCATGTGTCTACCCCTGCCCCCCTTCAAGCCCCCACCTTCAGGCTGCTTCTATATATTCTCCTTAGTTGCTCTGATACCTGCCTGGCCTTAACACAGCAGTTTGACCTCCCACCTCTTGTTGTGATAGGTGGGTCAGGTTTGGTCATCCATGGACTGTTTGACTGCTGGCATGTTAAGTGTTGAGTTCCCATCCCTGAGGCAGAATCATGCTTTGCCTGGAGGGTCGTTTTCAGTTGTTTGACCTCTGACTCCAGGACCCATTATTGGCTCTTGATGCGTCTCCAAGCAGCAGGCAGCAGACCACCTCTGGCCCACCTTTTTTTGCTCCATGAGAAATGTGTTTTCCCTAAGCACCTTCTGGAAGGATGGATTCAGTCAGATATTCCTGAGTTTGCTGACCGTCCTCCTGTAAGCTGCTGCTCTGCTCTGTGCTGAGAAGTTTCCTGTTTTTCTTTGAGGCCCAGAGGTGCAGTTAATCTGCATTTGTCCCCCGAGTGACATCTTTGTCTTTGCTTTTCGAGGCCGCCGGGTATCCAACGCTGAGTCCAGCGTATGAAATGTTACCTTTTGCATCTTGAAATGATTATGCATTTCTTTTCAAGCTCTGCAGTTTTTATGTTGCAGTCCAGCCGGGACCCTTTAAGCAACTGGCTGCCATAACACATCCTTATGTAGTCAAAAACAGTACAAACGTATAAAAAAGAGGCTTGGAAAGTGTCTGCCTCTTCGTGAGAAGCAAGTTATTGGTTTAGGACTAACTTTTCATTGTTTTTCTTGAGCTATTTCAATGACAGGAAGTGAAAATCCTAAATCTAACGTGAATAATGTTTCTATGATCAGTAAATGACTGACAAATGATAGTTCTGCATAAACAATCAACAACAAAAAAGTGCTTTGAATATGTTTTTCAAAGGAGTGAATGTGGTCAAAATAATTGTTCAGTGGTTCATTTTGGGGAGAAATGCTGTGAAGGTTTTGGGAACCAGGCTACTGGAAGCCTCTGTTCTCAGTTACGCCACATGTGTGGGGTCTCTCTTGCTGACAGCATGTGATTAATTATTGAAGGCCACTTGAATGGGAGAGAGCACTGACAAAGACCGAGGGTGGTTGGGCGCTCTCAGCCATAATACACTTTCTACACTCCCATCTGCAACGAGCTTTGACTACAGAATTACTGTCACACTCGTTTCCCAGCCGAGCTGCTCTGATTAGAGGCCAGTGTACTTTGAGCCCAGTTGTTTGGCACTTAAACACACGCACACCTCCTCCTCCATGACTTTGGCCTGACAGAATCAGGGCACGGTTTGTTTTAATGAGTCACAGACTGATTTTAGATCCATGAGGGCCCATTATGTGGTGCACACCCACAGAAACACAGGTGTGTGCTGGGTACACAAACTGACATGTGACAACATAGTGTTGAAATGTCAGCCCGACTCTAAGCCGACCAACTCTGATCTCTGTGGTACAACACTGTTATATTCGTGCTGACGATGTTGAGGAGAGGCTAATTAGCTGCGTTGTTTTGGGACATCTTGATTAGTTTGAGAAGTACCAGCGTCTGCCTCTCCATTTTTTGCAGAGCTTAATGGTATTACTGGGGGCTGAGAAGCTGACACAACCTAGGATTGTAGCGTGAGATGAGTGGGATGTGAGTGTGTGCCAGCAGAGTAAGTTTATAGTCAAATGCCCGAGGAACCCAGTTGGTTTGTTTACCTCTAACGACCAATGTGGCCATGATCAGTCAGCACCAAGGTACTTATTAAAGCACAGATTTATTATTAATACTTAATTTGTTTTGTTTTTATAAAGCCCTTAATATCTCGGCTGTTCTGACCTGAAGTACTTTCAAGTGCTAACTCTTTCTGGAAAGACACTGCCTGTAACCTCAGAGCATATAGAAAGTAAAAATCACAAATCTCAAGTTTGACACACGGATCAAACAACTTTTAAAATCAGAAGTTGAAATATGGCGAGGCGCTGTATGAAAAGTTGACTTTAATCTGTTTCAAACATTCAGTCTGAAAGAAAATCGGCACTTGTTTATCTTATTCAACCATGCTGTATTTATACAGCTTCTATGTCTCATTTCACCACAAGTCTAATGTGATATTCAGGGAAACGTTGTTAATAAACTGTGACAGAAAAAATCCTGAATATCACTTGTGGATCATGGATCACCAACAGTTCATTAAACCTCCAGCATCAGTTAGTCTCAGCAATAAAACAATCAAAACAAAACACATTAGGCTACAAATCCTTTTCTTTGTACATTCCCTTCCTCCATGGCTCCCCAGGGTGTGATGCCTTAGATGGTGCTCATTGGAAAGAACAGTCCAGCTGACAGTTAGGTGTTGGATCTGCACCGAGTCAAGGGTGGAATGAACGGACACATTCAGACACTGTCTTGAAAAAGTGAAAAATTGACAGTGCCGTGCTGCTTCTTCACTCAAAGAACGGATGCAGTGTTTGTTCCTTGGCCCATGGCCAGGACTGTGTCAATATCCTCCCTTTGTTTGTTCACTGTAGAGGAGCACAAACACTGGCCAGCCCAAGCAAATGGTCCCGGGTTTCCCACTCGTTGGTCATATGATGGGACAATTAAAAGATAAGCAGTCCGTGTGAGAAATGGACATTGGAAACACAAAGTGGGACATACAGGAATGACTTGATTCTTAAACCTTCATTCGCCCTGCAGAGAAAGTAGTTTTCCAGTTTCCTGTCCGATTTCCTCTCGGCTCGTAACACCCTGTGCAAATCGAAGTCAGCCCGAGCGGGGCAGAGCAGGTGGCTCACCCTGAATGCCTAAGAGGAACAAAAGGCCACAGACACTGCATGCTTTCACCAGCACAGTGGAGAGTAATGTGAGGAAATGCTTAGTATTCAGCTCATATTGACTACTACTCAATTGACCGATACTGTGACATTTGTGAACTAATCCTGCTGTAGCTTGGATACAAGTTAACTTTCTATGCACAGCATCTCACACAGCGCTAATCCAAGTTAATCATGGTTAATAATACGTTACAGAGGATATCACAGAGTTTGCCGTCTCGGTGCTAAATGAATCAATGCTTTTGATTTGGACAAATTTCTGAGGTGCTTACTCAGCCATTGCTGTTGGAAGTGCATGACATGTTTGCACTGAAACTGAAGTATGAGTCCACTTTAAAGTCTCGTCCTTGGGCACATCCACAGCATTGAGATAATTCTGACTGATCACAGCTCTGTCAGTTAGCCGTTGAGAGTACCTTGTTATAAGTTCAGGAGTGCAAACTTCACGTCTGCTTTCTGCCTCATTTTTCTTCTCTGTGTTCACACTTTTTCTCTGCCCGTTTCTTTCTCGCTTGCACTTGCTCTTTGCCTTCCCACTCGCTCCACTCTGACACACCATCACGTCCCTGTGAGAGTAACTGGTAAGTCCAGTGTATGAACTGGCAAGGAGTTAAATATTTCTCTTCTTGCAGTTTCCTCAGTCAGACAAGCAGACTGGGTGATCCCAGGCCCACCCAGAACAAGCCCTTTCTACCCCTCGTCTGAGGCCAGCCAGGTAAAGAAAGCAGCCCATGCAAGCTAACACAAAGAGATGTGCCAGTTTGTGCGCCAGTGGATTCGTGTAATTGCATTTTCACAGCGCGGCCCACACTCACACCCAAACACACAAGAGCTTTATGAAAACCGCATGCGTGACAGGTCCACAGTGTGCATATGCTAGCCCATAAATCCTCCCTCCCTTCCTGTTCAAATGCTCCCTCTCTGATGACTAATCTGTAGCTTACAAAGTGCACTCGGCACAGACACGTCTTGATTGTATGTCCATGTGTTGAATGTTTTTATAGACCTCGACACTGTAATGCAGAAATCTCAATGTAGTTCTGGGTTGTGCACATGGCAGCCTTATGGGACCTGGAGCCCAGCTCCAAATGGACTGACTTTGATCGTAGCCGAGCCCCCCAAATTCCCATGAACCCTCGGGGTAGGGCTGAAGGTCGGGAACTGGCAGTAAACTGCAGATTGTTGGGGTCAGTGAGTGGTCACTCCCGCGATGTGTTTTGTAACTCGCTGTAGACTTTGTCTGCCAGTAAATGAGAATCAGGGTCCGCGACAGATGCCTTTGCTGACCCAGGAACGTTAAGGAACATGAGGAGGAACAGGAGGAGAGTTTCAAGGGCTTTTGAAAACTTCCTGTTCTTCTCACATGTGATCCAAGCGCCCATCTGGCCTCCAGACTGCTCCAAGTGTTTTAGTGCAGGCAGACTAAAGTGTGGGATCCTCATTTGGTATGTAGCGAAGGAAACAAACAAGCCCTGTGAGTTGTCATAGAGTAAAAGCTTTGGAAAGCTTGAATGGTTTATTGCCTCTTTCTTTCCTTACAAATAGCAGTCAAGTCCATAAAGGATTCTCACTGACTTGGGCTAAATGTCATGGTGAAGTTGTTGAATTCTGATTTCAGCTCTTTTTTACACCTCATTCATTTGTTTCTAGTAAATACTGTGAAATCATTGTGACCAAAAAAAATTCCCCAAATGATTTCTGTTGAGTTTTATTAGTTTGAACATACATAAACTTACATAAGTGGTGGCTGCCAGATGCCTTCACATTGAGTACGCAGACATTGAAGTGCAGGCATTGATCTTTTCGTCCACATTTTGGCTAGAAAATACAAAGCGGTGTATTCCCAAATGTCAAAGTGGTTCTTTTCAGTGATGGCACACTAACGTCACCAGCACCCCGGGCCCCGTCAATGATGGCACCCCCTCTTCCAGGACAGGACACCGGCTGGATTTTAAAGGGCCTCTCTTTCTTAAGATTCACGGTGCTGTCAGGAGACCCATAAATAGCCAAAAAAAAAAGTGTTCCTGTGTGGCGTTTCCATAGAAACCGGCAAAGGGAAGTTTTTCTTTTGTCTCAGAGTGAGAAGGAGACAACAGCTCCAGATGAGTAAGCTGTGTCTTGAGGTTGTGCTGTGCCAATAGGTGAAAGCATTATTCTAGTGTCACTGGCCTAAAGTTTATCCTTCACTTTTCTACTGATCAATTTACTTTTGCAAGTCCAGTGGACATCTTTCTTCCTCGAACAATGAGAAAATAACTCCAAAATACAGAGATTGCAGGACTGGAAAATATCGTGCCATTTCTAAAAAAGAGCTGAAAGAGTTCAGGCGATTGTTGCACAAGTTAACGTGCAATCGAATCCCTCCTCTCTCCTCAAAAAAAGCAATGATATAAAGACCTTGAAAATAGTTTGTGCTGAAAATGACAAATGACACCTGGCCAACACAGAAAGGGGAAATGCAGTTAGTCTGTGTTCACTCTTGAGATGTGATTTCTAGTAGTGGACCAAAAAAGAAAGGAAAAAGACAGGATTGCTCTCGTGTCTTGTTCCTCTGCGTCTACACTTTCATTTATAAAATCACTCCAAAAGCTGTGCCTTAACGCCATGCAAGCTGCACTTGTGACGTGTTTTATGCGAAGAAACCTCCCGAACCTCGACAGTAAAAGTTACGTGCAGAGCCAGTTTGCACTTGTGGTCATATTTTCAGCAGCTGAGAACTTGCTAAGAGCTCATAATTGAGTGAAAACAGCAGCATGAATTCCTCTGTTGTGCAAACCCCTGAAGTTCTGCTGCACAGACACAATGATTCTGCTGCTGGCTCTGACCAGTTTTTGTTTAGATCTCTTTCAATCATGCTGCATTCACATGCTAATCAAACTACTTGCTTCTTTGGAAATAGACCTACGATTATTTTGGAATGGCAAAGTTCAAATGAATTCAGCAAATGGAGCAATCACACCAAAGCTTATTTTTCTCAGGCTGAAGCTGGCATATATAAGGTCTCTTTTTTTTCTTGTAATTTACATAAATATATACTGCTTGACGTTGCCTTTCACCCCTGTTCTGTCTCTGTTCCTGTATTTCACGGCCAGAAACTCTCAGGTGTTCAGACAGTGTAGGGAAGTGGTGAAGGAGGTCTGCTTTACAGTGGTCATTAAAGCGGCCATTAGGAATCAATTTGAACTAATGCAGCTTTAATGGAATCAAGATGGGCCCTGTCCTGAGAATGGCTCACTCCCATCATGTGTCAGTGCTCGTGCTACTATGTAGGTGGCGAAATCTTCGCTGAGCAGAGACTTGATAATGAACAACAAATGTCCAACAAGTGGCCACCTGGGCCGTGAGGCAGATGCAGCCCGCAGTCACTGTTCCTGATATATTTTACCCCTCAAATGGTTGTGTCGGGTAAACCAGACAGGCGTATGCAACATGAGGGGGGTGTTTAGTGTCTTTTGGCAGCAGCGCCCCCGTTTATTCACTGCGTCCTGCCGAGACGCTGGAGGTGTCCATATGGAAGCGGAGTCATGTCTGGCACTTGCACGTAGGGGGGTAAAGGTTTGTGTCTGCTGCGGTTGCACACAACCCTTGAACTGCTGACGGAGCAAAAGTTACCTGCGTCCCTTGTGTGTGTGTGTGTGTGTGTGTGTGTGTGTGTGTGTGTGTGTGTGTGTGTGTGTGTGTGTGTGTGTGTG
>JAUESE010000062.1:3094952-3105372 GCA_032274725.1 Malacoctenus triangulatus
CGGCGTGTCTATGGCCGGCGGGGGAGGGGGGGCCGGATCCAGGTCCTCTGGAGGGTCCTGAGTCTCCTGAGGGTCCTTAGGTTCCTGCGCCTCAGGGAGGTCGCACATTTCTGGTGGGTCAGAGGGCAGCGGGGGCGCGCTACAAAACCCCGTGTCCTCGCTCACGCTGCTGCTCATCTCGTCGCCCGCCGTCATGCTTACAGCATCCTGATACAAAACCAGAAGGGGGTGCTCAGACGCAGCGCTGATGGCGGCTTTGCACAAAATCCAACAATTTAAATCGATCTTTCTCACCGCGAGATCACATTGACGAAAACCAGTTTGTCTTTACAACAGCGGCACTTAAACCATTTCATGACGATAGACTTCTTGCTGAGCCACAATTCTAACTCTCATTAGGACCACTATAGCCAGTACTTAAGCGCACAGAGTATCAATAATTAAAAAATGGGGCCTTTTATGGGAGCAATTCTCAAGATTTTCAGCTCCTCAGAGATCTCTCTGGATGTCACTCTACAGGTAACGTATCTCGAGAGAAATTAGAGTAAAAGAAAAGAGAATCGTTAAACTGCAGCCAATCTCGATCCGTCCATGAAAGTCTGACCTCACTGCTCATAAACCGTCAGCGTCGCAGAGGAATGGCGGGAAAGCGAGAGCCATCAGGACCAAAGCAGCCACTGTGACGCAGGTTACATGTGAACGACTGATTTACGACCGACATTGCATGGCTGCACATGGTCGATGAAGTGCATGCGTGATGCAACTAAAACAGTATAATAAAATAAGAGTGCACATCAATTAAGCTGCACGATGACTGAATACATTCACATCGCACAAGTTTGTTACGTTAATGTAAATCCAATACATGACGCTTTTAATCAAAAAGAGCTGTTTTTTTCCTCCTCGTGTTGTTTTCCTTCCTGTGTATTTGTTTGTTGAGTCTAATGCATTTGGAAAGGCGAGTGTGGCAGGCAGCCAGTACATCACCGAGACAGCAGCTATATTACAGAAAGCTTTTAGAAGTGGTCGTGGCCATCCTGGAGGGAATGAGTAAGAGTATTGATGGTTTTATCTGGGGCTCATTACACTAAGAGCTGGGCCTGTGATGGGGGAGATGTCCTTGGGATGATATTGAACCCACCGCCCGGCGCGAGTTCCTAGAAAGTTGCATTCAGGCCTGTGTGTGAAGCGCCGTCACTGCACCTGCCTGATGACCGACTCGCACACGTCACTAATACACTTAGTATGTATGAGCTAAGCCTTTCCATTCATCACTGCATTACAAGACCCATCACATTGCATCTGCACTCTGAACATGCAAACATAAGGCAGTGCAACACAAGATACTCACCGTGTTAGTACGAGTGGTGAATGCCAGTAGCAGTGGACAGCACGAGTCAGTCTAAGGCTTGTTAATACGGTAGCAAACTGCAGCGTTTCATTGGCTTAAGCATGTCTGCTTTTCACTTTACTGCACGTTCAAAAAGGCAACACGCCACTTGTAAAGGACTCATACTCACACATGCAGCGGCCGGAGACAAACAGGCTGGTGTCCACTTTCACAAGTGTTTAAGTGGAGGGTTTAGTTGGAATGCTCAGTTGTTGTGTTATTGGAGGTGAGCAGTATCAGCTGACCTGAGGTGAAATTTTGTTCCCATCTTTCCCCAGAATCACAAAATGAAGCCCCATCACTACAGCGAAGGCAGCGCCAGCGAAAGCGACGGACGGCCCCCGGCGCCCCACACCCAGAGCGAAGCAACGAAAGCAAGCAGACGCAGAAGGAACCAGAAACAGCCCGAGCAGCACCCCGCGTCTTTGACCCCGCCAGCAGAACAAGACAGTTAGAGAACCAGCACTTTTACCCCTCTCCCCGAACCCCCCCGAAGGCAGCGGATCGTCTGTCTAAGTGACAGGCCAGGCCAGAAAGCACAGCAGAAGCAGATTAAAAATTGAACCGCAAAGAGAAGACGAGCTAAAAAGCACCCGAGCACCACAGTTTATTGCTGCTCCCGATTGATCGCACCTCAGGCAGCTGGCTGCTGTTGCTGTCTGAGTGGGCCATCTCCAAAAGGGGGCTATCCAGGCGAGGGAGGGAGGGCAGGGAGGGCAGAGAGGGCAGGACGGTTGCCTCCTCTGTCATGGCACTGCTGGACGACTCCTGGGACTGCTGCAGAGAGTCCACATGGTTGGACGCAGTGTCGTCTGTGGCAGAGTCGCTGTTCAGCTGCACCAGAAAGAAAAAAACAACAGTGTCTCAAGTTTTTCTGATGAGAAATGTTTGAAGAAACAAAAAGAAGTTATTTAGTATTCAGGTTATCAACTGTTAACCCAAACTTGATCAAAATAACACCAAAAACAAACACAACAACCTTTGTGCAGGAAAACTGGGGGCAAATGTTTTAGGAAAGTTTCTAGGAGGTGTAAAATACACACAGTACTGCAGGTATCTATAGGAAAGTCCAAGACATACTCACACTGTACTGCTTTACGACATTAAGCAATTACAAATTCAAACTAAGGAAATAAAGTGGAGAACAGACAATTGACCTTATCCTAAAAATATAATGGATCAATCAAAACTAAAACTATTAACTGCTTGAAAGGACAAGTCAAGTTTGAGTTGTGACTGTAAGATCGAGTTATTTTGTCTTCGCTGCTTTTTGAAACCAGAAGCAAAGAGACATTTTCAAACTTCCTGTTCAGTCTGACATCACCGTGTGTTTCCTCTTCCACCAGTGAGCAGATAACAGTTAGTGTCTCCAAAGTGGCATTAAAGGGCGACATGGTTTCACTTCTCTCATTGATTGTTGTTTTTTTGATTGGTTAAAAATATTACACATTATGTTTTAGAAATCTACAGAAAAATTCCTGTTTGGGTGTCAGACAAGCTCTTTTAGTCTTTTTAGTTTATTAGCTGACTGAGTTGCTTCTGCAACTTAAACCAAAATCAGGCAAACAGTAACAACATGCTACATATCAGACTTTTACCATAAGTAATGTCAATACAAATTCAGTGTGAATCACAAATAATTGCTGCATGCTTCTTAAACATGTCATGTTCAGTACTACAAAAGTCTTTGGGGGGAGGAGGGAGAGCATCTACATGGGGCAGAAGCACATTCTCTCACCGTGCACTACAAAGATCAGGAGGAGCAGAGGAGAGAAAGGAAACATCCCGTTAGATCAGGGGGGGAAGCGTCTTGTATTAAGTAGCGTTGTTATTGGCAGCTTCCAATAGAAACTCGTCAGCAAAGCGAAACAAAACAAAGAGGGTCAGAGACAAGCAGCCAGTGTTTCAGAATGCAAAAGGACATGCTTCATTTTGTAGCAAACCTTAGCAGTCATTATTGGTTTTTAAAAAATGACTTTTTTCTTTTGTTTCTAAAACCTCTACCGATGATTGTGCCGAATCAGATGGAGATTAAACCGAGGTGAAGACAAGTCTTAGTACTCGATACCTACCAAGAAGAAACAAAAAACCTTGCTTACTTTGAAAAGGAACAGCAATAATCTAGGAGTAAGAAGTAAAAGGAAGTACTGGGGCCCTTTTGGGGGGCGTCTGCCATCAGCGAAGAAGCAAGCGTGGAGCCCCTGTGGGTGCCGGCAGCAGGTCCAGCTCAGTATGCGCACACACACACACGCACACCATGCCAGCGGGCTGCGTGAGGAGCACGTTCGATTTTGGGGGGTGGGCGGGAGCAGGAGGAGGTGGAGGAGGAGGGGGGGGTTGGGGGTGGTGTAGACCCTGATTAGAGTGACACTTACAAGGCCAGAGCGGGTGAGAATCTGGCTAGCGCTCAGTACCTCCTCCTCAGATGATTCATCCGTGTCCTCGTGGTTGGTGAGGTTGAGGCTTGGCGTGCTGCCCGTGTACTGGCACTCTTGCAAAGACGGCGTGTCCCCTTTGTCCATGCTCTCCAGGGAGCGCCGCCGCACCCCCCAGTTGAAGTTGTCCATGCTCTCCCCCTGCAGGACAAACAAATGAACATCAGTGAGACACGCTTTAAGGCGAACAAAAATGTTGATTAGGGCTGATACCACAAAATAAGCAAACCAGGCACAAGACAAACAATGATCCACAATTGAAAACAAAAACAACAAAAAACATGAAAATGCAGAAAGAGACAACAAATCGAGGAGGTGACATGATTTCTCATCACATATTGGGATAGCAAATGATGCATAACTACACCTATTAAAGTAAAAGGGTCACAACCACAGATGCAATGATTTCAAAATAAACAGGAGTGCAGCTTGTTGGATGACGACACAGGGAGACACCGGGGCACAGCACAGAGCCACATGTCTAACCAGCAGCCTGGCCCATACACTTACCTGCAACTCCTTGTGGCAAGAGAAGAGAAGGAACACGCATGTTATTAGACTAAACCCATCTTCACATGGATTTCTGTTCAACAAAAAGCTTCACGAACAAACGCTGAATGAAGAGGACATTGACGATGATCATGGATCACATTTTGATAAGTAAATACAGTGAAGAAAAGTGAAGTGTTTACAGTGGAAACCTTGAGTTCATGAGGTCATTCAGTCTATAACAGGATGTTAAATTAACTCTGAGCTCAATAAATGTCTGGATCCTCATAAGTGTCATTGTTTTTCTATGCTTTGTGCTCCTTGTAGTTATTTCTTACCTCAGCATCCTCCAGTTCCACATCCAAGAAGTCAAAGTCCTTAAAGACACCAAACTGCTGCTCACTGCCCGTGTCCTCCCCCTGCACCTCCTCCTCTCTGACCACCTCCTCCACGGTGGGGATGAGACTGGTCTGCTGGTCAGCAGAGTCCAGATCCTCAGTGGATGAGAAGACCACCTGCACAGAGGGAAAGTGTCATGGCCCCACTTCTCATGGAGTGAAATACGAGTGATCATAACACGTGTCTAGTATATATACATGTACATAAATATTCAAACTGAAATCTATTCACTCAAATAAATCTATTGAAACCAAATCAACACCACCACCAGCACCATCACCACCACCACCACACGGACACCACAGAAGTCAGAATGGTGAATTTCAGAGACCTTGTCTGATGCTTTAGAGTAGGAGAGGAGTCTTACAGACGGATTTTTGGGAATGCCAGATTCTGGACCACACAGAGACAGCACATTCATGAGCCTCTCTCTGGTTCGTCTCTGTAACACATCACAACACAGGAAGAGGTTTGATGAACCAGGGCGAAAATAATTGCTTTGATACAGACACAGCACAATCCACAAGCAATGCAGAGCAACTGGGTGTGATGGGAGGGAAAGGGATCCATTTATCACATTCCTATTATTTGGCACTTGTATGAGTGGTTAAATCCATGGTACCACTGGACAAACTGTCCAGGGATACAACAATCCAGGTTGGAGAACGATCAGGATGTTTCTGTGTAAATTGTTGTAAATTTATTTATTGTAAATGTATGGTTTGTTTAGGTCTGAAAGAAGAAGAAAAGAGTTGAAAGTCTTTCAGAGTTTGAGCATGTACCTGAGAGAGCTGAGGCCTCTTCCAGCTCACTTGAACCAGACCATTGGAGTTGGAGCCTGAAGATGTGGAGGAGGTGCTCCTCGTCACAGCGATCACCTGCGGCTTTCCATTCCGACCAGCTGCAGTTCGCTGATCACCATATTTGTGCCCAATGATTGGCGTCTGTGGAGATCAACAATTACGTTTAGCAACAGAAAGCCACAGAGCACAAGAATGTCACCAAGTAGAACAAGGACCTCTGAGATGTCAAAGTGGAAGTCCAGCGTCTTTCCAGGCAGCTCCTTCGAAGAGTTGTTGAATATTCGTGTGAAGGCGATTTCAGGGGAACCGCACGACTCCGAGCTGTAGGACCGCTGCACGTCGTCAGGGACAACGAGGCTGGCCGAGCGGGACACGACCAGTTTCAGGATGTTTTGGGCCTCTTTCCAATGAGGGCTCTGGAAGGAACAACCAGAACGATTTGACTTGGAGAACTCAATCTGTGTGAGAGTTTCTGGAGACTACATGAGCACTGAAATACAAAATTTCCCCCAGAAAGCCAAAACAACTCACGCCCACAACGCCCACAGAGCCTCTGAAGCTATTTGTAATCTGCATTGCATACATTGATGCTAAGGGACCTTAAAAAGGAGGCCAGAACCAATACAGCATGCACTGACACGCAGCAGACGCACAAATACAATGACCTCTGCAAACTGCATTGCTGAAGAGTAAGTCGGTACAGTGGTTGCTGTAGGCAGTATTGCTATAGAAGCCGTCAGATACAGATGCAAGTGCGAGCTTCACTGTGCCCAGGGTCAGGGCTGGTAAAAGGCTTCCATAAAGAGCTTGAGCTCCATCAAAAAGGCCTCTCAACAATGACCCTGAAAGACACATTATTCTGTCTCAGTCTTAACTGTGCCACTATTTATAGACTAGTTGATCCTTGTATTCATACACATCAGGATGTCTATGAAAATAGGTTGTGCCCTGTTACCATGTGAGAAACTACACTGAGAAGCTACTCTAGAGTCAAGATGTCAAGAAAAGTAGTATATAAAAAGGAAAACGCATTGTTTTTTAGGTGTTTTGAGACACAAAACAAATTTAAATGTTTCAGGCATTTGGTAAAATTTTGTTTTTGATATTTTTAGGCCTTAAAAATTTTTGTGCTCCTATCATTGACATTCTATTTGGAATTTTCATCACTTAGAAGCTCAAAGTGTACTAAAAAATTAAATAAATATTGGTGTAAATTATCTTTCGAAGAGTATTTATTGAAAAAGTGTTTTGTGCTAGCTCACCTGGACATATTTCCCGATGATTTTCATGATCTCAAGGTTGAACTGTTTGACAGGGGCTGCTGACAGATCGATATGACTCAGCAAGCTGTAAATGATCTGCAGCAAGGACTGCTGCATGCTGGGAAGGCCCTTCTCCAGCAGCTACGAGAGAAATAACACAGGAACGCAAATTCAAGCTGGTTTCCGTCATGTGCGACCTTTTTAAAGCAGCTTGATGCCTCTTCTCACCTCAGCCAGGTAAGTGACCAGGTTGAGGGTCCCCTCAGCGAAGGCGTCGTGAAGGTACCGGCAGACCACGTTGATCCAGTTGGTGCAGTCGCGAGAGTAGCTGTGCGTGCTGTACAGGCTCATCATGTGGGCCAGGTTGGAGAGGGTGGCCGACTTCTCGTCAGTGCACACCTTGGCGATTTTATCAGCCGTCTCCTTGCAGAACGGAGTGGGGCTGTCAAAGTGCTGGATGAGGTGCGGCAGGAGGCACAGGATGTTCAGAGGAAACCCTGCAGACATGGCAGAGGTGAACGGAAAATGTGACAAAAGAAGAAAGTCGTCAGAAAAATTCCACAAGGATTTGAACACGACATACATAATTTTAACTGAGCCAAGATTTCGAGGAGTATCTATCTACCTGCTAATTGTGAAGGGTCGACCAGTGTGTGTCTGGAGACGCTGATGAGCTTGCTGAGCAGGTGTATGGTGAGCTCCTGAGTAGAAGCAGAAGTGAAGCCCTTCAGGAAGAGCTGCAGCAGCCCGGGGAAGTTGTACCACTTCAGCTTGGCCTGGACCATTTCCAGCCGCTCTCTGCTGTCGGCGCGGTCCAGGGGCAACTGGCCCAGCAGCTTGTTGAGCAACCGCAGGGCCAGCAGGTACTCAAACTCGTAGTCCGACTCCAGCAGCGAGGCGGCGATCCAGAACACTGTGGCCATCAGGTTTGAAGGGTCCACGGGGGGAGCGGTTTCCCCCCCTGGACTCCCTCCTCCACCCAACGATGATAAGCTCCGCGTGCGGGCTAAATTGCCGTGGCTCCCAGCGAGTCGGTCTGCTATGTCGAGGGTGTTACTCCTGCGCCTGTCGGCCTTTCGCTCTCCCATCAGGCTGGCGCGGAGTGAATTGCTGCGAGTGTGGACGTAGTGGTACAGACCACCACTGTTGAGGTTCAGCTGGCCCGTGCTTTTCCTGTTGGAGGCAAACTTGGGACCCAGTAAGTGATCACGAGTTGGAGTGCTGTAAAATAAATTTGTGATTTCAGTAACATGTCAATCAGCATGCGGCTGACGTAGAGAGGAACCAGATATATTATGGGCTCTTGTTCATGCAGACTTACTGTGCCAGAGCAGTGAGGAGGTCGTAGTTCTTGAGTGTGTCTGCAAGCGTGTCAATGCCCGACTCCAACGTCAGGAGCAGCTCAATGACAAAGCCCTAAAAGAGAAATAAAACAGGTAAGCTCATAAATTAAACACTGATACAAATTTGTTAGAACATCTTGCATGTAGAAAGTAGGATTTAACTGATCCAAAAGTTAAGTTGATGAATTTCAGTCAATGATCTGATCAGAATATACCTGTGGGGGCAAAATGAGGCTCAAAAGAACCTTATATTGTCCTACATGCAAAAGCCTGAATGCTGCCTTCATTTTTACATGGGCTTGAACCCGCTTCAAAGAATCTAGTCATAAATTGTGACAAATCATCTTCTATTCAGTTTCAGCTGCTTTAAATATTTTTTTAAGAAGGAACACATTCAAGTAAGTAAGAAGAAGCCTGTGCTTGGAAGCGTTTCCTGTTCGGGTTCTCATCTGTTTTTGCGGCGTGCACTGACCTGAGCCTCCTCTCCAGGGTCCCCCACAGTCTCCACCAATCGGGACAGGATGTCGGACAGCGTGGCGGGACTGAGAGGTTGTTTGAGTGCCCTGAATATCTGGAACGAGCGGCCGGCGTAGTGGCGAGAAGAACACGACAGAGCTGTTCTCAAAGCTACTTCACTCAGCACCGACTCCAGTTGGAAACCTAGAAACAATGACAAAAAAATGTAAATATGGCACAGAGTTCATAATATATTACTTCAGATAAACACAAAGCTCGTTTGCGCTCTACGGACCTGACAGACAGTGTTTGAAGACAGTCACCACGTGTCTGACAAAAACACTCAGCTGGTCGGCGCTCTTGATGTTGGGGTTCTTGGGCGACACGTCCTCGTGATTCCAGAGTGGGCCGCGCTTCCTGCAGGGTGACAGCAAAAACATGAGGCACCGTGGTCCTTTATGCTACCTTCAAATTAAGGATGTTCTCACACCAAGCAAAAAAGCCAAAATGACACACTCTCACAATCAACCTCATGCAGAAATACCCAATCCTCTTAAACACTGCTGGAAGCATGAAAGCACATCAGTGTACAGAATGAGAACCATGTTACAGGTGGATCCATAAAATTCATTTCAATATGTACCAAAATATTACGATTCGTCACACTTTCTGTGAGCAAACATGTTGAAATGTTTCACATTCTAGGAGAACCTCTGTTTATTGTCACCTTGATGTGATGAACTCAATGAGAGCTTTGGCCTTCTCATCCTGTTCTGCAGTGGCATCCACCTCGCTGAGCAGCGTGGGGGAGAGGTGGGACATGGTGGTGCCCCCGACTCCCAGGCTGATACTGGAGGAAGTGGAGCTGGAGCTGAGGCCCGAGTCTGTCATGGGTGACGGCTGACAGTCTGGCAGCAGCTCCTGTACGCCTGGAGGTGTAACACACAAGGATGTTATTCATACTGAACGGTTGCTCTTAGCCCACAACAGCCAGCTTCTGGGAATATAGTTAGGATAGTTAATTATTCTTTTTAAGTTGGATCAATGATGGGAGCTACAAAAAAAGTATCTTTGTTGAGATATATCACAGAGATAAACTAAAAAAAAAAGACTCCGTCTCGGGACATTTGACCTCACAGTTTAAGGTTCAAAATAGCTGGGAGTGAGAGTGAGACTGTGGCACTGTGGAGGTGTTTCCCAAGGGGAGACACTGAATCATCTCGGCGATGAGAACTTATGGTTGACTTTAAATGCAACTCTGCTTTTGTCACTGGCATCAGTGGGTGACTGGTCACGGGACAACACCTCCAAAGTTCAAACCCAGAGGCAGTTACAAGTCTCCTGTGTAGAGCAAGAATGCTGCTGCCACCTGGTGATTAAAGATGGTACTGCAACAAATGTCGCAACATTTCAAATTGCAAAGTTTTCTCAGTTACAAGAAAATGTGATTCTCAGAATTCATGGAACTTTTCAGGAATTTTCGGAGTTACAGTTACAGTTACAATATAATTAATTTAGGTTGTTGCTGTGTTATTGCAGTGTATGTGATCTTAGTAGTATATTTTATTTTAGCACTGTGGGGCGATTTCGAACTGATGTTAGTCGTATTTTTTGTGAGGGACTTTGTGTTGCTCGATGGTTGGAATGTGCTAAATGAATATTGTTTTGTTGATTGAGTCTACTCCTTTTATACCAGTTTCCACTTCTTTTTGTTTTTAAAGACACACTGCGGAACTTGTCTTGTCTCTCACTATCGCTTTCTTGCCTCCTTTTTCTTGCTTGCTCCGACAATGTTTTCTTAGGTTTCTTTGCTGGATCAGCCATTGTGCACAGCGTCCGGTTC
>JAUESE010000062.1:3118514-3133784 GCA_032274725.1 Malacoctenus triangulatus
CACACACAAAAGAAAAAGGCACAGAGAGGGCACATGTGTAAACACAGCCTGTCTGGACAGCGTTTGTGTGATGTAACAGACCCTGAACCTGCTTTATGTTGCACATCCTGGTATAGAGATTACATCCTGCTTTGCATTAGTCTCCATTTTTTGTGTAACAAAGTTTATGACTCAATAAGTTTTTGTGTATGTAAACATACTTCAAGATAAACTACTTTTGCCAACAAAGCAGCATTACTGCTTTACTGTGATACAGACGTGGGCATTGTACAGCTTGTATGCTACATGTGACCCTGTGGCAGCCCTTGAATGGCCCATGAGGGTTTGAGAAGTTAATGTGTATGATTTATTACAGCTCTTTTGCCCTTATTTTGAAGGTGGCAGCTTTTTCCCCCTCCATGTTTGCGTAAAGAACTTGACTGATGCGAAGCTAGAAAATAAGCTGACTGCAACCATTTAACACATCACCATTAAAGGAGATTTACCCATATCGAGCATGAATGACAAGTAGTCTTAGGTCAGCCTACACCGCAGTCCTGTTTTAAATGTATTTTAATATATTTGCCTGGACCTGCCAGCATGAGTGCCAGCATGGCAGTAAAATCATTCAGTATTTTGGCTACTCTGCTGCCAGACTGGGAGTCAGCTCATCTGCAACAACTGAAAAGGGAACATCAGGCATAATGTTGAGCTGCCATTTTTCTTAGAGCATCACAGTGACCTATTGACTGAATGGGAGATCTTTTCAAAGAGCAATGACAGGAACATAATGTTATTTTTACCCTTGATAAGTGTAATACCTTCAGAGACCCCGCCCCTCCCCTACATGAGGCTCTCTCGAGATACCGTACATTAAAAGTTTAGTGTCTTTCTTGTGGAAGATGAAGATGTGGAAGCATCGGCCCTAAACATATCTGGTCCAGTGAAGCAAAGACATTTCTTATTGTATAATCGACTAATGGAAGATAAACATCATTGTGATGGATTTTGGTATCAAGTAGCAATAAGAGAGCAAAGATCCTGTATTGGCGGGGCTCTAAAACATCACACAGGAAGAAATCCAGACATGTGGAAGGAGAGCATGTTCCATTAACACAGAGAGAAATGATGGCAATGTTAAGAGAGAAGAACAGTGACTTTACTTTCATCGCTGTATAGAGATTAATGAAAAAGCCACTGTTCCATTCATAGCTCTTTGCAACGACACATCCGCACACACACACACGCACACCTTGGCAAACCTCACCTTTGATCATTACTCATCTGGCTTTATGAGCCATTTTTTCAAAGAGCTGCTGAGTTTCAACAAAGGGGGCAAAAAAAACATCTGGTGCAATTCACCAAACCTGCACATCACTGACACTCACACAATCTATACAAAGACAGGCAAATGTTTATGAAAATGTGTGTAAATACTCTGATTTACCTGCATGAACTGAAACGAAGCCTCGAAATCCTCCACAGGATACATTTTAACTCTGAAGAACTTCATGCCCATGATGAGGCTGATGATGCTCTGCACTATGTAGGGACTCTGCTCCTTCTGCCTGAGCTCCTTCAGTTCTGTGATGAACTTCTTCCTCACTGCCTGAAACCTGAGCACACAAATGGATTCACACACCAACTTAAAAAGAGCAGGCCAAGGTTGAGAGAAGCTGAATGGAATGCAGGTATCTGTACAGTTTAGCAAGGATGACATTAGGTGAGAGAATCAAGCTTACTTTGACTGTGTGAGAATGCCTATGACCTCAGCGTACAGGTCTGCGATGATGTGCACGTTGCCAGTGTTGGGGCCACAGTACCTACAAATTAAAGTAAAAGACATCAAGTGTTGGACAAGCACTTGTATAGTTCAGTATACATCAAAATAGCATACAAGATGCAGGCAAGAGGCTCAGGATACAAGCAAGTGTGCTTTATTTAACTTAACATATCCACCCCCCACCCCACCCACATACACACACACGCTTAGCATCCTTCTGCAAAGCTACAAGTAGAAGTGCCACACTTGAAAATATATAGGCCTGCACTTTCTTATTCATAATTCATTCATGTCTGTAGTGTGAAATGATGCCCACTTACCCCTCCTTGTGTTTAAAGTGCTTGAATGCCAGGTTCAGAACTTCATGTACTAAACCATCTGGCACTGGGTGAAGAGGAATCTGTGACGCACACACAGAGGCATTAGACTTATTAGAGGCATTGACGGTTCTCATTCCTTCTCATTGCCGCCATTCAATAGCCTCCCTGCCGGGACGCCAAGGACAACTCCGCTCTGGTCTCCAGGGACGGGCTTTTTACAACAGAATGTTGGATTTGGACGGTCTGCTTTAGAAACATGCTCAGTTGGGAGTTGGTCTGTTGCCATCCCATTTATTTACTTTGTTTCCCTGCAGGGAGAGTCCTCACTAACAACACCGAGGTTCGTTTCTGAAGCACAGAAGATTAAAAAATTTCGAAGTGATTGATTGATACCGTTTCCTCATTCTGCAAATATCCACCACCACCATATCAGCGACAACTGCTACACTGAGCGTTCCAGACATAAGGAGAATGAACAAGAGGAACCGATAAACAAAATGTAATTGATGAAATCAGAAAACAAGACACATTTAAATTGTAATTGCTATATCAAGAAAGTGGTACAGCAAAAAAATCTATGATTTAAGCAAATATCCCAAAAAACATTAGTTAATAAAAACTCAACACTTTCGTCATTTGTTTGTACCATAAAATGATGTGTTTTGAGGATTTTTAAAATTTGGATTGTGAGAATAATGCTCTATGGGTTTCATCACTATTAAACTATTAGAAGAAATAAAAGCTTTCCAATACTTTAGTCAATGTAACACATTTCTAAAATATATGGAAGGTTTACTGTATGAAATATATCATGACAATCAAATTCTTGAGATGCACTTTTGTTCTCACAGTGAAATAATAACATTAGTATCTCGAAAAAGCTTCAGACTGAATGGAGTTTCATGCAATCAAATTGTCCTGCCACTTGCAAAAAGTCTATATAGGACTTTCTTTCAGCACAGGTTACACAGGTGCATTACATTTACATATGTAAACATCCAACCACCATCCATCTTCAATAGGCAGATTTTAACAGCAGTCAGACACTCACCTGCTTTAGAACTTCAACTGAAACTAAACAAAATATGAAATCGATGGCCAAGTCCCGCCGCTCTAGAAGGTAATCTTTATCCCGGTGCTGCTCGTCTCTGCAACGGAAGACGAAAGATTGAGCAAGGGCTTCTTGATAATATTCACACACATTTTTTTTATTTGCCATTAATCAATTAGTTCAGAAAGTAGTCGCTCCTTCTTGGAAGTCCAGCAGAAAGGAAGTAACCAAACGGAAGCATCTCACCCTTTAGACTTCGTACTGGAGCGAGGCCTGTACTCGTAAGACTCGTCTTCAGTGCCACTCTGCCGCCGGTACCAGTCGAACAGTGTGCGGAGTAGGGAGGGCAAACAGTGTTCTGCTATTGAGCTCATAGAGCTTATTAACTGGGAGGAAAGAAAAAACAAAACAAAGAGTTCAAAATGCCAGAATAGTGACTTCTATATAGCAACATTGCTCAAAAAGATCATTCAGCCTTCTCTAGAACAGCAACATAATAAAATAATATCAGCAACAAAAAACCTCATGAATCCAAAAACTTAATTGAAAAATGTCATTGTGGTTAAGTGAAGTTAACTTGATTAATTCTTTAAGACTTTAATCTTATTGATTATTTGTTATTGCTGTAATGTTTGGTTTTTATAGATTGTTCTAAAAAAATAATTATAATAATAATAGCCAAACATACAAATAAATATCCCAAAAATTATTGTGCAAAATATACTGTCCCTATTTAATGGGCCTGTACACTGAATATATGGAAAAGCACGTGATGAGCAGCATATAAAAAGAGTCGAGGACTCTGCTAAAGTTGCTGATGAGCACGGTGTTGGATTACATGTTTGAGCACATCAATGAGCCGACAACATGGCTGAGCAGCTTTCCCAACACACATGCCTGTGTGGTTTTCACATGTTACACCGGAGCAATAATGGGCTGACCTCCAAACACCTCATCAGCACTGCTATTGCATGAAAGATGTCAGCTGGTCCCTTGCATCAGCATTAACGAGCCCAACTGATCCATCCATGTGTGCATGCATAATAGGTGTAAGCTACTATAAGCTAATGGCTTTTTTTCAAACTAAAAAGCCTCGATTGCTAACAAATAAGGAAAAAAGAAATGAAGTGGATCGTTTTTCACCCATTCACATCACCTGACATGAGCTGCTCTGCATGCATAAACAATTTAGATGTATGTGTGTCTGTGTGTTTAAGGGCCAGTGCGACGTGATGAGAGAGGTGGATGATGGATGCTCAGCAGAAGAGTTATGCAATTGCTCCCTCTGCCCTTATGGTGCCAGGCAGACACACTCCAGCGCCCAGTGCTGATTTACTGCCGAGGATGACACAGCGATTCTCCACTCTCACTTTTGCGCTCTCCATACCCATTTTCTCCCCCTCACTCACAATGGGGACAGCTGGATCTATACCACCATATCCTCATTGGCTTTGTGTTGTGCTGAACAAAGCATTCTGCAGCAGGCAGGCCCATTGTAAAGAGTTCAGCACCAGCCACAGATGAGCGACAGACAGGCCATTGAGTGGGGGATTGATTGGGTGGCGCTGGGGATTCAAATACTGCGTGCACACACAGAGGTGGGGGGGCGTGGGGTACGGCTGCTCCTGCTGATGCAGGAGGGTCACAATATTGCACCTGTGTATGATGTAACTTTTAGCTCCTGCTCTGGACTCTAGCTGCACTGACCTGATCAAATTGTGCATCTTCCCCTCTCTGGAGGGACCTGGACAAGGGTTTCTCCTGCAAAGAAAAGACCAAGGATGTGAGCGGCCTGGCAGACACATTCGAGCTCATAGCGAGGCAGCAGATTCCTGTCACATGAAGGACACTACTGATGTAAGCAAGAGAAAGAAGAGAGCAGTGAAGTTTTAGCATCACACAGGAGCTCAAAAAGTTGCTGATATCAGTGTGACAATGCAGTTTAACCAAGTCAGTTAAAAAAAAAATCAAAATATAAAAACTTACTCTGAGCTTTAATCCCAAATGTTTGAATTGACAATACAGTTGAGCTTCCATTAGCATTTTATTGTGCCACCCATCCAATAATCACACATTTAAGCATTGAGGTGATGGCAGTCTGGACAGGCAGGGTACACCAGAGACCCATTTAAATGATGACTTAACTTAACAAGCACCTTTTTGCAATTTTAAAAAGGAAGCCAAATAAGCAAAGGGAGAACATGCAGACCACACAGAAAGGCTTTGACAGCCTGGCGTTAACCATCGCAACACAACATGATGATAACACGTAAGAATCGAATTATAGGCATAAACAATATACGAACATGAAAAGCAGCATTTTCACTTAAAATAATGAATCATTTGTTCAAAATTACAAGTCTTAATTGATTATTCTGATCACTGTTCCAATTTGTGGCTCCCGTAGTGGAAATAGAAAGAATGCATCATTTTTAATATAGCTTGTACACAGAAAATCCTGATCCCCTCCAGCAGGTTTCCTCACATCTTCCACTTATACATGAAGGGTTAAACATATGGCAGTTGGTTACAAAAAACAAGGGGTTATCTCAGCGCTGTGCACCACATCACGTGTCAAGTGTAGGATTTCATTTCCTGTGTTTTCTTGACACTGCCTTCCATAACCCCCCCTGCTGGCACACTCACCAGCGGTTCAGCCATCACCATCTCAATTTTCTTCTCAGCCAGCACAGCAAACTCAGCAAACAGGCTCTTGATGACGAACTCCCCGGGCTTGAGCTCGGGGTCGATGGTGATGCTCGACATGGCGGCAATGTTGTGTTTCTCCCACGACAGGGGAGTCACCGAGGTGGGGGCACGGCGTCTACTCGCGCTGCTGCTGACAGGTGCAGAAGCTGCGGGGAGACCAAAGGGGGTAGAGGTTAGGAAATAATACAGTGGGAGTCACGGGCAGCAGGGTCAGATACAGAACAATGTGCTTGTAAAGTATGCAAGGTCAGGAGCTTTTCTACTCCAAACAGGAGAGCAGAGATATTTCCTAAAGACGAAAACAGCCCAAAATCATGACTGAGCAAAACAGAGCGACAGCTCCGCTGACTACAGATAAACTTTTCTTCAAGTCATCTTTCACAGAAACAACTGAAATTGCAAATAGAATAAACCAAAAGTAGAAAATAAAAGCCAAGAATTACCTTCATAAACTAAATAAGACGCACAAGGTCCTTCACTCTAAAGTAATTCAAGAAAATTATGCTTATCTCTCTTTTTTAGTCTAAGAAAAATAAACATAAGGAAGCAGGATACGACAAACTACGATATGCATGAAACTGCTTCATGTTTTGAGAAATATTTCATCCATACAGCAAAGAAAAAGTCAACACAGACGTCAGCTTTTCTTATCACAATAACAGAATGAGAAAAGATAGATGAGCTGATGAAGTCGAGCTACTCGCGGCTCCGAGTGTGACAAATGGAGAATGAACATCTCGTTTGTTTATTTGAGGCAAAGCAAACAACAGCCTGCTGTACTTGTCCTGGGGTACTTCCTACGAGCAGTTTGACTTCATGTTAAAAGCCGAGTAGGAATTTCTAGTGATGCTCCAATCAATCCACACGATTTATGACTCGTCTGTGGGGGACCGGACACAAGATTTGAAAAGCATCCTCATTCCAGACGATTGCACTATACAGCGAGTGCTGTCCTAGTAGGCTTCTGTCCTGCATACTTCTCATGTTTTCTGCACCAACAACTCCCAAACTAATGACCGTGTCATCAGCCAGCTCTGCAGAAGCATCCATGACAGGTCACCTCTGACAATAAGACATGTTGTAATGCCGTGAGCCTTCAGGGCCGAGATTAGACAAGATCAGGGCATGTTGTGTGGATTAGTTTTATACATTTAGAAGTGTTTTACAGGTTTTCAAATGAAAGTGAAGACAGTCCGCATTATACCCTCACAGCAACAGGGAAATTAAACAAGCCCCTACAGGCAAATGACAGTTTTTTTTTGTTTTTTTGGTTGTTTTTTTTAACTTTTCCTTATCTACAATCAGCATTCCTGCTCTTGTTGCTCCTATTTTGCTTCCGTCACAGTGACCATTGCCTTGTTGCTAAGTTGTGTAGTTATGCAACCCAAACTGAGCAGTTCTTTCTTCCATGAGCACCAAAGTTACAAAGATTGTTCGAAACAAAACAAAAAGTCCTTTTTCACAATGATTAATGCTGAGCAAAGGGGGAGAAATGATCATGGTGAACTTAAACTTTGCTTTGCAACAACACGGTTTAGAACTGCTTCTCTGGTCTATGGAAAACAACGGTGGCGACTGTTCGTCAAACTTCTGGTGAACCCAGCTGGTTACCGAGAACGTTGAGAGGTTGAAACGTTGGTCACAGGGTTAAAAACGTTGCAGCCACAGTTTGCCCTACTTCTGCATTTTGTAGTTTCAAGAGTCATTGGGTCTTTTCAGTACTGACAGTTTTCAGCTTGACTGGCACATTTCTTTGCTGATCTCAATAAAATGTTAATGCTGCCTTTTTTATGAACATCTTAAACATACGAGTGCTCTGATCATTTTGGCCGATGCCTTTTATCTTCATTACTTTAAACAATTGGCTTCTTGAACTCCTTTCAGCAACGAGTGGAGTAGAACCCAATAAATCCTTTTCAAACATGAAACTCAGTAGTTTTTTCCGGTGCTAATAAGCAGTCCATTTTGATAAGCATCATGGTTGTTAATGACTTCGGTTTTGTTCTCACAACATAAAACACTTGAATATATAAACAAGTCGCTGTGGTGGTGGAGGGATACATCAATCCTTGGACAGGAAAAACTGAAGTGTATTGTTACAAATTCTGCTGATAGTATCACACTCACAACACTGATTCAGCCATGAGCCAAAGGGGTAACCCTGAAAGTTTTTCTAAGACATCAAGTTATTTCTAACATGGCTTAACCAGTAAGTGAAAAAAAGCAAGTAAAATAAAATAAGTACGTTCAGAGTGGCACGAGAGGGGTAAATACTATCAGCGTTGTGTGAAGCTGAGTCTTCGCCAGACTTTAAAATTATTCAAACTGGCCTCAATGAGTCGCCCAGAAAGCAGAACTGTCTGCACATTTGCATCAGCACAGATCTTTTAGTCCTCCTATTCAAATACTCCAAGCAAATCTGAAGAGCTGAGAAGCCAGACTCCTAGTTGGCCTACACCTTTGCCTTATAAGTCAAACAGTTGGTTAGAAAACAAACGCGAACCTTTGAGCAGATTCATCTAAGACGTGTCCTAATGCAGTGGTCTGAAACTTGATTACAGGTAAAACATTTCAGCTGTAAAAGGTTAAGGCTGCTGTTTGCTGATGTAATGCATGACAAACACGCTTGTTTAGGGAGAGACAGGAACGAACTAAAAGCTCCAATGCTTTACAACATTTACTGGTGAAGTGCTTAAGAGGTGAGAGAAAACTCCAAGCCTGGTCCTCAGCGGTCTCAGCGCAATCAAGAGCACAAGCTACAGTGAAGTGACCCTTTCCTTTCTTCCCTCCCAGGAAAGGCCGCAGACTGCTTCTTCCTGGTTGTCACAGAAACACTGGTGCATTCTGAATAGTCCAAGTACTGAGAACGAACCGCAGTGCAAAACGAAGTCTTTCAGCTAAGAAACACCCTTCATATCCTGTGTTTGAAGCTTTTATCAAAATCCAAACATGCTTCAGAGGTGACCTACGAGACAGACTCTTACTTGCCTGATGAGTTATTCAGGTGTTCTACCTACCGAGATATTCTGAGCCTCCTCAGTTGAGAGAGAAGATTTCTCATCAGACAGTCTCATAACGTACACCGTTAAATTCAACGGGGTGTTTGTTGTTCCAGTTTGCTGTTGTGAGATATTGCAGCAGACAACAAAGTCTAAATAAGGCAAGCTGCATCATTGGGAATCCTCCTCCATTTATGTCACTCCTTTATCAAGTTACAACACCAAATGATCAAATCTAATCAATGAAAGTAAAGAGTGCAATAATAGGAGGTCCAGGAGGCAGGTTTTAGACCTCCCATTGTGTTGCAGTTGCTGTTTTTTCCATGAGTTATGGCCCTTTGTCTTCCTTGTGTAAGTGTGTGCACGTGGGTGACACAGAGCAATAAATGCTGTCACACTATCACACAGATCAGAAGGTGACAGTAAATTCAGAGAGCCATGTGTCTGGAGGCCGGGGATGGGGAAGAAGAGTGACTACTACAAACGTGGATGTAAACCATGTCTAATTCAAAATATGATAAAAAGGTACTGAGCCCATCAGTTCACCCTCAACTTCTCTTTAGCTTGTTTGCGTCTTTAAGAAACTAAGATTACTGTGAAAAATAAAGTTTCAGACTCCCAAAAAATGATGCTTCAGACTGCATCAAAGTGTGGCTGAGGCGGGAGAGCCAGCATAGTAATGTTACTTGTGTTTGTGCTCATGTTGTGGAGCAGCACAGAGAGCCTTTCAAGCATTTCCCTCTTTGTTTACTGTGCTTTGCCAACACCCCCCTCTGATGTCACATAGCCAGCTCCTGATATCCAATCGGTGTCCTTTAGCCTCACCATCCTCCTTTTCTTTCCCAGCCTGAGCCAACAGGACCGTTGACTGGTTCACGCGAATGAATGGCCCAACACTGTACTTTTCCAGTCAACTGCCAAATCAGAAAAAACAAAAAAAAACACAAAGCGACGCATCCTTTAGTAGGCCAAGTGTCTGCAGAGCCACTTCCCCTCCTCTTTGTTTTTGGGGACATGCCCGTTCTTTGCCAAGCTCTGATTTCCCAACAGAAACTCGCTCCAAAGCAAAAACCTGTGAGGTTTGGAGAAGTAGAGCAGTAAAGTAGTTCCCCGCACATTAAAAAGCTCTTTTGAATTGTTTCAGCTCCTGCTCAAATAAACATCCAAATGGTTTAACAAGTGTTGCTAATGAAATAAACAAGACTTAAGGGTTCAAGAACGCCCAAGTACACTCCGATGACAGGAACCTTTTTTCCCCTAATTCAGCATAACTTTGTGATAACAATATTATCATATGACCAAAGCTACCCACAAATGTGTCATCGCAAAGGGGGAAAACTCATCATGTTCTGCAGCAAATCTCAAGGATTTACATTCAACCGAGAGTTGTTCATTAATTGTTTTTCTTTGCCAACTCCTTTAGGTCATCAGGCCAAGATGGACCACTAAAAAAACCTACTCAGCTGAGGAAATGTAAACCTGCTTTCTAGAAGAAAGCCCCAATCTCGAGTTTTCAGAACATCTTAACTCAATAGATGGACAGCGCTGCAGTAACAGCTCCAACAGGATAACTACTGTCAGGCCTCCACTGAAGTGCTGCATAAGAAAATGCTTATCATGTTTGGCTGCGAGAGGCCTGTGAGCCGCACTCTGCCAGACTTCCATGGCTGTGCTGGAGGAACCGAGCGCCCCGCAGGATTACACAACTATTACAGCAGCGACTCCACCTTGTCACAGTTAAAATAGAGCCCTCCCAAACGCCTGCTCACTTCCCCCTGGCAGGACAACCAGAAACAACAGCCCAAACACACACATACTGTTGGAATGCAGGGCCCACAGTGCGTCCATTTATTTACTTTTTTTTTTCTTCCTCGAGACACAAAAGAATCACTGCCAGTGTTTATGTGGCGTTGTGGTGCCAATTCTGTTATGTCTCAACATGCTTGGTGCCTGACGAGTTATTACTGGTTCAGTATTTAATATTAGTACTTACAAATAAAAGAGAAGCGAAAGAAAGAGGAAAAAAACAAGTTCATAACAAACCGAACCTAAGTATTCCTCATCAGGAACTTCACATCTGTTCTGCAGAAAAAAAGCTGCACATCACAATCACACAGAATTCTCGTGGATGCTGTCAGAGTGGAAATTTTAAAGTTGTATAGTTCTATTCAAATGGAAAGAGTCCAGCAAAGCTACAAATTGGAACAAGAATCACCCTTTATAAACTATTTATAAGCTCAAGGAAGAAATGAAACTTCATACTATCCCTTGAGTGCCTGAAATTTCTTCGTGTTTTCTGAGCAGGACAATAGCTACAAGCTGAAACAATAGCTGTTATGTCCCGTGAAAAATAAGTATTGTTCAGAAAAAAAAGTTTGAGATTTACCCCGTCAACATTATTGTCCAAGACTTGAGTAATCGCATATCCTGTCGGGGGTCAATGAGTACAAGCCTGTTACATAAGGGGAGCGAAATTGTATAAACACCTGCAAGTAATGAAGAGGTTCCAATTTAACCAACACAACTTCTGAATTTTTGAAGAAGAATAGCGTACCTGAAGAAAACGACCAGCAAGCTTTGAGAAGTCAAGATAACCAATCTTTCAGGTAAGAGACCAGCAATTAGACACTCCTTGAAAAATGGGTGAGTCTTATTGGGTTTCGCTGCTAATATGCAAAGCACCCCTCGAGTCTGAGGAGTGTATTCTGCCTCTGGATTTGCATGACTTTCCCAAGACAAAGGTGAATGACCTGTAAGCAAATTTAGTGCAAATATTGTACAATCTGAAAACGTGACAATGACTCCCACTTCTCAGAGCACTCATAACTTTTTTTCCCCACCTTGAATTGTCATATTTCACCTACGAGAATCAGGTGCACTCGCTGCCAGACATTAGGAACTGTGATGAACTTTTCAGAAGAGCAAGACAATGAATAAAGTTCTGTTGGTTACAGTCTTGACTGTTGTCACGTGATACAAACACTAAAGCCAGTTTAAGTTACCACAAAACAGACAACCAGTACTCAAAATCTTGATATCCCAAACACATATCTATTCAGTGATCCATCAAGTTACTGGATGTGTCTGAACGAAAGAGGAACAGCAAACAAAAACCTCTCAGAAGCACATTCAGTATCATACAAAGGAAGTCACACCTGTGATCACTTATGCCGACCTTCCTTTTGGCTCATCCAAGCGTGAATGTCCAATATTAATGACACTGCACATGCACTGCAAATAGCGTAGACAGGATATATAGAGTCAGGTACGAAAACTCTGCTTATGAGTTTCAATCAGCATGATGTTTATGGATTTTGCAGGAAATCCCTGAGTAATGTTGTATATTAATTAGTGATGTAACGGCTTCAGTTCGGCAGTCAGCATGTGCTGTCGTGGTACTTCTGCTTCATAAACTGAAGTTCTGTTTCTGGTTACGAAATTCAAATGACAATAATTATCTGACTGAATGTCCAGCATCATTGTTTTGATTTAGGTCATCCAAAAAGTGGCCCAATCCTTGAGATGAACACAAGAGCAGAGCTTCAACGATTGTTTCCTTCTATTACACTGCTCAAGGTGATATATCGTTATGAAACTGGCTTCATTGTGAAAGAGTTGTTGTGAAAATTGCCTGTTAAAGAGATGAAAGAATCCCCCCCTAAATAGGAATCCTCTTTATAATTGTAACCCAAGCAGAACATGTCAGGTGGCAGAACAGCAGGTGATGCCGTGAAAAGGTCAAACTATATATTCCTCTTTCAGACAAAGGAAATGCTGGGTTAGATTTTTCTGTGGTGGAGGTACTGCAATCACAGCAAAGCTGCACAGTGCAGGCTGTGTGCTCTGAAGGTGGTTTCTCAAATGGGACCGACACACAAAAACACGACCCACCCCAAAAGTTTCCTAAAGAACAAGAGTTTATTCTGCATTTTCTAATCGGGCAACAACTTGGAGATAAATGAGCAAATGCAGCCACACAATTGGGACTGCTATTTACCATGCAACGCTGTCTTTCACTACGTTCCAATGACACTAGGAAGGCAGTGCCTTTTTGATTCCTGATGTATTATGGGCTGCATGAGAAGCTAATAATAGGAGGGGACCGGGAGACGGATCAATAGGAGGGAAACATTAGGAGCCCTGGAGGAATAGAAGACGAGGGTTAGAAAAAAAAGTGGGAAGAATGACGAAGAGCATGTTGAGTGCTGCTGAAGGAGAAAATTAATGGTCCACTTGGAATCAAAAAAAAAAAGTTGGAGAAAGTTGGAAGCAGGCAACATCAGAGTAAATGAAAATTGTGTTCTATTTATGTTGCGTATCAGTGCTCATCAATAAAAACATTATCTATGAGACAAGCAGGAGCCAGCGGCATGATGATGATGATGATGAGGAGTATAGATAATTGCTGCCACCTGCATACACATCAAACAAGGCTGAATAAACCTGGACTAAACATAATCAGTCATCCTGACAGCCCGATTAATGGCCACTTTTCTTTGAAAACTCACTGGGAGGATTGCATGCAGGCGAGTACAATGCTGCACAGGGCCTGCTGCTGGTGTGCCGGAGATAAAGTCCGGTGGCGGCTGGTGTGGTATGTAAACATGTGTGCAAGAATCTCAATGTGGTACTCACAGCTACTACTCCAGGACTTGAGGAGAGATTTGATGCTGATCTCAAAGAAAACCGAATCCTGCAGGCTCAGCATGGCGGCTCTTGGAAGTTTTGGCGGAACCAGAAGGCACAAAGTTTATGGAGTTTCTGTCAATATTATCCCAAAGATCGCAAGCATCCCACTCCTGACAAATATATCAACACTTAAAAAAAAGAAATCTTCAGGCCGGTCAAGCTTGCAGCTCCTCTACCCTGGCTTGGGTTTGACGCTACCCTCCACAGGTGCTGCTTACAGGCAGCATCCCGAGCAGCAGCTGCGGAGAAACAAACTAAAAGTGCTACCAGTGTTTTCTCCTCCTCCACCACCGAGTTCACCAAAGAGTACAACTGCACTGCGAGAGGAGAAGAGCGAGAGCATAGCCCGGCCAGTTAAAGAAGTGTTCCACCCTGGCGTCTGGTGCCCACTTGCCACTCCACTAAGTCCTTCATCCCCCGTTCCAGCATATAAAAATCCAGAAAGGCCCCGACAGAAGTGCCCCAGAACTTCTGCTTCTTGCTTCTGATATGTGGGGAAAAAACACAGCAGTTCGCGATAAAACTCCAAACAATGTGCGGCAATATTCCTTCTCCCTCTTCCTGTGTATGTGTGTGCCAGTCCAAGCCCGCTAGCGCTGTCAGCCACCCTCCGCCTCTCCCCCCCCCCAAAGCTCCGTCTCTTTCTCCCTCCCTATTCGTTCACAGGCGGCCCCTCCTCTCCAGAGCTGGCTCTTGTTCTTTTACTGATGCCTGCTCTTTTCTCTCACAGTGTGTGTGAGAGAGAGAGGGAGGGAGGGAGGGAGAGAGGGAGGGAGAAAGAGGGGGGGGGAGCTTGTTTCAGCAAACAGAGGGAGGTGGGAGCAAAAAAAAAAAAGAGTGTGGGGGTGGGTGATGTCATCAAAATGCTGCGAGTGTTCCCTGGCTGTGGTTCAGCAATGCATACGCATGTCAGAGCTGCTACTGTGCTGCCTCTCCGCTGGCCTATCGAAGCGACACTTCCTGTAAGCTCCACAGCAATACTGATGCGTCATTCCTGACTGCAGTAGGAGGGAAAGGAAAAAAAAATGGGAGGATGAAGGAAAGAAGGAAAGAAACAACTGGGGGGGAGGATAGAGTGAACATGAGGCTGCACACACAACAACATGAAGGCTCGCCCCTGTTCAGATCAGCAATTATAAATTATACAAGTCATAATTCTGTAGAGAAATTGAGTAAACTGCTCTCAAACTAGATAAAGTCATTTCGGATGCATTTGAATTATTCACCTGAGCAACCTCCAGGTCTGAGTGCTGCTCTCTTCCTGGTTCTAATCCCAGATCATGGCGTGACAGTGATTAAAGCTCATCTACTTGCAAAGCTAACTGCTCACACCCATTGAAGTCAGAGGCATTACATCACTGCTGTCCAAAAGCTACCAGGCAGTAACACAAAGAGTGGTACACAAACTCGCTACACACTGCATCTCATTAGAAAATGGACCATTGTGTGTTTGACAATGTGAAACACAAACACACACACACACACACCTGACTGGGATGATGTTTTAATCTGGTGTTGACGGTATTTGTTCCAGCAGAGACTTAGAAACAGATCTGCATGACATCAAGCACTGTGTGTTCGAGCGCAGGATTAAGTTTGTTAACAAAACACAGTGAGAGGAACGGCAGTGGGAAAAGCTGTGGAAGACAAACGCTCTTTGTCTTTTTTTTTTTTAGTTTAGTCTTCATTTCTTTCCCTCGCCCTCAGTCTCTCCCTCTGTCACATGCCCTCCACTACACA
>JAUESE010000062.1:3144890-3172893 GCA_032274725.1 Malacoctenus triangulatus
CCGACCCTCGGTTGGAAACCACTTCCCAATTAGAAATCAAGTCTACAATAGGGTCTTTAATCAGGTATGAGTTAAGAAAATTGAACTGATGAGCTTTTTTTTAAATTACATCAATGAGAAGACACATATTTACACATCATGCATAGTTCCTGTAAACAGAGCTTAAACAAAAACGTGTCCACACTGTTTAATGATAAGCAAGTGTTTCAGTCTCAGACTTAAAATATTGATCTTTTAACATTAGACAAACACAATTGCTAGAATAAGTATCTATTTTTTTGAGCCAATCTACACATCAAGACTGAATATAAGCCAAAACCTACTGATAATCTAAGTCACATAGTACAGCAATTCAACCAGCACAATAAAACATGAGCTGAAGATGTCAACCTACAGTTTTTGCCTCTTGTTGATAGATATTGTGTAACTGAAGAAAAAAAACAAACACGAGCACCAAAACAGGCACCCTTCGCCTTATGACAGAGAGCAGATGAAGTGATTGGGGCCGAGCGAGGCAGCCTCTGGCCGCCAGAAAGGACTAAATACTCCACTTTGCTACTTTTAGACCCCAGCAAAACAAACCCAGAGATTAATCCAACACCCTGTTCATTCCCACAGTACTTAGCTCCGCAGTCGCTGTGAAACCTAAATCGCGGCACGCAGCACAACAGGGCCCAGTTAACCCGTGCGACGTACCTTAAGGCCATAGAGCGGGAGGGTGGAACTGGAGAGACAGAGAGAGTGGCAGGAGGGCCCACGAGATCTCTGCACAGGAATCTGAAACAGAAACATCACCTTTAGTGACAACCAACTTCCAAACCATTCAATAACATCACATTCCAAACATGATCCCATAAACTAAATAAAAAGGCAGATTGATCAATACCGCTAATAGAAGATGCATTTTCTGTGTGTCTGTGGTCTGCTCTGACAAAGGGCATTTTCACTATTTGAGATTTGGTTTTGGCCACTGTGGTTGAGCAACATCTTGTGTCAGCGCGGGTCTGTAAAGGCAGCGCACACTGCTGGACAGAGGAGTCTCCGTCACGCCAAAGTGATAGGTCAGCCTACTGTTGGCTGCAGCCAGGCTTGCTCTGTATAGGGACAGGATTAAAACCTCTTCCTGAACAGAGTAATAATCTGAAGATTACCCACTGCATCCAAGAGGCAGTTACATAAGCACTTGCAGCCTGCAAAACTCCACTTTCCTTCCATCATTGTCGTGGCTGCAAAGGCCTCCTTTTATAGTCAAGTAATCTCATATCCAGTCACACATTCATTGTTGGTGGTTGACGCAGAGCAGATTGTAGCTTATTCACTGTGTTTATAAAGTATGAAAAAAGCTTTGGCAAACAATCTAATGATATTAGAACAAGATAAATAAAGAGAGTCATTGTTGGAGTGAAGACAGCCTGAACTGCACTCGAACTGAAGTCAAATAAAGGAAGGAAGAAAGGAGTCACTTAGTCACACAACAGTCAGACAGAGAAGTTGGGGTGTGAGAACTTCCACTCCACCTCTGAGGACCGATGGTGAGAACAGGTCAGCAGAGATAGCAAGTCAAAGCAAAACAAACAGCACCAAAGTGGCGTTGCAGTGACATACCATCGCACATACCTTATCCCACCCACCATAAATGCAATGGCAGCTTGGAAAAGTTCTCAGGCCGTCATTCGCTTCTCACGCTGAAAAACCTGTGAATAATACATCTGACTTCCTGTTCCGACTCAGCGACTCCAGAAGACAAAAAAAATGTGACCACAGAAGAGGGGTGAACCAAACGCTGCGCACGTCCTGAATGCTGAAGCAACATCAAGCCACAGACTGAGCTCCTGCTCTATATTTAAGTCTTCAAACACATTTATTCTCCCTGGCAGGATTCAAGCTTTTCTCATATCTCAGCCCAACCGACTAATTCTTCAGAAAATACGCAATTTCTTAAAGTGTGCACATTTTAAGAGTTTCAACATTGGATGTTACAATGTCAGCTCATGAGATGAGTTAAAGATCAGCGAAGCTAAACAGATCGGATCAATGATTAACTTGCCCCGGATCTACAACTGTGCAGTTTTTCAAGTTCAGTTAGGATGTGGCAAACAGAGGACCATCAAGTCCATCCAAGCAACAGATGATAACCTTGAAGAAGACGAGCTTGTCCCCTCTTGTCTTTCCGTCTTCTCTCCTTCTAGTCACATTTCAGCTTTGATTAGCCTGTAGCCAGGTTGCACAGTTCACACCGTACCACTTGACCTGGATTACAGGGACTTGATGTCCAAATTCAGAAAACAAACTGACGGTTTAATACAGAGAGTATTGCATAGTCATTTTAAAGAGGATCTGGGCCAGCTCAGAAACAGGCAGTGCACGACAGTAGACTGGACAAAGAAGAGAAGGCCTATATCTGGCTCGTTCCAACACTAAATGACAGGCTAGGCCCTTCGTAATCACTACCTCTTAAACTGAGACATTACTGGCTTGTTCCAACCGAGAGGGGGACGTGCATCGACAAAATACCTTTGTTGCATTTTTTTAACAATAATTCCTCGTCGTACGTCTACGGTCATAAAAATGAGCTATCAGCGTCCCGCAAACAGATTCAAACATAAAAGACCACAGATCTCAGCTCAGGCCGTTTCGCGGGCAAAGTCAGGGTGGTTTCTTTGGTGAATCAAGACCAAAACAGCAATTATGTTTCCAACCCTCTTTCCCAAAGCCAAGGATAATCTCGCTCAGCAGGGCTCAATTATAGGTTATTTCTAGCGAGACGCAGTCCTCATTGTGCTACATTATACCGTCTTGCAGTGCAATCAATGAAAGGATGCCTAAGTAATGCAGCGCATTAATTTACAATAAAGTGACCTTCAGAGGTCAGAATTGGAAGGGTCATGGAACTGATGACTATATGCATGTCCTAAAACATCTAATAATAACAAACCATTCACATTCATATTCCTATTTTTTCCCATTTCACTGGAATTTCCGTCAATAAAATAATGCTGTGAGTAACCGCGTTCTTTATCAAAATGATAGCAACATGATATGTCTATGGCAGCTTTTTGAACTAAATTTTATGTGCAACTCCTCAGCACATTATTTGTTTAGCTGCCCAGTTAATGATTTAGCTATGGGCAAATGCAAACACACCTGCATCCAACTGATTGGCCTCGGTTTACAAAAAGAGGCCATCTGCTATTATCAGGCCTAAAAAAAAAAAACAAAACGCATGTACACATACAAACGCAAACACACAGTTTGAAAAAGTTGTGAGCAACATTTTAGACTTTGCTAGACTGTGAATCTAAAAAAAACAAACCCGGAAACAAACACTTCAATACTTTCAGTGCCACAACAAAAATAGTGCACGTCTCTTTGGTTGTTCAAATCAGCACTTTAATCAGAAACAGGGGCCTTTTAATTTGAAAATTTTCAAGGATTTTCAGGGTTTCCGCGAAAGATATTCTCACTTGTCCTATTTAATCGACAAGCTTAAAGTTGAATATGTAAAATTTGGCATTTGAAATGTTACTGATTATTTGGATACAATTGACACTGACTGTTTCAACATTCAATCAGCGACATTACGTTGTCAAAGCTTTTGACAACTTGCTAGGTGCTAAAAGAAATTGCAATAATTTGTTTCAAGCTTGTATCAGAATGACTGACTAGAAGAAGAACAAAAAAATAACGTGTGAACGACAAAAACACTGATAATATGGGAACAACTGGCAATATGGCCCCTTAAAACTATGTAGCAGGTTTCAACCAGCTCTTTCGAATCAACATGCATGGAAAGTTAAGAAAGTGAATGGTGATTTCTGCAGTGCACACCATTACTGTCGTCACTGCTGAAATGCTGAGTTAACAGTTAATCCTTGCAGGAGGCAGCTTAGTGAGAGGCCACTGTGGGGGTGTTTGACAGCGCTTGGTTTTTCATCCCCATACTCTTCAATGCTATTAATGTCTTACCAGATTAGAACAAACATACTAATTCACTGGAATTATGCCCCAGATAATCACAGATAGATGGTCTGTGTGCAATCTCGGGGATTCCCTCTCGTTTGGTGTGTGTACAGAAGAAAAAGATTGCACATCTGCAACAGAGTCAGAGGCTTATCCTGCTGGGTGGGAAGAAGTGGTCAGCCAGTGGCGATGACGAGTCCCGACTTGTGTGTAAAATGTCTAACTATGCGTTGAGTGAGTTCATAGTAAATTCATGTAAAGAAGGAAACACTGCAGCAGAATCAAGCAGAGATACGATGGTCTGACTTACTGAATCACATCCTGAATGCAAATCTCTGCATTTGCTGTTATCAGTCACTCGCAAGCAAACGTATTTTGCAAAATTCCTCTTACTCAGAGCATCATCCACCCTCACACGGGCCTATGAGTGAACACAAACCAGCTTTTCTTCTGTCAATGTGCCTTTCTCTGCAACACTTTGGCTATGTCCACCTCCAGTCACACAACAGACAGACCAGATTCCTCTCTGTCGGTATCCAAGTTCCACTGCTTTGGAGCTCTACAGAAAACGAACAAATGCTGCATTGTACGCCTGATGCACTCTGGACAAGCAGAATTAAGTCCTCGGAGGAATGTCAGATGCAAAAGCTGACAGTTTTCCCCACTTTGAGCCGATTCACAGGGCAGGAGTCACCGTGTTTGGACACGGTATGGTGTGGTTCATGAATCAAAACACGGTCCTCTAAAGTATGACCTGTCACAGCCACCAAGGGGTCATCAAAATAAGCTTTGTGTGTCAGACAAGTCTCCATAATGACAGAAAAACACAGTGTTGTCACTCAGTGTGGCTATTTCAATTACTGCAGCGAAACACTAAAACAAGTCGGTCGTTTGGCGGTTTGAAGCTACCAATAGTAATCGAAATAACCTGAAACCGGACAGGCTACGTCGATTATCACAGCTGGGTGAGGTTTATAGCGTAATTTAGTTAGCAGCTAGCCTGCTGGCAATGTTGAATTGAGCAAACTGCTAATGTTGAGCAGGAGGCTAGCTAGCAGGGCTGTAACTTGCCTTTAGCTGGCCAACTAAAAGTTACCGTTCAAAATGCTAGCATCACATCAGCATTAGCAGCACCGCTAGCTTCGTGCCAGCAACAAAACTAATGACAGCTTAGCTAACGAATTTAGTCGCAAAGGAGGCAGGCGATGAACTCACACCAGCAGAGCAGCCAAACTCCTTCTTTAGCATGCTAGGGCTGCCAATCCTGGTACCACAGTTTGAAGCTAGCGGTATCCTCAACGACAAAGTTAATCACGGAACTTGGCGTGAGCCAGCGTTAACTGCATCACACAGCAAGCACAGTGTCCTCATTTACTTCTCTATTTGCAAAGCTGACGCTACTCACAACTTTTGTTTCTTCTCTCTGTAGTTGAGCTAGGTTGCTAGCTTGCAGACGTTCTTTTCATTTGCCGAACAAGCCTCAATGTCCTGGCCCTCCTCCATTGGAAGGATTTGCGTAGTAGTGTGATTTTTTTAACCCCCCTCGATCTGTTTCAGCGTTGGAAGGGGCTCCACTGTCAGAGCAGACGGTCGCCTGTTTGCCCTGCCTCTCCTATCCAGGATTGGACGTCATCGTGTACGCCTACGTAAAGAACCGCTTTCCATTTGACAAAGCACGTGTCAATCTTTAAAAGCGACCTGTTGATTGGATGACGTCTTTCAAGAGGAGGGGTGACATTCACGCGAGGCGAGCCTTTGGTGCAACCGGCGTACACGGATATTTGCCCCGATGAGCGGGTACCGTATGAGTTGCACTGATAATACTGTAAAAAAAGAAGTCGAAAACCGTTTTAACCGAAGAAAGTTGATTATTCTACTCAGAAGTCAAAACTCAGGCTTAATTACTGTGTTGCTCTACGTTGATGGGGAATTTTAAAACACCATAGTGTGTAGATTACAGTATTTTTTAATTTCAAAGGCATAAATACTTATTTCACCTGAAATAAATTTCACCCAATATTTGCTTGATATGCACAGCTGATTATGTGCATTTTGGTGTCTTTGACCTATTCAAAAGTGAAGTTGTTTTGATTTATTTTGCCCGTTTTCTCATTTCTAAGAATTGTCCTGTCTCAGGTCAAATAAAGCATGAACCAGGGGAACAGAAATATATTTACCAACATTTCTAACATTTATCTCTTGATACCTAGATATATGTATTCTTATGCAGTACATATTGTACTTACATTGCCATAAATACTGAGAAGATCTACAGGAGCATGTCAGCAGGGGTGTCAATAATTTGTATACTCACTCATCAAAAAAACAATTTATTCAGTTGACAGATGACACCAGACTGATATGACAAGTCAAAGTTTTTCCATCAGTATTGTCTCGCTGTGCACTTTAGGCAACTTAAACCACTTTAGTTTAAAAGTGCATAATTTTCAGTAGTCATCGTTGATACAGAGAAAAACTGGCCTGTGATAAATATACACTTGTTGAATACTTGAGGCACTATGCTTTCCGTTTGGCTGTTAATAATCAAACCAAATGACCTGTGTTTTTATAACTCTGTTGCAATTTGGATCACAGACTTTGGACCTCTACAAGAGAGGCAGACTGAATGACATTAAACTGGAACTGAAACGCTTCCTGTCCTGTGAGTAGAAGAGCAGTAGCACCATCTAGTGGAACTTTATTGAGTGAAACTGTACTAAGGCATTTTGACAAACAAACTGATTCACTGTGTTGATAGCATTGGATAATTTTATTAACTGAAGCTGATATGTTCATGGCGAAGGACGTTTCTTCTGTTCTTGACGAGGCTGCAAAGTGAAAAGGAAATGTGTGAGATCAGATCATTCGTGGAGATTTGCAGCAAAACAACAAAATTTTGTGAGATGAATCCAAATCTGTTCACTGCTCTGGATCTGCAGAAAAGTGTTCAAAACAGCTTCGGCTTTGTCAACACTATCTTTGGCGTGTTGTGAGTGCACGATCCACTCACCTCTGATTCTAAGCTTGTTCTGCAGGTGCCGTTTGAGCTTGTTTCTTACATTCCTCACACACATGGTGGCAGGCTCTGAGGGAGATAACATTCAGGTTAGGAACTTGCAGAGAGACAAGGAGATCCTTCATGCAAAGACAAACGTGACAGCAAGGAGACCATCGTATTGTACTGCTTTTTTTTTTAAGCAGGATTGTTGCATGTGTAAATTCTCGTGTTGAAATTACTTCAGTCGAACTGACCAAAGGAGAAATAAAGAGACATTTGATTCCAATGGGACTTTTTATCCACTATTAGTTAGTTGGATTAAAACATTCAACAACTAATCTTATTCTCAACAGCATCTGTGCACTTTGGTGCTAAACTTAGCATTTCCCCACCTGTGTCCGGGACCAGGGCGACCACCCCCTTGGGACCAAGGTCCAAATCCTGGTCCGAATCCCGGTCCGAACCCAGGCCCGTCCTGCAGGCCCAGTGCCTGGAACTTTCCCCGGCAAGTGGGAATGTATGAAGCCTTTCCTACAGCAAATCCCAGGATCCCTGCGACTGTAAACAGAGCGAAAAAAAACCCCACTCAGTCGACAGTGAGCCCCATTTGTTACTGCACCAAAGAACATGAGGTCTCAAGAACGGGTACGAGACGAACCTGCTAGTTTTGGAAAGGGGCCAAATCTTTTTGACGCTTTCCAAACGCCTGCGAAGGGAAAACACCTCGGGCTTGAATCAAGCATGACGGTCACAGCAGGAAGGACTTTAAAGTGTAGAGTTTAGCTGCTTTTAGACGGGTGTTACCATTGTAGATGAGCCCCCCAGTGACAGCCATGCTGCCCAGAGAGAGAGGAAGAGCTGAGGGCAGACAAAACAGACAGATCAAACAGACTCATGTTGGTTGGGAGCAGTTCATTGACACATGGACAGACATCTCATAGAGTACCTAAACAAATTTGAAGTAAATATATTTAAGAAAATAGTTTTCCTATAGAGGCATCTTCCCCTCCAGTGACGAATTGCTCCTGTCGACCGTGCGACAGCACTTTGACCCATGAAGTAGCAACCCTCCATTTCTCCTCTCAGTTGGAGGGGAGGGACGGACGCAGGAAGCTGTGATTGCTGCCGACTCACGTTTACATAACTTTTCGATGAGAGAAAACAGGCAGCAGCTGCAGCGCTGGCAACAGAGGGGAAAGGCCGAGACCGAGGCCGGAGACAGAAAAAAAAAAGTTGTTGCCACATGAAACACGGATCATCCTTACATGGTGGGAACGTAATCCGGTCACAGTGGTCATAGCCGCGGCGGCGCGTGCTTACAGCCTTGGTCACGCCATTTCCTACCTGTCGACCTGTGAACAAGTGCCCATCGCTTGCACTGACTGATCCGTGTGGGCGTATATACAAGTTACATGCGACTTCATCTCATGACAGTTTTGTTGCGCCTGTTGGAGCAGGTCACCGTTTTGTTGTTTTTTGGATCCCAATCAGGTCTGAGAGGCGGGGGTCACATCAGGACGCTCCAAGCCAAGCTCCAACAGACCAAATCCCCACGCAGGGCCTGGCTGTAACCACAAACGTGTGGCCGCACTGTGCCAGTGAACTGACTGAAGGAGCGAAACGTGAAAACGCACACCAACAAGCCAACAAGCTGCAATCCTGATTGGTAGTAGATAGGTTTCTGGTGTGAACGGAGCGGATTGTGTGAGCCTAATTGCAGGGTCCACATATGGGAGTGTGATTTGGTGCCAGGGAGTGAACTCCACGGCGAAGAATGTAAACACGCAGAGTTAGGTGAACTGTGGAGTGATGGATGTGCCCCACCCACAGCATTAACTATATAAACACTGCTACAATGCACATGAAAGACTACACCCACGCTGGGCCTCTCACCTACACTCAACCAACAGACTTGTTTGAGAAGTGGCCCTGATGTGAAAGCTATTGAGCATTAATACAGCAGGGGCTTAGCTTTCACGACCCCCCCCCCCCCACCACCACCACCACCACACACACACACACACACACACACACCTGTCTGACCCAAAACACTGAGGTCTGACCCATGAAGGTATTTGAGAAAGATCATCAATACCTTACCTCTGTACCAGAAACTCTCCTCTTGGCACTCCTTCCAAATCTTCTTCACATCCTCTCTGTGAATGTGAGCTTCACTCACCGGACACTAGGGGGCACAGGGTCAAGTGAGGTGAACGTGTCTGACCCCTCACTTCCCCTCCAGAACTTTTTCTTCCGACTCTCTCGTCTGGTTCCTCTCACCTTCCAGCGTCCTTTCTCTGCGGCCGAACTGGGAGCCGCTGCTGTTGCTCCCTCTGCCGTTACCGTGATGGTTCCTCCGCTGGGGTCAGAAGTCATGCTGGACGGTGGTCGTTTCTGGGGCTGCGCAGTCTCCTCAGCTTGTGTGTGTAGGTCCCCCTCCCTCCCTCGATCAGTGCCTCAAGTAACCTCCTGTAATAGTTCCGCCCTGTGATCGCGTCTTTAGCCCCGCCCACAAAATCCAGGAAGCCTGATTCAAGTTCGCGCGGATAATCCAATCAGCTCAAGCGATTGAAGATGAGTGGGCGGGTCCACCAACGTAGTACGCCAGGCTGTACGAGTTCATCTGTGACCTACTTTTTTTTGCCATGAAATAAATCAGGAAGTGGATAGAAAATGATCTAAATGTGTTAATTGATCAAAAACAACTTTATTAGGACGGTTTTCTAGAAAATAAGACCCGAGTCAAGTTGATTATGATGAAGGTTTTAATTAGTTTTGGCCACATAAAAGAAAGACACCAAATGACCTCTGTACACCAAAGTGCACCTTTAAGCAAGCATGCCAGATTAAACATTTGTCTCTTTATTACTTGTCATGATCTACCAGGTAAGGCTAATATTACTGTGTTATTATTCAGTGTGCACAAATACAAGTGTGGCCAGTAAATACCAAAAAAAACCTCTCAGGCTATCCTTCTTTTTGAAATTGTTTTGTAGTCTCTCAACTGGTTCCACTTTAGGTGGACTGATGACACCTGTCCATTCTGTAATCTCTTCAGTGTACATGAACATCCTTGAAACATGCATGCTACTTTAAATTGGAGTTGCATGCTTTAAGAAAAGAGCTTCTCTAAAGGTTTTCATCTCTTTTTCATCTGCATTAAGACACACATGCTCCACAGGAATCTGATGATTTATTAGATGAACACTCCTTGTAGTCCAAGGTTCAGGACTTTTGTCTTATCAGTTACAGCTTTCAATGGTTGTTACGTGTTTGATCAAACAGTTATTGCAAAACGTATGACACCAGTGGCAGTTGTTTTCAATACTAAATGCAGGGTTTCCATATTTCTTCACTGAAAACAGGTAAATCAGGGTAAGTTGACTCTGTTTAAATAAGCAGAAGGACTGCACCATACTCTATAAGTGCTGACAGTGGAAAATGACCAACTATATCATGGTTATGTTTTTGCAGATCACTTTTGAATTGTAAAAGCACAATTACTCTGACAATAAAAGAGCAGTTACAGTATTTATTTAAATGGTAATAAAAGTGAACGATATAATTATAGATTTTATTCACTTATACGGTTGCTTTTACCTCCAAAACACTTCTTTGAAGACTATTATGTTACTGGATAAACTCTAAAGATTTTTTTTCACTGAATCCAGAATACATAAAAAGATAGAAAAAGCTGAATCCAAAGGCATATTAAAGGCACTAAAGGCATATTCAATATGCTACATTGTCAAAGTTATAACAAGAAGTAGACTTGACAATGAGACAACTAAATTAGATAAGAAAACACTGAAAGAGATTTATTTTTTCTTTTCTTTTTTTTTTAAACGATGTTGAAAAAGTGAGAGTGAGCCATGTATTTCCATATTTTTGAGCAGGAGAGGCCTTAAGATGTGAATTTAAGGACCTGAGAGGTGTGGTGAGGCTGAGCTGAGCGAGCAGATTGTTCCAGAGTGAATTCAACGGCTCTAATAGCAAACGCTGGATCGCCCTTTGTCTCTGAGTGTGACCTCAGCACAACCCCGGCAGAGTTCAGCCCCACATAAGTGGTCAGACCAGAAAAGAAAACAAATAGTATAAACATTTGAAAGCAAAAAGGTATATTCTATTTATCAAAAAATCCTTATTGACTGATGTCAATATTAAATTAGAAAAAGGGTCAGCACATGGACAATTAGAGTGTTATATTTACATATTCATATGTAAATGTAAGTCATGGCAATTATGTAAATCAATATTACAGTAGCCCATTAAAATCTTAATTCCTATCATCTGAAACTTGATTTTTCCTCCGTAATTAGGTGAGAATAGGGGCATCAAGCCATCAACCGAACTGCGTTCGTTTTGTTTGAACGCTGGCTCGTTCAGTCACCTGACATACACGCGTCGCGGACTGTAAAGTTGATGCCACAGCATGTTTGGGACTGAACCTCTGCGAACATTCCGGACTTTTACCGACCTCTACCGACCGGAGGCACGTAGGGCCACCGAGGGTCAGCGTGGTTGATCTCAGCGGGTCACAGACCCACCACGGGAGCGCCCAGCACTGTCACTTCATGAAGCCTTCCTTCTGTAGCCTGTGGAAACATTCAACAAACCCAAACAGAGCTCATTCTGGGGGGCGAGGTTATAATAAACCCACCAATCGCACCTCATCGTGGGCTGGTTTCAGGCTTGCACGAGGAAATTCTGGGTGATTGACACGACCATGGCGCGGCCTGCTCAACAATCCCGACCAATCACATCAGCCTGTAGGATTGGCTTGTTTCTCTTTCTTCCGTGTCCTGGAATGACACCTCAACAAACCAATCAACAGCTGGTAAAGGCGGAGTCAAGCTCCAATGAGGCCCAATCACCGTCCACAGGCGTGTTTTACGTTGTCAGGGCCCGCCTATTGGCCGGTCTGCGGACTTCCCACAGACACAGTTGTATGTTTCATAAAAATGCACTCTGATGCGGCAAGTAAGTAGTAACGTTAGAGGGGCTTTTCAGCATCAAATTGCGACCTTTACAGATGCTACAGTATGTGTCAGACAGAGGCAAACCTGTGCGCTGTGTTTATGCATTTACTTTTGTCCTGTGGCTTTGTAAGAATGGACGAGAACGCCTGAATTCCGAGCTATTTGCTGGTCTCTTTGTATTTGCCAGAGCTGTCTTGGGCGACAACAAAGGAGGGATAGCCGGTGTTATATCAGTAGTTTTGGACGCGTAGGGTGTTGCGATTGACACTGCAGCTTTTCTGAAGTTATTTCACGATTCACGGTGACAGTGGTCGAATAAATGCGACGGTCGCTACCTAAAGCCTGACGGTTTTCGATGGTAATCGGTGCGTCGTGCTCGTTCTATTCCTCTTTACTGACGGCGTACGGCACGTTTCTGCTCAAACCTTGGACCAGTGTATTTTTGTCGCATATCGGCTAATTTTTTGGTCAACCGCGGACTGTTAGAGTGAATGAAAATTGTGACGCAGTTGTGTAAAACATCTTTAACTGGCAGCTGCAGCACTGCCGTCGGGTTGTGCGGCACCGACATCACCTGCTGCAAAACGTCTGCGCAGTACTTTTGCGCCACGATGCGCAAAATATTAGATTTTTTCAAACAACGTAAAATACATTCAATCAGTTGGAGTGAACGTTGGGGGGTTGAGGGGTCTGAGAGAAGTAGTTGTGTCGTTAATTCACGGGAATTGTAGTTTAATTGTCCAAGCGGAGCGGGACCTGCCATGGCTCCGTTGGAGGAAATGGACTACAACGCCCAGGCTCCCAACTCTCCAGATACTTTGTAAACTCTGTGCAAGTTGCGCGTCTACACTGCTATTTTAGGTATGCAGCTAGCGCTATCTGTCCGCCAGTGTGTTGGTTTGCCTGCGTTTTTGGCCTGTAGGAAGACATTAAAACTCTCGGTGTTTGGTGACAGCCACTGACCGGGACTGCTCGGACCGCTCGATGCGACACGGTCGCGTACCGGATCGAGTATTTTCGAGTTTCAACGTCTTTCGAGGAATGCAGCGAGAGTCACTCCCTCAGTCGTGTGAGGTATTTTCTGCCGTTTTCTGTAACGTAAACCCTCGAACCGGAGATCTCGCCAAAGCAAAGGGTGCACCCGCTCAGTCCACGCTGAGGTCCGACCACTTAATAGCGTTGAATTCAAGTTCAAAGCTGCTGCTGATGTCACCTTCTCGTACCCTTGTGCTGAGACCAATTATGACCCGGAACAGAAGCCCGTGTATCTTGCTTTAGCTCACAAAGCTTATCGTTTTATTTTTGTGTGTGTATGTGTGTGTTCATAGACTTTCAGCTGAATTCGCACTTGACTACTCTGGCCAGCATCCACAAGATCCACCACACCTTGCACAGGCTGGTAAATGCACATTAGCTATATAAGTAATGGCTTTAATTAAGTGTGAGTGTTCACTTTACGTTATGGTCGTGCTGACTATTGTTTGTTTTTTGATAGAACTTGGCAGAAGACATTGGACAGGATAGCCACCCATCAGGTACTACTGCCGCCACTTCCCGTGTCCTCCCATGTGATTCCTGTCATCACCAGGACAGACAGGCGTTGGAAATGCTCCACGATCCATAAGATTGTTGGCACTGGTGCTGCAATCAATAGAATCACACATGCATTTCTGACAAGTGTTGTATTGGGGTGGGGGGTCGCCTGTTTCTCTCCCCAGCTTGCTGCTCCAGAGCCATGCCTCCTAGGAAAAAGAGGAGACCCTTCGCTGGAGACGACATGTCTGCCAAAAAAAGCCGCCAGGACAGGTGCGAGATTCAGTTTTGCACCTCCAACATGTGCACCAAGTATGATGTGGGGAAACGGCGTCACTTTCTGAGTCCCTCCGTTCTGCTCAGATCTTGACCCCGGTTGTCTTTTAATATCTTTAGTGTTTTCAGGAAGCACGAGACGTCGCAAATCCGCGAGGAGGAGACGTTTTCTAGTAAAAGGTGCCTGGAGTGGTTCTATGAATACGCAGGTAAGTGGTTGTGACACACTGGCGCTTCAGTCACCTGTGGTCACTGATAAGAGCTGTGTGTGTTTTTGAGCTCCACACGTGAACCTGCTGTACGTGTTGGTCTGACACAGGCTGTGACGATGTGGTGGGACCAGAGGGCATGGAGAAATTCTGTGAGGACATTGGGGTGGAGCCAGAAAATGTAAGGGCCCTTTTAATAATCTCATGAGTTGACAAGTGTTTGCTTTCTTCATCCCCGTTACATGAGCTCACTTTCTCTGGCTGCGGGTCAAACTGATTTAGTCACTTCTGAGACATTTGGCCACAGTAACAGAACATCAGGACTTCTCATTAACAACTACTGTCTTTTAAAAATGGGCCACTGACTACAAACGTAAAAAAAAAAAAGAAATACTCTTGCAGCCTCACTTCAAAGTCACTCTTCTATGAAAACACTCTGTGATGGTGGTGATTGAGGTGTGTGTTATCTTTTTTTAATTACATGTGATTTACTCTGGTACCCCTACTCCTGTTGGAACTTCTCTGTGCAGCTGTGATTTTTCTCTTTGTGCACAGGTGGTGATGTTGGTTCTCGCGTGGAAGCTGGATGCCCAGAGTATGGGCTATTTCACCCTGCAGGAGTGGCTGAGAGGCATGGGCTCACTGCAGTATGTCCAATCCCCCCCTCTTTCTTGTCTGTTGCTGCTACAATCTTTCCGAGATCAATTGTCGCCTTGCTGCGTGTCTTTTGTCTCGGGGCATATTTTTTCACACGCGTTTTGTATTCTCACTCAAGCACATGGTGAAGTGAAACGTGTGTCTGAGGCTCCTCTCTGTTGTTGTTGTCAGGTGTGATTCTACTGAGAGGCTGAGGAACTCGCTCGACTACCTGAGATCTGTCCTGAACGACAGCACCAGTTTTAAGCTCATTTATAGATATGCCTTTGATTTCGCCCGGGTGAGTCGCACAAAGCCTCCTGTAAGAAGAAAGCGCACACACACGCACACATTTTTGAATGTGACGTCATGCGCTCTGCCAGCTCCTTTTCCAGTGATTGTGGGACAGAACTCAACACATTTGTCAGAAACTAGTTCATGACTGCAGCTGATTTTGAATCAGGCTGCCCGCTCTGTACATCAGTCCAGTAACCGTTTTTTTGAGTCCCACACAGTTTACTCCTAATCACTTTATCTCCTAGATTCTGATACAAGTTGTCAACACTTGTTGATGGTAGATGGCAGTAAAGCTCTTGAGAACTGACTGATGATAAAGCAGTTAAGTTCGTATGAATCAGATGCTTCTGTAAATCACTACAGAAGACGCAAACATTGTCCAGTTGTTGCATAATGTACCTCCAACCTTTGTTAGACACCTTAAATTGATCTCACAAATCCTGGGGTGTTTTGATTGGACAGGAAAAGGATCAGAGAAGTTTGGACTTGAACACGGCCAAGTGCATGTTGGGCCTTCTTCTGGGAAAGACGTGGCCTTTGTTCCCTGTGTTCAATCAGTTTCTAGAGGTAAGAAACTGGCAACATTTTCTTCAATGGAAGATGCGAAACGCATTTGCGTTTTGTGGCCCCTAACGCCGAACTTTGTTGTGTCGCCTCAACTGAGAATCATGGTGTCCACTTCAGTGGATGGCTGTTCAGAGGACATCATCTGTTACATATGACAGTTTCTAAAACTAAACTGATTATCAGCCTGTACTGTGCTCTTCACTGCATCAAGGTTCATTCAGTAGTCAACTTTTTTTAATCCGCAAGTAAATTTTCTTTGAGTCCAAGATGGCCGACACAGCCACACTTGTTGACCACCTCTGAAATATTTGGTTAGTCCATTTATTGAGACTCTTTGGACAAGATACTTATGGTGAGATACAGTAACATCCGATTGATAATATCATCTCATTGTTTTTCAATTCTTTTTGATTGAACAGTTCATTGCAGTTAACCATGCATCCACTGGAGTCAACAGCTTTGTTTTTCACTCGGGTCTTATGAAACGCTCACCTTGGTTTGTGACTGGTTTGGTTAGAAATCACTGTGCTTTTGATATATTTCAGAACCTACTCACTGAAAAATCGTCATGTTCAGATTGGTTGTGATTTGTGTAAAACTGCATTCTGTAACATTTTGGGGACTGCGAGTACAAGACCGAACAGTGAAGGCTGTAGAATCATGTGAGAACTTCCCTCTATGATGATGGATAGAAGAGAGAGAAGCAGTGAGCCTGGTGGCTGCATGTAAAGAACATAACTGTTCATGGATTCACCATAAAATCACAATTCAAATTTTGATGGTTTAAGATTCATATTGTCTGCCGTTGAGAGCTGAAGTGGATGTGGCTCGGAAAAGAGTCTTTACTCTGGCTTTCAAAGGTCACGCATCAGAGGATTAATCTGTTTGCTTCCTGTTTTCTTCCACAGCAATCCAAGTACAAAGTCATCAACAAAGACCAATGGTGCAATGTTTTAGAGTTCAGCAGGACAATCAACCTGGACCTCAGTAACTACGACGAGGACGGTGCCTGTGAGTGGAAACCCGTCAACACGCTAAAGTGACAGCAGCTTCACGTGACATTTCTAACGAGTCCTCTCCTCTCCTCTTCTACAGGGCCCGTTTTGTTGGACGAGTTCGTGGAATGGTACAAAGAAAGACAGATGTCATAGCTGCAGAGCAGGATGGAAAAAAACAAACGGGGGAATTAATAAACAACTGTGACATCGACAACTCTGAGAATCTACAAACAATAAGTAAACAATACAAAAAACCCTACAAAAAACAGTAAAAGCATTGACAGTGGGTGCTTCCCTGTAGAGGAGGAGGAAGGGGGGGATAGGGCTTTGGGTGGGTGAGGGTGGGTGGGGGGGCTCTGGGTGTCCAGAGCATGCAGAAGCGGAGGGGACTGTCATTGTGGGGTTGCGTTCCTTCCTGAAGTTGCATAGTGGGCAAGCTTGAAGCAATCGTTGGCGGCGATGCTCTCTCTCTCTCACTGTGACGTGTCATATTGCTGTTTGTGTTAGGGTCACATGGTTTTGTACGTGGACGGTTGGAAGCGGAAAGGTATTGCGTGTGTGTGCGTGGGAGAACGAGTTCTCAGCCCTCTCTTGTCTTCAGCGCAGAGAGAGACCAACAGACGTGACCATTCATGAATTGTGTCCGAGTCTTAAAACGGGGTCACTTTGACCGGGGCACATTTGAGTATTATGTATCCGTGCAATGAACTTGAACTTCTCTGGACAGACGGCACTCGCCCCGGTTCGTCTCGTCACGGTTTTTGGAGTATTTCAAGAAGCACACTGTGTCAAAGTGGTAGGTCGCAGGTTGTTTTTTTGTTTTTTTTCTGAAGCCTGTGTTGTTTACTGTTGATTTGTGCCAGTTTTTATCTCTTTCTGTTTCTGTTCCCTCCTGCTGTTTTTTTTTTTTGGTTTTTTTTTTTTGCCCAAGTTAATGCTAAGCGCCCCCTCTACCCCTTCCCTCTCGTACATAATGGCTTCAGACCTCATAACACCAAATGAATCAGCATTGCTGCTTACTAACTCTTATTACAGTACAGCGGTGAGCCACTAGTGCTCTGAATAGCATTTATTGGTCACCAGACCGATTGATGTATCTACGTTGTGTAGGTAAGAGTATTATTGTGCCTCAAAACATGGAAGTCACTTTGTGTGTCCCGCACACGTACCAACAAACAGAAATGTATATACACTTGTGAGAATACACACCACACAGACAGACACACACCCACACACAGATGCGCGTGCGCACACACAGACACACTGAGTGGTCAGGGAATATTTCAGGATGAATTCAGACTGTTTGAGCTGTGTTCTAAGTTGACCTAGAGCTAGTTGGTGTCCATTTTTTTGTCTTTGAATATGTGGCATCTGTTTTCGTCTTCCGTCGTCCACTGATAGTTTCAGGTCTCCTCTTACCAGTAGCATCTCTCCCAACACTGACAGTGGTCATAGAGCTGCAGTGGAAGACCAGTGGCCCTCTCAGGATGAGGTCCTGTTTTTTTAGGCTTGAGTAGTCAAAGGTAGTTTTTTATTTTGTTTGTTTGTTTTTTTGCTCAAAGCGTCGCTTCGTTCCACCCGTGAGATGTAATCGAAAGAGTGGACACTGACAGTTTGGAACCGTGTGATGATGCTATGCTGTTCTTTTTTCGCCTAGTATAATGTTCCTGTAACACATGTATAAATTTTTTGTCTTTGGCTGTGATGTGATGCTGAACTGTCAGAAGATTTAATATTTGCATGCATGCTCCCAAACAGAGCCTTTTTGTGAATGGATGAGAATTTTTTGAAAACAGAAAAGAGAAAAAAAACATTTTTCAAACCTGTTTTTTTGTTGTTTTTGTACAGAAATTTGTGCAAGTGTTTTTGTGCTTGATTTGATAAACACAATCATGTGTTTTTTTTTCGCTCTGACGAATAAAACATGATTGTGTCTATCGAGACCTGGAACACACCTGTAACCTCACGATGGACCAGGAGTTCCCCTCCTGCATTTTACACCCAACTTCCACCCACACACACACACACACACACACACACACACACAAGCACGTACGCCAGGAACCTCGACCGGCACCTGCAGCTAAAGACTCTCACTTTATTTATTGGAAGTGCATACGGTGTTGTGCAGCTGTTGCACTATGCTGTCATGTCACACACTGAAAAAACACACGGAAACAGGTCATGAAGATGATGCACTTAGATATTTGTTCAAACCCACTGTGGCTACAAACTGTATGAAAAAAACCTCCTCTGCCATAACTCATCACATCAGCACAGAATCTTGAGATTTCAGTAGTTGTTGGATTGCCTACCAAATACTGTGTAGAATCAGTGTTTTTAGTTTTTTTGCCCCCCCATTAACAATGCAGGAGGATGAACAGCCTTGTCCCAACTGTATATATGTATGTAAACTATGTAAGTGTCTATATGTCCGTTTTCACTATAACCTATGTCTATATACATAAATAAAAGGTTTATTAACTTACAGGCTTAAATTTCTTTTGTCGCCAGTTTAGAAGTTACGCATACACACGTACACAGATGGATGAGTACGTCACCAGGTGACTTGTCTGTGTTTCTGCACTGTCAGAGTTAACCTGAAGTGAACTGACTGTGCATCTTATTTCTATTTGGAAAAAAAAAACAGCCCACAACACGCTGTGATGACGCTTTTTTTAATTAAAACTTGTTTTTCCATTCATGACCATTGAAGTTTCCATTTGAAAAAAGTACACATACAGACTTTTTTAGAGTAATTGACATAGAAAAAGACAAATGTGAAGAATACAGTGATTCCCACCAATCGACAACATCTCTACACGATAAAATATCAGTTTACATTTCCAAGCTGATAGTTAAGTGTCATTTGCCTTTATTAGTCAGCTTATAATCAAAAGCTGCTAGAGATTTTGTTGTACATTTTAAATGAAACTCTCCAGGATGTGAGCACAACGCAAAAACAGTCCAACAGCCATACATCTTTGTTAATAAATATTCCTGATTTAAAAAAAAGCAAAAAACCTTTAATAATTAGATGGACAATAAACAAGATCTGGGTATCGCTGGTCCAAAAAAAAGGCACTTTTGATTCGATTTCGGAGTCAGACTTCGCTGATGTTCGTGGAGTCGAAATAGACTGGCGGGTTTCCCGACGTCAGTGATGAACGGTCAGTCAGATTTGTGCTTCGGGACTGCTGCTGACTGAAGGTCTTCACCTCCCACTCTCGGCTGCTATAACTTGGTGGAGACCTCCATGTGATTGTGGCGTCCTCGTCTGGCAGCGGCGTTGTTGGGATCGGAGGTGGCGCCTCCTGAGGCGGCTCCGTTACATCATGCCTCCTGTAGCTGGGAATGGGATGCAGCGAATCAGCGAATCTTCCACCATACATTGAAGCTGAGGGAAGAGCCGCTTGTTTGGGTATCTGACTGGACAGAGGTTTTGCATCCAGCCCGGTTCGACGGGAGTAAAAACTGATGTCACTGTGTGGGTCGCCAACGAAAGGGGAGGCACCTTGATCCAGATCTTTTGTTTCCCATGTTTGCCTTGCCGATGACATGGCCTTGAGTGCACTGAGGCCTTTTCTCTGTGGCCTCTCCACCGTCTCAATCCTCGTAGTTTCAACCGGGCTGTAGACACTCCTCGTTGTGTATTGACTTGTCAGTGTTGCGTTCGACTTCCAGCTGTCTTGCTTTTTGTCCTCGTCACTGTCGCTGCTGGAGGAGTTGGAGGAGCTGGGCGGGGGGATCTCCGGTTTTTTGGGAGGTGCCGCCTTTGGAGATGCTGAGGCTGCACTCAGCTTTCTCCTGTCAGTGGTGCTGGAAAGGTCAGACAGGTGATAACCAATCCCGGTCCACCGGATCTCCGGTGGCACTTCTGTGTTGAGTTGGGAGCGTTCGCTTCTTGTCTTGACCATCTGATCAAAATTTATGCTGGCAACTCTCCTTGGAGCTGGCGATGTGTTCCTGTCTGTTTGACTCGTGCCCCTGGTGGAGTACAAGTCATTCGGCAGAGATGGCGTTTTCATAATCAAACGCTTATAAGTGGGGAGAGACTCGTTTTCTGTAAATCTTGTCAGCGTTTCTTCACCGTCACTGGAAGATGGCGAGGTGCTTGGTTCGGGGGTTGGGGCCTTGATATTCAGGCGTCTTTTCAAGCGCGGGATGCCACGACTCAGCTGAGGAGGGGTGAGGTCAACCTCGTCCTCGCTGCTGCTGGAAGATATTGAATCAGAAAGTCTGCGTGATTTTAGAGTAGTGGGAGACTGTTCTTTGATCTTGATGTCCAGATACCTTTCGGTCTGTGGACTCTCGAAACCAGTCAATAAAGTTTCTCTGTTCGATGTTATTTTAGTCGTAAGGAGGCTGTGATCGACCCTGGATCCCTCTCGCGCTTCAAACGACTTGCTGGAAGATAGTGTTGGTTGCAGCACCGGAGATGAGTCCGTCTGTTCTTGGACCCGAACAGCCCATCTCTGTCTGGTTCTGCTGCCTGCACTCAGAGTTCCACTGTCACCACTGGAGGAGCGGGGGGAGTCGGGTGGAGGCGAGTAGGGTGCCGGCCCTCGCAACTTTGTGGAGACGGGGCGTTGTCTGGAGCGTGAGTAGCCAAGGTTCATCGTAGCCCATCGTGACTGCAGCTCCGGGTTTATCTCAGGTGTCATGCTGGTGTCGTCAGAAGTTGTCTCGCTCCTCAAGTTCAAAATGGATGAAGACGTTTCAAGTCTGACGTTTTTGTCCTTCTCGGAGCTGGCAGAAAGGTCTATCAGCATGCCCACTGTAGGCTCTCCAAACTTTGTTTCTGAGGCTGGAGATGTGACAGATGCTTCCACTTTACTGACTTTATTGTCATCGTCACTGTCACTGGAAGAGCTGGATTCAGACGTGTGGGAGTGTAAAGAAGCACCACTGAGACCCAGATCAGGCTGCGGTACCGGTGCTCTGATATCAAGATGTCTGCTGATGTAGGGCTTGTATGCCACTGTCTTATTTGCGCCAGACAAATTGGTCCCTGGTTGATAACTAGTGATCCCAACTTTAGATCCGTCAGTCTCCACCCTCACAGTTGTCCCTGTCCTGCCATGTCCTCCCTCATCACTGCTGGAAGACGACCCGGGTGAGCGGGAAATGGTTTTGATGTCCAAACGCCTTTTAACCTGGAGGGTGCTGCTGAAGCCTGGGTCAGACCACCCCGACTCTAAATGTGGCCGCAACTGGAGTCGGGGCTGTTTTAACTGTTTGGTTCCCTCCTCTTCCTCGCCTGAACTGCTCGAAGAGTGACTTGAAGTCACTTTGTAGGCTTCCTCTCTTTTAACCTCCCATGCATAGTTGGTGTCCCCACCAGTTCCTTCCAACACACCATGAGTTTCCCTTTGAGACGTTTGAGACGGGAGTCTTGTCATGCTCAACGTCTTCATTGTGTGGGTCCTGTGTTCTGTCTCACTACCACTGGAGGCTGACTCAAACTGTGGTGCTGGTGCTTTGATATCTAGTCGCCTCTTGACTCGAGTAACATTGTGGAGATTTAAAAGAGGCCACTGTGCGTCTGGATCATACCCCTCCGATGGGATCCTTGCCTTTCCCACCATTACTGCTGTTACTGTCTTGGAGTGGCCTGTTGTTTCCTCCTCACTGTCACTACTAGAGGATGAAGAAGACACCGATGGTGCTTTGATGTTCTGGTATCTCTTGATGCTTGTCGTGTGATAATCATCCACAACAGGCTGACGTGTGACTGGCTCATGGCTAACTGTTGGGAAAACAGCTAATGGAGGCCTTGATGTGTTTAATATCTCTTGTTGTGTTTTCTTGTGATGGGTTGTTTCATCCTCACTGTCACTGCTGGAGGATGAGTCAGACACTGTTTTTTGGACTTTGACATCAAGACGTCTTTTGAGTCGAGACACACGCTGAAGATTCACAAGTGGCCACGTTGCATTTGGATCATCGCTTCCTGATGGGAGCCTTGTAACAACAAGCCTCTCTGTTGTCTGTTTCTGTACATGTTCTCTAGTTTCCTCTTCACTGTCGCTGCTAGAAGATGAATCGGAGGAATCAGACACTGGTTTTCGGACTTTGACATCAAGACGTCTTTTGAGTCGAGAAACCTGCTGAAGATTCAGAAGGGGCCACTGAGTTCCTGACTTGACACTTTGTGTTTGGGACACTTTAGCTGAAAGTCTCAACATTTCTAACTCTTCTTCAACCTGCTTCTTCTTGTGTATCATTTCATCGTCACTATCACTGCTAGAAGATGAATCAGATGAATCGGACACTGGTGTTTGCACTTTGACATCAAGACGTCTTTTGAGTCGAGTAACACGCTGAAGATCCAGAAGAGGCCATGTTGCATTTGGATCATAGCTTTCAGGTGAGAGCCTTGTCGTTGTAGCACTCTGTGCTGTCTGTTTCTGTATATGTCCTCTAATGTCCTCGTCACTGTCACTACTAGAAGATGACTCAGAAGATGGAGTCGGTGCTTTGACATCAAATTGCCTATTGATGGGTGGAGTCCCCTGGAGATCCAGAAGGGGCCACTGACTTCCTGGCTCGTAACTTCTTGTTTGGGACACTCTAGCTGAAAGTTTCAACATTTCCAGCTCTTCCTGGATCTGCTTCTTCTTATGTTTTGTTGTTTCATCCTCACTGCCGCTGCTAGAGGACGAATCTGACACTGGTGTTCGGACTTTGATATCAAGACGTCTTTTTAGTTTACAAATGCGCTGAAGATTCAGAAGAGGCCACGTTGCATATGGATCATAACTTCCTGATGGGAGCCTTGTGGCACTAAGCCTCTCTATTGTCTGTTTCTGTACATATCCTCCAGTTTCCTCTTCACTGTCGCTGCTAGAAGATGAATCAGATGAATCGGACACGGGTATTTGGACTCTGACATCAAGACGTCTTTTGAGTCGAGACACACGCTGAAGATTCAGGACAGGCCACGTTGCGTTTGGATCATACCTTTCTGATGGGAGTCTTGTGGTCCTAACACTCTGTGCTGTCTGTTTCTGTATGTGTCCTCTAGTTTCCTCTTCACTGTCACTGCTGGAGGATGTATCTGATTGTGGTGCCATTTTTTGGACTTTGACATCAAGACGTCTTTTGAGACGAGACACACGCTGAAGATTCACAAGTGGCCACGTTGCATTTGGATCATAACTTCCTGATGGTAGCCTTGTAACACCAAGCCTCTCTGTTGTCTGTTTCTGTACATGTTCTGTAGTTTCCTCTTCACTGTCGCTGCTAGAAGATGAATCGGAGGAATCGGACACTGGTTTTCGGACTTTGACATCAAGACGTCTTTTGAGTCGAGAAACACGCTGAAGATTCAAAATAGGCCACGTTGCGTTTGAATCATAGCTTCCTGATGGGAGCCTTGTCGTCCTAACACTCTGTACTGTCTGTTTCTGTACATGTCCTCTAATGTCCTCGTCACTGTCACTACTGGAGGATGAATCAGAAGATGGAGATAATGCTTTGACATCAATTCGCCGCTTGATGCGTATAGCCCTCTGGAGATCCAGGATGGGCCACAAAGTTCCTGACTTAAAACTTTGCTTGGGAGACACTTCAGATGGAAGCCTTGACATTTGTATCTTTTCCTGTTTTTTCATCAGAATTGCTTCATCCGCACTGTGACTGTGAGAAGAATGAACAAATAATGGTGTTTGGACTCTGACATGAAGACGTCTTTTGAGTCGGGAAATATTCTGAAGATCTAAAATTGGCCACGTTGCATTTGGAGAATACTTTTCTGATGGGAGCCTTGAAATGAGAAGACTCTCTGTTGTCTGCTTCTGCACATGGCCTTTAGTTTCCTCTTCACTGTCACTGCTGGAGGACGTATCAGAGGGATGGGACGGTGCCTTGATGTCGAGATGCCTCTCTGGAGAAGGCCACTCTCTCTCTAAACTGACACTGTGTGTTTGAGATACTTTGATTGGAACCGTTGACATTTGTTGCTTCCCTTGTTCCTGTTTTCTTATGTGTATCATTTCCTCCTCACTGTCACTGCTCGAAGATGAATCAGACGAAGGTGGTGGTGCTTTGATATCCAGACGCCTCTTGACTTGAGTAACTCGCTGAAGATCTAGAAGAGGCCACCCTTGGCTCGAATAGGTTTCTGACGGGAGTCTTGTGATCACCAGCTTCTCTGTTGTTTGCTTGTTTACTTGGCCTGCGATTTCATCTCCACTGTCACTACTGGAGGATGAATCGGAAGATGGCGTCGATGCTTTGATGTCTAGACGCTTCTCGACGTGCGTTGTGAGCTCAAGATCTCTCGTGGACCTCTGTCTGGTTGACCCTTGGCCTGACTCCACCGGGGGAGGTGGTGCTGGAGCTTTCCTCTTCACATGACCAACAGCTTGCTGTGTCACATAAATCGTTTCAGTCAGAGGTCTTGGAGTGTTTGACTTGTCTTCCACCCGTTTCTGTACGGATTGTGTCGTTTCACCCTCACTGTCACTACTCGACGATGAATCGGAGGACGGTGATGGTGCTTTGACATCAAGAAACCTCTCAGTATGTGTTGTATGCCCAACATCAAGGGGGGGTGTCCCCTTTGGAGGTGTTGGGGCTTTCCTCTTTGTCGGTGTGACTTTGACAACCTCCACAACAGGCTGCTGGGTTGCCTGTTCCTGAATGACTGTTTGAGACACTCTGATTGGAGGTCTTGGGATATAAAGGTTCGCTTGATCCTGCTTCTTTATGGGTTTTGCTGCTTCATCCTCACTGTCACTACTGGAAGAGGAGTGAGAGGAAAGAGATGGTGATCGTGCCTTGATATCCAGACGGCTCTTGATGCGCTTTGCATGCTGAAGATCCACAACAGGCCATTGTGTGTCTGACTTCTGACTCAAACTCCTCTGGTCCCAACTCTGTTTGTATTCTGTTGTTTCATTCTCACTGTCACTACTACTGCTGCTACTTGATGAATCTGATGATTGAAGGGAGGATTTGACATCGAGACGTCTCTTTACACGCCGCACACGCCGAAGATCTATGACAGGCCATCCTGTACTTTGATCAGAACTTCCTGTTTGATATTGAAGCCTCGTGATGCTCACCTTCTCCACAGTCTGCTTGTTCGTGCGGCCTATTGTTTCATCCTCACTGTCACTACTGGAAGATGAATCAGAAGCTGCTGAAGGTGATTTCATGTCTTGACGCGTCTTGACCAGTGTTGTGCGCTCACGAACGACTGGCCGCTGCGTTTGCAGCTCAGGGATCACTGTTTGGGAGACTCCAACTGGAGGCCTTGACTCATACATCCACTGGTCCTGTTTGTTCATCTGTTTGACTGTTTCGTCCTCACTGTCACTGCTGGAGGATGAGTCAGTTGCTGGTGATGCTGCTTTGATGTTCAGACTTCCTGGTTTTGGAGAACGCGCCACATCAACGACGGGCCACCGTTGGCTTGGATCAAGGGCCACTCTTTCTTGGACCTGAACCTTCGTCAGTTCTGTCCTCTGCCTGTCCGTCTGTGTTTGGTGGTTTGTTTCATCTGCACTCTCATCACTTGAAGACGAACTGGATTCCGATGAAGGCCCACTGATACTGAGACGTCCGCTGGTTTGTGTTCCTCCACCTTTCACGTCCTGTGTCTTGGCGCCTGTATTTTTTGCCTCACCGTCACTGCTAGAGGAAGAGGATGAGCAAGCTCTGGTGTCTGGACTCTTACCATGACTGATCACACTCGAACTGAGGTCGCGCCACCTCTGCCGAGGCAGGGGTGTAACTTTCCTAATAGGCTCCCTCTGTACTTCTTCTGTGGTTTTCTGTCTGGTTGCGGGCTGTCGCCGCTCCTCGTCGCTGTCACTTGAGTCCGATGAAGAGCGATTGGGTCTGACCGCAGGCGCCTTTGTGACATATTGGTCCTCACTCTGCGTGAAGTCCGCCGTGGTCCTGATAGGGTCTGTGGCGTGGCTCTCCAGGTCCGAACTTCCATCCTGGTCGTAGTTCACGGTGTAGTGCGTGATCTCGTCCTCGCTGACCTGTGAACTGGAACTAGAACTGGAAGTTTCGTCTCTTCTCTGTTTCTCTGAAGAGGATGCCACAGTTTCTTTAGGGCCACTGAAGTCGAACGCAGAGCCGGACCTGACAGATGCGCTTCGCCCAGAATCACTAAAATCGAACTGCTCTCCAGTCTCCAGGGAGATATTAAGATCTGTCGGGTTGGAGTGTGGCGACCAGTCCGAAAAAGGTTCGGAGGAAAATCGGACATCTTCATTCTGGCCTTCTGTGGAAGTTTGACGCACTTCCACTTTTCTGCCTGAAGAGGCTCTCTGAACCATTTCTTCCTCTCTTAATCTCATTTCAGACAGAGAGGAATCAGAAGAAGAAGAGGATGACTGCCTGCGCCTTTCTTTCAGGTCGACAGACTGTTGGATGTTTTCATACAGCACGCTGTGTCTGCCGCCTGCGATGATGTCACCCGAACCACCGCCGGCGTCCTCCAGGTTGCTTCGCTGTGAACTGTTATCGCTCTCTGAATCTCGAGCAGTCCGCCTCTCCACCTCAAAGACCTCATCCTCGACCACCACGTCCCTTCTGTTGGCCTCCTGGCCTTCACTGGCCACAGTGTCGTAGTACTGCACATTGTGGTCTTCTATAAAGTCCACCGTGCTGAACGTGACCCTCCTTTCCCTGCCAGTGCCGACCACCTCCAGTTCTTCACCACTAGCGAAGGCCTCGTTGTCATACTGTCTCTGCCCGGCAGACGACTCGGAGTTGGTTTCTTTCTTGCCTTTCTTGCACTTCAACTTCTCCCAAAGAGAATCGATACAAGGCCTCGCTAAAACTCCCAGTATAAATGCTATAATAAATGTGATGGAAACAGACAGACACACAGCCATCGTCAGGTGTGCCTGCGAGAACCCGCCCTCACCTGCCCTGGGCAGGGGGGCTTCAGGGGGGACAGCTGGCGGTAAATCCCTTCGCTCTCGTTTTGCTGTTTGGCTGATTTGCAGGTTGAAAATCATCTCGACTTTTCCTCCGGAAACACACACGTAAAGTCCAGTGTCTTTCTCTGAGATGTCACTGATGAGCAGACCTTCAGGTTGGTTGACAGGCGATTGACCACCTGGCGTCCACAAGACTGAGTCTAAAAAAAGAAAAAGACACCACAGACGTGTCGTTAAACTGTAACAAACTTATCGATGAACAGTGGGGGCGGGGTTACCTGGCGTCGAACAGGTCAGCAGTATCTGGGAGCCTGGAGCGACGGTCACGTCTCGGTGGGGCTCGGGGCGGTTCTCGGTGGGGTCACAGCCGAGGTCGCCGTCCTCCAGCTGCTGCAGGTCTCTGCCTGACAGCGTGGAGGGGGAAGCACACACCATGGGCCACGCCGGCAGGCCCCGGCTGCTGTCGAAGGCCATCCGCCTCTTCAAGCTGCGCACGCTGCAGTCGCACTGCCACCTGTTCCCTGCCAGCTGAACGTCGGCTCCGATGTTGCGCAGTGTGAGGTACGTGCGGGGATGGAGGCTGGTCAGCATGTTGAAGCTCAGATTCACCACCTTTGAGAAGGAGTGAGATGATGAATGAAGA